>WBNO01032036.1:39890-110167 GCA_013400575.1 Peucedramus taeniatus | reverse complement strand
AATATAAATATGTATATATATAACCAGGGATCCTTCCCCAGGTACAACATTTATGTATCTTCAAAGTGTCTATTACATTACAAATGTGAAAGTTTCTACTCAAACTGTAAAATGATATAATCATGGCAAATATGGATAGAAGGGTCCTAGAGAGGTCCTATTCATTCTTCTATTGAGAGACATTTAATTATACTGAGACACTTTCTCATACATCTTTGCATAGTCTGTTCTTAAAAGTATCCCAGTCAAGTGGGTCACTTTCCTTAGTGCTCCTCTATACTGTTGCCTAATTATCCTTCTAATTATGGATATTTTTACGCCTTGTGTTTACCTTACATTCTATTTTCTTAATTTAAAACTGATTTGCCATTCACCACCGCACACAAAGAACATTTATCTTTTAAATATCTGGAAATTCTGGAAATTGTTACCATGTATTTTTTATTCCCCAACTCAGTAAATTGAACTTCACTTTCTCCCCATTTTTATTCAAGGGTCTATTTTCTCTAATTTTGAGTTTTTACTATTATTATTTTTTTTTTAAATTTCTTTATTTTGCATTTTTTTTTCTTCCCTTATCATTCTCTTTGGATGCTTTCTGATTTGCTTCTTTCTTAAGGTTTAGCAGCCAAAAGGACGTAATGAGGTGTTGGTTGAACTGTAACCTCTCTGAGATATGTGGGAGGGTTGCATAAAAGAAGCTCCATTTGACAAATAGGTGCCCTGAAATGAAACAGGGCAGTGAAATGATAATGTTGACTCTGGGCAGTTCCTGAACCTTTTAACTTTGTGGATCCCTTTTGAGAGTGTTTCTGTATAGATGGAAATTTTGCATTTCATAATTATGCACCTGGAGTTCCTGTTTAGAGTAATGGTTTGCACTTGTCTTTACTGAATCACATGCATTATATGTTTTCACTGCAATGACTTTTAATGACCTAATATTTGAAAGTATTTACAACTCCCTATTCCTCCATTATTTTTCTACACAAATATGTGAAACCAAGAGCATGAGATGAACTGAGCAAGAGGTTTGGAAGATTCTAGGTTTTATATGAGACAGGTCATAATTTCCTTGGGATGACTTACACTTGTTATTGGAAAGAAACTTGGCATGGGCAAGTATTCGACTAGATGGAGCCTAAAATCTCATTCAGTACACTAAGGCACCTGGCCATTAATCAGGGATGAAATGAATAATGATTTACTGTATGAGTTGAGTTTCTTAATCTGATAGAAAGTTGTCTTTCAGGTCTGTCCCTTGTCTAAATTCATCAGTCTTCGCTTCTAAGGTAGCAGAGCTCTCTTTCTGT
This sequence comes from Peucedramus taeniatus, assembly GCA_013400575.1. Classification (NCBI taxonomy): domain Eukaryota; kingdom Metazoa; phylum Chordata; class Aves; order Passeriformes; family Fringillidae; genus Peucedramus; species Peucedramus taeniatus. Next base: position 108,854 of record WBNO01032036.1, on the reverse strand, counting down.
GTGCCTGGATTCTTTTCATTTCAAATGACAGAGAAGGTACATCTTCTAGGAAGGGGCAGCTGTAAGTACAACTTTCCAAGTAAGTGGTTCACTTGGGAACTTGGGTGTTTTTGGCCATTGTGTCACAAAGCACTCTTTACCACTTACAGACACTGTTGTGCTCTTCAGAAACCTGCTGATGCAAGCCAGCATCATCTGCCTGGGATCAGAATCTGGCCTTTCATCTCTCTTTACTGGAAAGCTGCAATGACATTTTGTTTTCTAGGACCAATTAGTATCAGTTCTTTACTCAGCCCTACTGTTATGAAGTGGAAAATTCCATCTGAGTGGCTGTTAGTGGCATAGAAAAATTAGGAAAAGGCTTAGTTTCCATGTCATCAGTGGGGAAGTATTTTATTATTTTGGCCATGGATTTTATGCATGGCCAGAAACCAGCTTTTATCCCATTTCCTTTGTATTGGAGTATTTTCTGCTTGTATTTCAACTCCTGTTCCATACACAAAGCTTCTTGTACTTCCTGTCAGGGGTACCTAAAATTTTTGGAGATAATTTTCAGTGATGACAGGTATATGTAAACATCTGAGAAATCTCAGAATATCAGTTGCTGTGTATTTTGCTTCCACAGTTTGGCTTTTTCATTAGCAAAACCAACAGACCTGTAATAGACCAAAGTTCTCCAGGCTATTTACTAGAACAGATTTATAAACCAATGCAGTAAACCTTGATTTTTTTTTTTTACTTAGCTATGCAATGTGATTGTGTTTTTCAGCATAGAAATTGTCTTTGTAGGCTGAAGGAACTGGTTATAAAGCACAACCCATAAAAGCTTACTGTAACAACAAAAGAGCTTACTGTGACAACACAGAGCAAACAAAACAGGAAAACCTTGCTCCCTTTCAGGGGTTCAGTGTAGATGCTGACACCTCAGTTCCCAAGCAGGGGTCATAATGAATTGAATTTATCTGTTGCAAATCAGATACTGCTGATCAGATTCTCTTTTCAATGCCTACACAGCACTCCTCTGTATGTATATCATGAGAGTGTAATTTGTATCTCAGAAAAGTACCTGTCTGATTGACATGACTTTGTGTATTTATACTACATTCTATTTTAAGATCAACAATTCCAGAGTCAAAGATGTTTCCCCTGGAGTAGCATCACTACTTCCACTGCTCAGAACAAGTAGCATCAAGCACCTGGAGACAACCGTAAGTCTTTTCTAACAAATAGAAAGTTTGAATCAGAATTTGGGTAACATTTTAACTTGAAGCCTTTTTGTAGCAGAATTTTTCTTGCTGTTTGAAAAACATCTCAGTAAAGATTTATTTTAACTACTCTCAAGAGATGTCATACTTCTGTAACTCACCTCTAGAAAGAGATAGTCACAGGAATAATAGCAGTATTTTGCACAAGAGGTTTAGAAAATGATTGCCAATTTCTGAATTATTACCATGCATTGGATTTGAATGTATCTTTAGAAACTAACCCCTTTACTGCCACATTACTTTTTATGCCAGAGGTCACCTCTAACACTTTCAGTGAGCTAATGATTTTTGTCCTAAGTAAAAATCTTTTGGGGGGGTTTATAATTACTTTCCAAATTCACTCATAGCACTGTATTTATGTGCAGCAGAACTTTAGTAGGAGATGATACAGGGCATACAAAAGGAGAAGGCTATGAGAATTGTGTAGATATGAGGTTGAAGGGAGTCTTTCTGCTGAACAGAACGATATTCCTAGCACAAGCAGTCCAAGATGCTCTGCCCGGCAGAGCTTGGTAAAAAAGGCAGAAAGAACCAGCTGCTGCCTGCTATGGGGCAGTGAGCAGGTGCTGTCTCCTTCATTGTTGTTATTTGAGCAAGGTGATTTAATGTACTGACAGGCTTGATCTTTTCCTTCCATAGTTTTCTGCAAGGGACACACAGGTGGTTCTCTCAGACCTGAGAGAAGAAAACTGCATCTTCATTCTCTCTGGGCTATAGAAAAAGCATGAAGACACTCTTCATGCATTTCCTGAAGGCTGACACTCTGTTCATGTCTTGGGGCTTTTTTTGAGGAACGTTTATAGCTTATAAGTGTTCTATAGGAAAGTCTCAGTGCAGAGGGCAGTGCAAGGGTTGCCTCCAGGCGGAAGACCAAATGAAATAAATCTTTTGCTGATTTATTTTTTCCTCTCTGGGCATCTTCTGAATTCCATGACCTATTTGTCATGGATAGTTCATCTTGGATCTTTGTTGTTCTTACTTCATACGGTGACCTTCTAGTCTTTACTCTCATCTATCTGTATGACTGCATCTTTAGACTACAGAATTCAATCTTGCTTAAAGAGGGAATATCACTTTAAAATTTTTGTCATAGATCTTTTATACTTGGGGACAACATTAGTTCTATTATCATGAATTACAATGGCATAACAGTGACTCATTGGTGTACCAGAAATCTGCTTTAAATTTCATTAGTATTCTCATTCCTTTTGCTTTCTTTTTTATAGTCTTTATTCTTAGACTTATGGTTTGCTCCCAGAATTATTTGTACTCCTCTCTTGTGATGTCTTGCCCCTGGGAACACCCAGATGAAACCTCTGAGGGGCTGCAGGCCATCCACAGGGACTCTAACTGGGATCTTCACAGAGGGATGACTGATGGTGGTTTTCATCTCCTTTCTGTTCTTCATCTCAATATGGACAGGCAATGTCTTGCTCTGTTACACAGCCAAGAGACAAGTGCAGGAGCTGGTGAGGAATGAGGAGGGACATGGAGCTGGAGCTGGTGGGAGTCCCAGAACTTATTTTAAGCTTTCTACTTATTTTGAAAGAGCATCCAAAAAGGGCTTGCGTCAGGATGGCTAGGGCACCAATATCTTCCTTGCAAATTGGGAAGTGGGAAGGGCCAGTGGACTTAATAACCAAGGTGAGAGAGTTGGATCTTAAGACAGTTGTCAGATTTTCTTAGCTATTAAATGAGTTAAGGTAATGTTGCTTAAGTGGCAGTTCACATTTCTATAATTTATTTTCATTCTAAATGTTGTTAGCTCTCATGCTCTCTTTTTCTTTCTGCAGTATGCTGTGCATGCAATACATATTTACAAACTGTGTTTATAGTTAAAAGGCTTATCTAGAGGAAATAAGGATGACATACTCACAAGAAGTCACAAAGTATTCTCAGCCAGCCCTAAATGTGTGAAACAGTGGGTCTGGTCTAAGCATAATTATGGTCACCCTGTTGCATGAAAGATACAACATAAGGAAAGAACACCTTGAGCAAGCCATATGATCTGCCATGACAGCATCATTCAGAGCAGAGATGTCAAGCAAGGTGGGGAAGGGGAAAGGCTTTCTTCAGCAGAAGTTGTGTTGCAGCCTTATGAGTACTCACTTGTCCCTTTCTGACTTACCTCTTACTCGTGCTGTGCTGCCAGCCATGAAGTTTGACTTGCAGGCAGTGCAGGCAGCTTCCCTTGCCTGGAGATTGTACCGGTGTCTTGTCTGAGCAGACTGGCTCTGACTAAGATTAGCGACTCCACAGAGAGCTCTTCTGGAAATGAGGCCTCTGTCTTCATCTGGGTTGCTCATAAGGAGTGTGACATTCTCCCTAAGGGGAGGAATGCTGGCCAACGTATGAGTTGCAAAGAAGAAAAGAACTTCATTTAGACTGCCAGCTGTCCTCTGGGCACACATCTAGGAAAGATATCTGTGTGTTCTGCTTCCTAATAGCTAAGTGATGGCATTATCTTTACGGCATTATCCTTCCAAAAGCCTTTTGGGATACTAATGTCTTGCATTCCCAAGGGATAGAGAACTATATCTCAGAGATGATTTATCAAATGCTACACAAGCTAGGTCTGTGCAGCAGAGTGCAATACTCTGTAGGAAGCTCTGATATGTCTTTGCCTTGCATCCTTGCTGGAGATCTGTTGAGCTTGAAAGTGACTTTTAGTGATGTCTTCTGTGTGTGTCTCTTTCTGAAAGTGCCGATAGATGTTTCCAGAGATCATGACTCTGCAAGCCTTCTTATCATGAATGTACACAGTCTCTTGAGTCCTCTGAACTGAAGGATTTTAAATTAGCATTGATGTGTGCTGACTGTTTTTGCATTTTCCAAACAAGTTCCCACTAACTAGTATGATCACTGTTTTGTGATGTTCTTGTACCAGTCTGTGCTGTTTTGTCACCTCCCACTGGTGCCCTGTAAAAAATCAGTCTTCAATATATTTTGCTCATTTATCTATTCATACAGTTAAAATAAAACTTTTACTGCTCTAGCTGTTGACATGTGACTGTAGCACACATAGCATTGGCAGAAATGCTGTCCAGTGGAGTAAATCCTGTTTTACTTTTTACAGCTGGATGGAGTTTCCAAGTCTCTTTGTGACTCTTGCAGAAAATCTTTTCTAGTCAGCTTTACTTGTGGTTTGGTTCTGACATTTCTTAAAAAAGTGGGAAAGAAATGGTTCATGAGGGGTAATTTCTATATGCCCAGCAATTGGATATGCTTAGAGTATGAGTAATAAAATATTATTACTAGGAGAGAAGGATATTATTCAGAAGGGGAATTCACTGAGAAAAGTGTTCAATGATAGGCTGAGTGATGAATATACTGTAAATATTGCATGTGGGTAACTATTTTCATGGTGGCTTAAATCAGGGAAAATACAGCATGATGTAGCATAACCTAAGTCTTGGAATCCAGAATTATGAATTGGCTGCAGAAAAGCTGACTCATTATTTTTGCCTCTGGCAGATTCCTTTTGCCTGACTGTGTGTACCTATTGCTCTTGAGGCAGGATTTGGTCTGTGGGCTGGTCCGTAAAATTTACAGCATTTCTAAAAACATGAAATTTTTGAACACGTATATGTTGCACATCTTACCAGCAGCAACTATTTGCTAAGGCTACAAAACCAGTGCATTACAGATGTTCTCATTTTCACCTGAAAAACCTGGCAAACTGCATAATTTTTTATGTCTGTGTACAAAAAGTGCTAAAGGAATGCATCTTGCAAATTGATAGGCTGTTCTAGAGCTTAAAATGAAGTTAGATCACTGCATAGTAATATCACTTTAATTACAAAGTCATGTTACTTTAGAGTCTACTTTAGAGTCACTTCTAGTTTTTATAATACTTTTCTATTTTCACCTAATCCCAGTCAGTTGAAATTAAGTAAGGGTTACAATAAAGAAAGGTTTTAAGGCTACTGAATTTTCCTCATCACTGTAACTTTAAAACAACACTCAGTTAAATTGGTACGGAGTTCTCTTGGGACATAAATTACACAGTATTCAACTGTTGGCAAAATAACTAAGAAAGCAAAATTCAGCCACTGAAGGGTTCATTCTTAGATTAGCAGAGGCAATCACCAAACCTATTTGAGCTGATAGGCTTGCAGGCAAAATCCTGATTCCTTACGGAAAATAATGTGTAAGCATGATCAGATTTCTTCATGCTGAGTATTTGCAACCATTGTTAAAGTCAGTAAGAGATGTGTTTTACATGCATGGTGCATACTGCATACACACATACATTCAGGAAGAATCAGGCCCCATGTCTCCCTTCTGTAGGTGCTCAATAATCACACCTTTTGTCTGCAATGGAAACTAAGGATGCTCAGTTTTTTACCTAAATGGAGCTAATAAACAATGAAAGAAGTTATTTTAGCTCTGTGAACTTTGCTTATTAAATGCAGAGATGGGTACCATGAATTGAAGTATAAAATATTAACCTTGCAGAAAGTGAATTGTCTTAGACTCTACATGCAGAATTTAATATAAGATGGTATTTTAGAGAGACAGTATATATGTATCTATCTCTATATATGATATAGATACAAAGGAAAAAGTTATATCCCTGAAAGGGCAATGAGAAGTAATTCTCATGCTGTTTTCTTCATGAGAAACCTATATAGGTATCTTTTTTATCCCCTGCTCCTCTTTATTGCTCATTAATTGTACTGTGGACTCCATTAATAGGCAGAATAGGTCCATTCATGCACAGGTAAGTCCTCAGTACAGTTAGAGACCATTTCTGTCTTCCAGAAGCTTATTCTCTGTGCATCCTGCTGAATTCTCCAGGATTTACTGTAGGGAGGTGGGTGAGTTTTGTTTGTTTTTAGAGAAACTGGTTTGATAAAAACCTAAGTCTCTGTTGAGGCAACAAGTGTTTTATGATATTGTTCTGGTCCGACACCAGCTGGCAGCTCAGCCCCAAACAGCCATTCAGTCTCCCTCCTCCCAGTGGGATGGGGGAGAGAATGAGAAAAGTGAGGAAACTTGTGGGTTGAGATAAAGGCAGTTTAACAGGTAAAGCAAGATAAGGAATTAATACCCCTCTGCAGTGTTCAGCCATCCCCAGGAAAGCAGGGCTCTGCCACATAAAATGGTGACTTGGCAAGACAAACACCATCAAGGGCCTGCTCTTTCCTCCTTCTTTTCCCAGGTTTATATGCTGAGCATGATGTCATATGGAATGGGATATTCCTGTGGTCAGTGGGGGCCAGTTGTGTCACCTCCCAGCTCCTTGTGCACCCCCAGTCCTCTTGCTGATGGGATGAGGAACAGGAAAGGCCTTGGCTCTGTGCAAGCCCTGCTCAGAGCCCTGCCCAGCTCCCATAGCAAAACCATCCCTGTACTATCAACACTATTTCCAGCATAAATCCAAAACACAGCCCCGTACCAGCTACTATGAGGAAAATCAACTCTACCCCTGCCCAAATCCACTCAGATATAATCAAGCACCAAATTCCAAGAAATAGAAATGAGTGCTTTCTGGGAACACTTGTTAATTTTGTGCTAATTATTATTCACATCCTTTTTTTTTTTTTTTTGTCTAAAAGTAATCCAGCTATACTGTACTGCAGGACACAATACGTGCTAGATGAACAAGTTGACATTTATGTGGACTGGAATATGTAGCATTATCTTCCTAGGCAGCTACCAATGGTGTGCATTCCTCAGTAGCTCTATTAACTTTACACATGAATATGTATTTTCAGCAAATTCTATGGCATATTCTTGCATATAGAATTACTCATATATACAATTTCCTGCAAGGATCCTAATGCTTGTAGCAGGAATATGGATTAGAGCCCTTCTAAAGAGTAAGCGTGTAAATTCTGAGTAGAATTTTTAGGTCACATGTAGTCTAATGCTTAATTTCCTATTTTTCTGACTCACATTTAAATCTATAAACTTGTGGTTATATGGAGTGTATGCTTTTTTTCATTTTCAGGGAAAAGAAAATTGATTTTAAAGCTAAAATGACCTAAAAAAATTAATGGAGTTTAGAAAAGTGGTAGTCAGTTATGTAATGCAAGTCAATAAAAATTTAACTGGCACAGAAAACCAGTCAGAACTGTTTTTTTCCAAACCAGCACAGATGATGTAACTGAGTATCAATAGATAACAAAAAGGAATTTAGGAAACTGTTTATCCCACCAGGCACTAGGCTTAAGACAAAAACACTTGGATCAGCCAAGGGAGCAATTGTGTAACAAAGCAGGACTAAAATAATGGACCCCAATAGATTGTGGACAACTTCTGTATTGCCCTGAAATTCTCAGTTTTGCAGATGTTGTGGTTTATATGAGGATATGATGATTTTTTTAAGCAGATATGGTGGTTTTTTTTTTCTTTTCAGAGGAAAAATATGAAGGTTTACAATGGTCCAGACCCTATAAAAAATGACAATTTTCACAAGTAGTTAAAACACTGTCCAAAGCCACAGTCTGAACATAAAGTGTCTAATGTTGGATCACTGAGCATGTGTTTTTATGAGCAATCAAGTAATAACTTGGGATTAAAAGTTTTCTGAAAACACCTTCATTTCCTTAAAGCAGAGAGTCTTCTCAATTATCTTGTCTCAACTTTAGAAAATAACTACTTCAAAGTGTGTTATTTCTCCACAACTCCTGCAGCTGAAACTTTTGCAGTTGCTTTAATTTGTCTTGTACATATGACCAGCTGACACAAACTTATAAATGGGGAGCATCTTAATAACCAACAGGCCCTTTCAATTTAAGAGTTAAAAAGGCAGTTTAGGTGGATTGGAATCTAAGGCAGTACCATCAGAAGCTTTTGGTAGCCAGGGGTTCCTTTATTGAAGAGAAACTTGGGGTCATTGGTGGGAATGGCTATAAAATGCATCCTGCTCTTGGAAGGACCCTGAACACCTGAAAGGTGATTTGAATGCTTGGTGCAAAGAACTTTCGCCCATGGGTGTGGGCACACAAAGGATTTCTCTCCTGGGGGGGGTTCTGTATGCTGATTGTTCACAACTCTTAACTTTTCCTACTTACCAGCTTTATCTATATCTGGGCATAGTGGGTGAGAGGCAGCCAGACAGAAGCAGCTTGGAAACTGCTAAATAGGACAGCTACAGATGTTTTGCTAAGGATTATTTCCTAGTTATTTATTATTGTTGGTGCCTGCATAATAACATTAAGATGCTACTCAAGCATTTCTGAATGTGGGCCATTTGAATTTGCTTATGGAAAGCAGACATCATTTCACCTGAGAACTGCATTCTCAGAAATGTGTTTTGCTGGGATCACACATAACCTGTGAGTTATTCAGCTAATCAAAAGAGTTTTCCTAAGCCTGTTGCTATTTGCATCCAGCAAGAGTAATTTGTTCTTGTCCAGCTGACTGTGCTCTCTCTCATTCATTCATCCTGCATTATAGACCTGCTTCTGAAGGATGCTGGGTACCTGTGGTTTGATTGAAAGTTATTGCATCTCTCAGGAGTAAATTTAATTTGAGTGATTCCCCATATATTGCAGTGTGATATGATGCATTAAAATATAAAGCACTCCTGGAGTATCTACAAGCCATTATTTTGTATCTTATTTGAGAAAAAGAAATCTTAGAGAGAAAGCCATAGAAATAAACTGTTTTTTATTCTTTAGCTAATTCAGAAATAATTTGAATTTAAAAAAAAATAAAAAAAAAGAATAAAATAAGGCATTGATCGTAAACAACCTTCTGGCAGCTGTTAACAGCTGGGATTGGTGGTTTAGTACTAACATTATTTCAGGTAAATGAGAAGGTAGAATTGTAAACAAAGGAAAATGGTCGATTCCCCAAGTGAAACGTGGGCTGATGCCTAGTATTTATAGCTTAGTACATTCTCATTAATCCATTCTGTTTTTTTTTTCTTTTATACTGACTAGTAAAGAATACTAATGCAACATTTCTCTGCTGCTTCTAAGTTTTCTGTTATGCTTGACACCTTGCTTGATAACATATATATTTCTTTTCAAATAACTCATGCAGTTTTTGCTTGGATTATGACATAAAAAAGAATTCCTTCATTTCTTAAACTATTAACAAACAAATGTGTTGGAAACCTACTGAAGCCAGCAGGAAACAAAATACAGCAATTAGCAGCAACAACCTGTTTTTCTGATTATGATTCAGTGGAAGAGTGGAGGTTATGGCAATTATATCTTTAAAAAAATGTTTTAGAATGTTTGCCTGTTTCTGACATGCTTGTTCATAGAGTTAATTCTCTGGTCCTAAAAAAACCCTGTGTACTCCAATCAAATCTATTCTCAGACTCAAATTTATATCAGAGCATTTTAATAACATATTTTTTTTGACCACAGCATGTAAGAAAAAAGAAAAAGTCATATTAGCTATGAAAAGAGCATTATTTAGTGCTTAGTGCAAAGATGCACAGAAAGACATACAATGATGTCCATAATTTTAAGAGCCCGATGAGTCAATTCAGTAAAGTTGTAGCACTGATAGAAATTACTTTATTCTCAACATGGTCTTAGTCCATGCCTCACTTTTTAGTTTATGTCTGGACTGGTAGAGAGTTATTATGTAGTTTCTATTGTAAAGTGTTGTATACTTAATGTTTACTGCAAAATTTGAACCTTGTAAGACAATGTGTTTTAAAAGGTTCAAATCTGGGTTTTTACTTTTATTTCAGGATCACATTTTCAAAGGAGTTCAAAAAGTCAGCATGGCAGAATTTGTGTAGAAATAAGGATTTAGTTTGGCACACTTAGGTCTCTGCTATTGTGGTCTAACTGGACTGAAGATCAACAGTAATAATAACTACTGTTAGATGAGCTCTACCACTAGCAATGATGTATTCTGTCACCTATTGAAAGAGCTAAATTTAATACTTCATTAACAGTAATATGTAATAAGTGTAGAATTTTGGATGAGATGTTGCTGAAAATAGCTTTTATTTTGTAACTATTTCCATTTTGACAAATTGGAATGAGCTGGTTTGGCCACAGAACTGATGCAATTGGACAGCTGAGTTTGCTCAGAGATTTTGTTCAGGTGAGGTCAGCATTGACCTGTGTTTCCCCCACAGGCCAGGCTGGTAAGGCCTTGGAGCCTTATGAGAAACTGTGACAGAGCCTTTTCCAAGCCAACTCTGCTAGATGGTCTCCTGTGAAACTCTGTGTAACCCTATGACCTGTATTCAATGCTATAAAAGCTGCATTTCTGGACCCTCAAGTTTTTGCTTCCTTCTCAGAGTCCTGTTCCATCACAAGGCTGCATTTAATATGACTGCTCTTCTTTAGTGGCCATCACCTTGCACAGGGTGAGTTGTGTGACTGCTGATAGTTGCCAGTGGACAGGGAGGAATTTTATGGATACCTTTAGGTTTGTGGACCCCATTTTTATATTACACTGGAATACTGAAAACATTCCCCCTTAGGTTAGGACACATCAGTGTTGAAGGTAAGGATGCTGAAATTCTGTGTGCAGACCAATAGAGGAACAAAACCTTTCTAAAATGCAGTCTGCTATTTTCTCAGTAAATATTCATGGTCTACCTGTTGTCATCTCTCATAATCCACTGTCTGAGAATGCCATACAAGGTCCTCAATGCTGTACAAGGTGCATGCTGTTCACAAGTGGGGAAATGCAAATAGAAAGCTGGGGACAGCTCCTGAGAAGATGAAAACAAACCCAAGGCATTGTCACAGACAGGTCAGTTTTTTTCCTGCCTTCAAAAATCTTTGCTGGAATGATGATTGTTGGAGAGCTACTTGAGTTACTTAAAATGACTAGTAGCAAACATTTAGGAATGCTCAGTTTTGTCCCTGAGCTCTAAACTTTAATGCCACTCATTAGCTACCTTCTGTGATGATGGAGTGACTGGAATAGAAGAATTGAGACATGGCAGATCACAAAGAGCAACTGCATAGAAAATGCTTAGCTTTATCAGACTATCTCAAATATAAGCTAAATACTCATCAGGAAAGCTTAAAAGTTTTGAGATAAATATTTAAAAAAAACATAATTTGGAAGATCAACAGGAGGGAAGAGTGACAAACATTAGAAACCTATAATTTCAGCACAAATTGCATTATTGGTATTGTCTGGATTATTGCTACAAGGTATGGCAAAATTTTGAATTAAGCTTTTTATCCTAGAAAGCGTAGAGTCCTCAAGTTCTGCCCAAATTCCCCTTGAGAGTATTGGATGAGATAGAAAGAAACTCAGAGATCTAAAATAGTGAAGTGTGGCTTTCAAGAGAGGGTGAAAGAAAAAGTCATTGGAATTAATGTAAAGAAATTTACCATGACATCCTTTTTTTTTTCTTCTTTTTCTAAATTTCCCCCTATTTTTGTAAGCAGCCTGACTTATCCAACTATTTCACAGTTCAGTGTGGGATGTTTGCTTTTGCATGGGATAGACATGTCCCTGAGTTACCAGTTATTCTCTAATCTATTTAGCAGCTGCATATGGAGCTGCTAAATAGATTAGATTAGTCTTTTAATTTGGAGACTTTGATCGTAGGTCTGAGTTCAGTTTTTTTCTGGACCTTCCTCGAACAATATCTGTACAATTGTATCACTGTTTAATATTGGGTTAATTATTCAGTAGTGAAACTTTGTCTATATTCTACTTTTCTCCTTTTTGAAACCTTTTTTTCTCCAATAGTTGCACAACTTTTGCTCCCCCTACATTTCCAGTCTCACTGTCTTTCATGTGCTCAAGGTGTTTAATACAACTGATAGCAGAGAGCCTTCCTGAGTAAAATGTGAGACAGAGACCAGCCTGAGAGCTGCCTGTTGGAACACACAGAGCAGTGACCTCCTCACTGTGCTGGGTGAGTTTTCTGCTGTGAACTCAGAGGGCTCCAAGCTGGGCAGCAGAGCTGACACTGCGCTGGAGGAAGCCCTGGTGAAGGCAAAGGGCTGAGTGACCCCTGTGCAATTCTCATTCTGTTAATTCAGCTTTTTTCCTTAGGGTGTCAGCTGGGGCTGGCCCATATCCTTTCAATATTGTAAGATTTTGACAAAAGAAGCAGCATTTGAGGCAGAAGAGGTTATATTTTTGGCAGAGTAAAATGAGAAGCATTTTGTGAAATGGGAAAACCAGGAGTTTGATATATTGTGCAGAAAACTTTGATATTGACAAATAGGTGAGCATTGGAAAGTCACATTCAAACATTATTAGAGGTGAAGACCTACTAGGATACCTAGTAGAATAGGAAGTGGTCTTGAGATGAAAGCTTTTATGACAGGCAGGATGCATTATATTCTGCCTCAGAAAAAGGAGATAATGGGGGGTAGCTTTGGGTAATATTATTTTGTTCATATTGAGCTTGAGTTATGCTGCTAATATAGGCTGAATGTCTGTGTTCAGTTCAAATGGTGGAAAGCTGAGCATCATTACTGCTAATCACCCCCAGAACCTGTGTTTTCCTGCCAAAACACAAATGCAAATGTGCTGACACAGCAAGTTTCCATGGCTTGGGCCGGAGCCACCTTATATGACACATTCAGTGCCTGCAAGAAGAGCCAATTTGCTGCTGGCAGGTAGCAGTTTTCAAATTCCCACAGAGTTTCACAGAAGACCATCTAGGAGAGACAGCTTGGAAATGGCTCTGTTTCCCTTGTTCCAAGGCTTTTGCCTTACCAGTCTGACACTTCCATTAGAGAAAGGGGTTGCCTTGTTCCAGCAGACTTTCTATTGCTACAGCTAGTTATCTGCTTTGAGCCGAGGATTACTCCTTTACTAGCCTTGAGGGCAGAACACTCCCTGTCACCAGAGTTCACATCAGTGGGCTCAGACTGCCCACAGAGGAGAAATGTGTGGTTTTGCTGCTGCCCTTTGGTGCTCTGCTGTGCTGTTTGCCATGTTAGCTCATTTTCCTTCCTGCTGAACAATGGGATGAGGTGTAAATCTGAGTGCTGGACTGTGAGCAGTAACATGGGAGGCAGGTCTGGCTGGACCAGAAACTGCAGCAAACGCTGGCAGCCACCTCAAAACTCTATTAAGACAAGAAATGTACAGGAGCCATACAGTTGGATGCCAGATTTCAAAGGACATTGGTCCTTTTGCCTACTTGAGGGAACAGCAGACATAAACCACTGTGATGGAAGGCTCAGGGTTCTGGGGACTGCTGTACTTTTGGAAAGGTTGCAGTCTGTTTTTTTGCAGCATGGTGCCATTTGGCACGAAACACAGGGGCAGCCTGATTGCGGTGCTTTTTTTGAAAGGGAAAACTACTCAGAGCTGTGTCAGAGTCTGGCTCTGCCAGAATTGTCCCTAAGCTCTGTGAGGGTTAGGCTGAAGCTTGAACTGCATGAAATGTTGATGCAGGAGGGCAGGTTGTCACTGTGTCTGCCAGTCACCCTGCCTACGGCAAGCACGGGCAGCTGGAGAGATCTGCTGAGGGACGTGTTCCACAGAGCCAGTCTTCCTCACACTTGATTGTTTCCCCTCAAACTCTTGCTTTGAAAGGCTTTTTAGCCTGGCAGGTGCTGCTCCCACTGACATGTCCCCACCACCCCCTGCTCCATGGGGAAGTGCATGAGGCTGGCAGCCATCAAATGAGCAAAGCCTTGCTTCTGCACAGCCTCAGATAGTGAGAGCACATGGCTCTTACAGGCAGCAGGGCAGAACAGGACACAGGGGACCCCAGGCACTAATAATATGCATTTCATAATGTGCCACATGGAAAACAGAAACAAACCAGCAGTGACAAAAAAGCTCTCCAACAACTGTCTTCCACAGTGAGCTGTTTTGCACTTGGCTTCTGAAGATTATTTCATTTTGGTTGAGTTAATAACTGAGAGCCTCTGAGAGCTGTGCGAAAGGAAAGAACAGTTTTGTTTTGAGACATAAACAGCATAAAAACCAATTTTGCCCCAAGTTCTTCTTTTTCTCTTCTGTTTCCAACAAATTTGAAACAATAGTGTTTTAAGCATCTCTTTATGCCAAGAGTTAGGTCTGACTGTTTCTGTTGTCTGTGTTGTTTACATGTCACCACCCACAGTTATCTCCTCTTCTTTTGAACAGAACTGCTTTGCCCAGTAGGATAATTCTGGATGTTAGCTAATGATGGGAAGTAGGAGCTGGTGGAGAGCAATGAGACTCCAACACCTCTTGCCATGGGCAGAATTTCTATATCTGAGATAGCAATGGCATCTTTAGCACAGCCTTGCCTTGCAGCACCAGCCCAGCATCAGCTCCCAGGGGTTAAGACATCAACATATAACAATTAAAAAGGGGAGCAGGGGCATGCTTGTAGGCATTTCCTGCTCAACAGCTGCAGTGTGCCATGTCTCCCTGACTCTGGTGTCATACCTGCTGATGGCTTCTGGAGAGGAATGGTTGGGATATATGGTGGTTATTTCTGCTGTCAGCTGATGACTACATTCAGTAATTTGAAGGCAGTACCTCCATCCACTCCAGTGCAGACATGGCGCAGCTCTGGCTGCTGACTCCTCTGGCACTTCCAGAGATCCAGAGTTGAATTATGAGCCGGTTGTAGTTTGGAAATAAAGCAGTACCAGACATTGGGGTTTTTATCCTCACTACTTTACTCTTCCCTTGCTTTCTGTTCTTCAGTTCTAATTAATCTCACCCTTTCATTTAAATAAAAATCAGAAAGTTTTTTTCATGTGTTCCTTTTTCTATACTATTTTTCCCCAAAATTTTATTCCCAAGTCATAATACTTTATACAGACAGGGAAGCATTCTGTCTAAATTGGTGCAATCATGAGCAAATAACACAGAGGTAAACTTCTCAAAAAACATCAGTGTAGATGTACTGTGACTGCATGAATGTTGACAGGCTAATAAACAAGAAAAGCTGTGGACTGAACTTTGTATATAAACGTGAGGGCGGTATCCATCCCTCCCTGCTCTTAGGATGTGCGTGTGCATTGCCATTCTGCCTTTTACAGTACTGGTAGCTCATCTTTAATAAATCAAAGGCAGCTATTTCTTGCTTGTTTGCTCTCTGAAGGAGAGGATTTCAAGTCATACCCTAAACAGTTTTGACACACAAATGATGTCTGATGAAAAGTGCTAAAGGTGCTTTTATTTACAGATGTGTTGAGAAGCACACGAGGAAATGAGTTTATCTTCTCTCTTTCTCACAGGAGGAGAATAAGAGGAGGTTGTCCTTTTGTCCTCTATCTCTAAAGGAGGCTGGGTTCTTGTCATCCTGTGAAGAAACTGCTTTACAGTTGTCTAGCCAGGAGAGTTTCTAACACGTCTCTTTTGTTATGCCCAGGCACCCTGGTGACTCGGCTGACATTGATAGGAGTGTTTCTCTTCCCAGCCCGCCCCTGCGTGCCTGCCGTATGGTCTGACACCTGTCAGCTGCCCGGAGCGCTGCTGCTGGAGCACCTCCTGCATCCGTGGGCTCCTCGTTGAGCAGCGAGGGCTCAGCAGGAGCTGCAGGCTGCTGGCACACTTCTGGTATGGATGTGAAATTAATTGACACAACTTGAATGTTTGGAGATGATGCCAGAAGGAAGAACAGAAGACCTGTGAGAGAGCAAAGAACAAATATTATGTGAAATTGTCTGTTGGCATTCTTCAGTTGGAGAGGTTTGACTTTTCTTTTGCAGCTTGGTTGCTGTGCCTTGCAGCCATACAAGCCTCCATTTACAGCTTTTGGGACTTATGGTTGTCTCAACAGCTCTCTGGGTTTCCTTAGCCAGGAGAGGTTCACTACTGTACATAAAGATAACAGGTTCTTCATGCTGCTGTGCAGACTCATCTGTAAGACGGGAAATCTTGCCACATTTGTAAAAACTACTGTTGCTGGTGTAGGTTTTGGAAAAGGAGAAAAGAGAATGAATTATGTTCCTGGGTGTAATGAAGGAGACTTTGTAATTGAAGTATTATATAAATACTGTACGTTTTGTAAGGGCTTACTTGGGTAAGGTGCTCTCATCTCTAAAAATTGTAATTTGTTTCAGAGATCAAATTAGTCTATATGGTTTTTTTTTCACTCCACTTTTTATACAGAAAACCGGGTGTATAAAGCTCCTGTTTTCCTTGTCCTTAGTGCCTTCTGTGGGTCACACTAACTAAAAAAAACTGTAAACTTTTTCAGAAGTCTCTGGGTTTTTCTACTCTGTGCCTCGCTCAAAGCTTCACAAATGAAGACAGCTAAAGACATGAATAGTGTCTTAACAGTGCATATCTGAGATTTGCATATGTTCAGAAATTTACCAACCTTTTTTCCAAGAAAAGTGAGGATGAATCACCCTCCAGAGGGGTTGTTTTCTCTTTGCTGACTTTAGAGGAACCTTAGCTTGGTGTCAGGCAGCTGATAGCATTCATCTGAGCTAAGAAAGACTATGCCTCTTCTGAAGGAGAGATCTGTCACAATACGACACGAAATGAACCACACGCACTCGCCTGGAAGTTCAGGGCAAAAAAGTGGAATTTTATTTCCTGACTCTGATATTTATATAATTCCAAAAGGTGGCCAGGAAGTGGAGGGTGAAGTTGCCACCTCTCCAACCACACTGGTCAAACCAAGAGTCCATCAATTTTCTCCTCCTACAGAAAAGAATGCAAAACAATCACTATTTACATGAAAAGTGCGTGAGAAACTCCATTACAAAAATGTAAACATTAGAAGTCTTAGAAAAGTTTAGAAGAGCAGGGCGACAGAGATTGAACTGGTTCTAAAACACACAGTAATGGGAAAGTGAAGCATGTGCAGATAGCACGTGAAGGGCAGAGAATGCACTAAGAGCCTGCCCTACCAAGCAGTAAGGTGAGTTATGGAGGCACTTCATAGGAGTACAAATCCAGTCAACTTGAAAAAGGATGATGTCTATTTCAAAGCATGTAATGTTTGAAAGCAGAAGTGATGATTTTTATCTCTTAATAAAGAATGTAGAGATATGTACGTACAGAAAGGTACATTGGGAAATATACATTGGGAAATCTGCCCATATTCTGGGCACCCATAACTCTGTCTAAATGACAAGATGTGTGCCATTTCCAGTCCAGAAGGAATTTAAACACCTTTACACAGCTGTGGAAATGTGATCCAGTCTTTGGTGTACACACACATAATGCAGCTGTCTGCACTTTGTAGATCCACAGAGTAGTCTAGGTTGGAAGGGAGCTCTGTGGACTGTCTTGTCAAATCCCTGTGAAAAACAGGGCCAGCTGAATCAGGTTGCTCAAGATTGTGTCCAGACAAGTTCTGAATATTTCCAGGGATGGAGATTCCTTAATTTCTCTAAGTAGCATGTTACAGTGTTTAAACACCCTTGTTAGTGGTAAAGAATATAAATATTCTGCTATCTACCGGGAATTTCCTTGTCTCAGCTTCTCTGCTGCCTCTTATCCTGTTGCTGTGTACTTTTCAGAAGAGCCTGAGTTTATGAGTACATTTTCCCATTAGGTAACTGTAAACAGCAGTAAGATCCCCCCATGAAGCCTTCTCCTCTCAATGCTGAACAAGCCCATCTTTCTCAACTTCTCCTTGACCCTCCTGTGTTCCAGCTCCCTGATCACTTTGGTGGCTCTTGGATTTGTTCCAGTGCACTGATGTCTGTCTTATACTGGTGAACTCCAAAAAGAGCACAACAGTCCAGAAGTGGTCTCACATGTACTGAGTAAAAGGAAAGAATCACTTGCTTGGACCTGCTGGTTATTGCAACTTGCTATGCAGCCAGCTTTTGCTGCAAGGGTACTCTACTGATTTAACTTGCAAATATTCATCCTGTGTAGATGCCATCTATCCACCCAGTTAGAACAGAAGAAACATAGGAAAAAAGCATACCAGTATCCATATGGAGCTGGAATTAAACACACAATTCTAATGAACAAACTTCTGATGAGTCACAACCACATTAGATGGAAAAGTTTGAGCAGGCTTGCTGTTACAGAACTTGCAGTTCTTACAGCTTCTTTAGAAGTACTTCTTCAACAGTCAGCTTTGAGAAGAAATTTCTCGTGTACATTCTAAATTCACCACAAAGATGAATGATAGGTAGCTATTTGAGCACCTAAGGGTGCTAGAAACATAAGAGGCATTAGTGGTTTTATCTTTAGCTTGTGCTGTTTCTGCTTGAAATAGCAATTTCAATAACATTCATCACACTAAAGAAGGTCCATTGGTAAGAAGTGAGATATAAATAAAAAGTTATAGAACAACTTTAATCCCGTTTATCCTTTATAATCTTTATACATGTCCTGTACCTGTGAAAGACCTTGGCCCCTTAGCAATCCTTTTGGAAATATGTATTACCTTCATGGATAACTGCTTAGTAATGAGAGTACTCTAATTTTGCAAAAAAACCAAACCAAACCGAAACAAACACATATATATATATATATATATATGTATGTATGTAAATATAGATATGAAGCGTTCAAAGCTAAAGATTCCTGGGTCGCTTTTAAATGGTGCCCACAGAGAATGCTAAGAAACATTATTTTATGATTAAGTTGTTTAACAATCTCTTGAGTATCTTTAAGAAAACAGGGCTATTCCTATCCCTAAGACTGAAGCTTCCATTTGCAATACGTACCTACCTCTTCTATTAGGAGAGGGTTGTACATTAAGATTTTGGCTATCCTGCTTGCAAGTGGTGATCAAAACATTACATAGCAGTTCCAGGTTGCAAGAGAGGTAATATCTTTCTATTATGGATAATAAAGTGCTAATGATAAATTGGCTGTAATAGCTAGAGGCCTGGCCAAAGCTCTTGACTTACTGAGGCATGATCCCATTATATATGCTGATTAAAATATGGAATTAGGGACTATTCTTATAGAAAAATTTCAAGATCCATAATAATTTTATATGGGGCTATCCATAAATCCAAATTTCATTTAATATTACCTCCATCTTTGCTTTTGTTGATTGAGGACTGGCATGATAAGCTTTATAACAACTGGTGGGAAAATAATAGCTTTGGTTTTTTGCAAATGCATCTCCTATTGACAGGAATTAGTATCCAGACATGATCAAAATTTGACAGTTAGAGGAACAGTTCTGTTCTTGTAGTAGTTTTAAAATAAACAAAATAAGCTATACATAAGCATTATCTAGTATAAAATATAATGTTTTTCTAAATAATTACTGAAAAATTAGGTGAAATAAAATTGGGGAAGGCTAATTTTAGACATATTTGGCGGTTCAAATTGATTTTTGGAAGAATATATTATATTTGTTACCTTCAATTAAATTAATTTGATGGTTCAATAAACCAAATGATGGAGCAATTAAAGCACCAGAAATAGAAAGTTGTTAATGCTTCTCCTCTTTCTGGATTATTTTACAATTTAACACACTTTTTGTCTATTGATATCTGTGCTGCTGTACAGATATATTTGCCAGAAAAACAACCAGAGCATCATTTATCTATCATAATAGTTCTCTGACAAATGAATCCTGGATACAGGAATCCCTTGTGCTTTTTCTGTTTTCCATGTAGGAATTCTAAATGGTTAGACATAGAGAACATGTTCTGTTTCAAGGGCTGTACGGGTTCAAAAACCTCTGCTATTTATGTTGGTGAGAACTCACTGCAGCAAATAATTTGAAATGTGTTTTTTTCCCTTTCAAATTTCATCTGAAAACAAGCATAGAAGATAGTGTTTCTGTCAGTGTCAAGAGGTAGGAATAAATTATTTAAGGAAAATAGTAGTGGAAAACCATGGCTAGGCACCTGAACACTCCCCTGCCCCTCCGCTTCCTCATCTTTCTGTAAGCCAACACAATTAATTTCAGATTTTGTGCTGAAGGTCCTTTTAAAGGGTCAACATCAGATCTTTTAACTTAGTCTTGCACATGAACACTCTCTATGTCTCTGATCAAAGCTAAAAACCAGAATATATCAGAATCCAGGGACACTCTAGGCTATGAGGAAAACTTCCAAGATAATGGATGAAGGTGTTCTGAAACTGTCCAAGAACACCAGGTGATTCTGCAAAATAACTTGGGGGCTCTAGAGGACACAAACAGGACATTTTATGTCATGGGAAGATGGGGTAATGGCATTTGTATTATGGACAAGAGCCATTACTTGAAGTTGTAGTTAAAGCTGGAACCTAAAATAAGCATTTAATTCTGTTACTCTTATTCAGATATTAGATATTGAGGTTTTTTTTTTTTTTTAATGGTCAGATGGCTGTCATGAGATTTGTTTCCCTTTTTTTTTGGTAGATCTTTTGCTTTAGAGGATATTAGGGAAGACTGGACTTTAATAAATTTACACAGAAGCAATCCAAAAGAATTTAAAAGAATGTGTAAGAAGATAGAGTGAATGGGGCTTTGTGAAGGGCTTTGCAGGTTAATCAGAATACTTGATTCTGAATCTGGCTTCATCCTCTGTAAGGCATCCTGTAGTCAGAGGAAGAACAGCAGATTTGCCAGGCACGATTTCCTTTTACAAGAAATGTGCCTCTTGGATTTTCATGGCAGCCTCTTAAGGCAGGAAATCGCATTTGTTGATCTGGAGCATTGTCTAATGGGGCAACGCTCAGACCTGTGGCCAAGGTGCTGACCAAACCTTGATTTCCTAAACACAGATTCCCAAAGTTAGGCAGACCTAACCCTATAAGGGAAAGATGTACCAGAATGACTTTGGAGGGATTTGTAGTGCCCTTAGGTACTGCTTCCTTATTTTCATTGATCAGGTCTTGCCTTATGAGTCTGAACAACAAAATATATCAGTCCTGGGACAGGTAAGAACCAGTATTTGATGATAAGAATAAACTTCTTTAAGGAATGGAAGTGTGAGAGCAATCCAGAGAGAAAAAAGGAAGGGCATGAAGTAAATATTTTGTGGTGCCAGAATGTAGGGCAGATTAGAAGCCTCAATATACAGAACATTAGGGAAAACTTTTTTTTTTTTTTTTGCATATGCTGTCATTTTGACTTCTACTGTGGGGATATTAATTAATTTCTTTTAAAAAATTTTATTGGCTCACAAAAGTTTGGACTTTCTAGCTATTCCTGGGGGATGTGTAGTCTGTTGAAGGCCTAATATAACATCTAAGCTCTTAAAGATAATGACCTTCCCTGTTTCCATTTTTGTTTTGCATTGCATGCATTTTTTCTGGAAAGATGTCTTATGTCTCCTGTATGTGTGGCTAGTCTTTTGCTTTTCCAATAATTTGCTTTATGGTATTCCATGGGCACAACATTGTCATACCTCATTTCCTTCAATGTGCATTGGAAATGAACTTCTTGTCTGTGTGAATATATCTTATGTTTACTCAGCACCTCTTCCCCTGAGGAACCCAATGTTATACAAGTATTAGGCCTTAAGATCATTTTAGCACACAAGAGATGTGCCTTAGCCTGTTTCTTGAGACATTCTTATCTCATACCTCTCTTTCAGCTCCACATTCACACTCTGGATGATTGAGAAATTTTATTGTTTTCTGCTGGAATTTGGCATGAAAAAAAAGCAGTTAATCGGTTGCTCTCAGATCTTGGCTGAAATGATCTGCCAGAGCAAGTAACCAGCAGAGGTGGAGACCCCAGTGCTCAATCCCTCTTGGCTTGTGACTCCTAGGTCCTCCTATCCCCAGGTCCTCCAAAATACCCTCATGTGTTCACTTTAAGAAAACATGGACAACTTCTTTTACCAGTGCCTTGAAAACCTTGCTTGTAATTGAAATGGGATGAGGGGCTGACAGGTCCAAGGGCTGACGAGCTCTGTCCCTCCCTCTGTCCCTCTGCCCCTAGGTCTCCCTTAGCCACTGTCATTCCACTGCTCTTTGGGCTTATCAGCTGCCTCAATGAGAAGGTGAGGCTGCCTAAACAAACCCACACTAAGTGAATCCCCCTGTAACTTTTAGCAATATCTGGGTCTTCCTTCATGCCAGCAAGAGAGATTATTTATCGTGCTTTAGTTCTCATTATTATTCATGTGTTTCTGTGACTAAAGGCAACATTTTCTCCAAGTAATTTCCCAATAAAACCAGCTAGGCTTAGTTCTTCATTATTCCTGCATGTCTTTGTGCCTGGTCCTATCTCTTTTGGCTCTGAAAGGATGATTAATTATTCTACTTGATCTTCACATATCATGGGAGTACTATGTAAATTATTTCAAAAATGTCCTGTTTTAGATTTCATTATTTATCTTCAGTATGACCTGGGTATTATGAAATGTGAGAATTGCATGTCTTTCTAGCACACTTCTTAGATTTGAAAAATTTGCATGTATTTTTCTTATAGGTCTTGTGGCCTGTTGTTTATTTTGTCTGCTAGTGGTATATTTCTATGCCTTCTAAATTAGTTATCCTGGATTCTAACTAGAAGCTTACTATCACTAGTGTCTAAAAATTATCTCCTTAGCAATTCAAAATGTGTATTCCTTAGCAATTTAAAAGATGCATTTTTAGAACTCTACCGGCGGAAACAACAAAGGTGGTTTCTATCTTGTGCATCATAGGTAAATGCTTTTTTTGTTTTTCCAAGTGTGAAGCAAAACTCTTTTCTTTAACGAGATCTGTGGGCCACATGTATTTTTTTTTTTTTTTTTTTTTTTTTTTTTTTTTTTTTTTTTTTTAGTGTTTTTTGTTTGGGGTGTTATTTTTTTTTTTTTGTTTTTTGTGAGAAGCTTCAGTGCTGTGAGTAGAATTTTTGGTTCACAGAAAAGAACACATGGCATAAGTGAGAGGTCCAGAATACCTCGGAGGGGCACAGCTTTGCTGCTGCTGCTCATCTCAAACAGTCTCAGATGTTCTCCTAATGTTTCAGCTATGAATGTGCATGAGCCTGTTCTGTTCCCCAGAGGGCTGTCTCAGGCTGGTCACATTGAGTCCCTTAATATTGTGTTTTCTGTCACTGTTGTACTAACAGTTTGCGTTGCTCTTTGCAGACATTTCTATCTTCTTTGTTGACCGAATAAAGAATAACTTATGCACCAAATGTTTATTAATTTATTTCTTAAATTAAAGATACACAAATAAAACCAGGGAACTTAAAAGACATTTGCATTCCTTTGTTCTTTCATTCTGCTTGAAATATTAGAAAATTAATAATTCTAGTGAGGATTTGTAGTAGCTGAACTGCATGCCTAAGAATTTTAAAAAAATTAGTTTTCATATGTTCTTACTGTCATGTTTTAGAAGACTTTTCTTAAATTTGGTTATAGAAAGTTTCAGAAAAATAATGTTTGTCTCAGTAATATCCACCTTGTCTTCAACACTTGGTTTACTTTATACAGGATTTTTTTCTCAGCAGAATAAATATACTGTTTGTCCCTTCTTAGAAGGAGAAAGTCTTCTGAATTAAGAATGGATGTATATTTAGAACTGCCAATTTTACTACTTCTTTCATTATCTAATGCTGTAGAAGTTATGAAGGTAATTCTATGTTTAGCACCTTTTCATGTTCTTTCTTAGGAAAGTTTATGCATTTTAAATTGCTTATGTGATGGATAAAATCAAGAAGTACTCTGGAAGAGAGCCATGACACCTGGGCTGTACTCTTCAACTTGAAAATCCTAGGGCAGACTTACACTCAATTTAAATTGTTTATTGTCTGGTTCTGTGAATTTTGTATTCCTGGCCCTTCAATGGTTGTTTCAAATCCTCTTTCTTCAGTATCCTTCTCATCTGGCAAGTGTTGCTTCGGGATTATATCTCTCATTTGCTTGGTAGGTGTTTTAAACCTTAAACTAATGTTAAAAAGATAACATAAACCTTCTCTTCTTTGGGCAGTATCTGTGGGTGAACTCCAAGCAGCTTGCCTTAGGGATGCTCTAAATACACTTTCTGTATTTAGAGATCTGTTCTGATCATAGGTTGGGGTCTACCTTCAGCTAATATGAGGGTTTCAGGTTTACCAGAGAGGGTTCTCACAGTGGGAGGTACAAGAGAGTAGTATCTGACCTGACTTCAAGGAAACAGAAACATCAGATGATCAGAAATTAAGGACTATAAGGAAAATCAGAAATTTATCCTGGATGACTACATAGGCCCATGATCAAAGAACAAGAATATTCTCCTAGTCTCTTGAGATAGCCGAAGCTAAATAACTCCAGAGGCTAAATAACTCTCCTTCTCCTGCCCTCCAAATCTTTTTTGCAGAAGACAGCATTTCAGCTCTTTCTCTTGTCAGGGTTTTGCTTTCCTGTAGGGTTTGTACCTGTTAGTATAATAAGTAAATAAGGCTTCCTGCCATGAGATAATTACACATTAGCAGAAATTACAGTACCTATTAGTCAGAAATTTAGTTTTCATTCCGTGATGTGGCAATTGTCTGAGCATTTGAAGAGGCAGGCAGGAGTCTGAGCATAGCATGATGAGAAGAGGTGGAAAAAAGGAAAAGCCTCTGCTCTGATATTATAGAAGGATAGCAGATGCCCCACTGTGGTTGAGGGAAAATGATGGCACCCAAAAAGCCTCTCTGTACCACTTGAAAAGTAGAATATAAAAATATAAACATATATAAAAATATGATTTTATATTTTATAAAATATAAAAGCAGAATATATGCTGTCAGATTTGAAGTTGGAGTGAGTAAAGTAAGCAAGCTTAGATGGAAATGGGTATCTTTATGTTAAAAATGTTTTACTGAAGTTGTAGGTTAAATCTCTTGGTGCTGTAGTGAACAGTTCATGGGGAGACCTTGCCTGTGTTCAGAGACATGGTTCTGGGTGCCTCTTCTGTAGGTTGGAACAGATGTGAACTACAGTCTGGGGAAACTCCTCTGCTCTTCCTACTTTTCTTTTATGGGGATTTTTATTCATGTGCCACATTAAAAAAAAAAAAATGAAAAAAAGGAAAAAATTAGCTGTATTTTCATGCACTGCTCTCCGAAAAAAATAGCCTCAAAACATTTTGGATGTAACCATTAGTTACCTTTAGGTTGGGAAACTTAGACCCAGCAGCCATTCAGCCACCTCTGAAAGAATGTTCCAAGTAGTCATTTTTTAAAGTCACATCTTGAAAGCCCTCTGCATACAAAATGAGCATGGATCAGGAAAATCCCGTTACACATGGACACAGATTAGGAAGCATCTCTAAAAGAGGCGATTACAGCTGCACATGATATTAGATATGAGGCAAGATTTCTTGACTTGATTTCAGGAAGAAAACTTGAAAGAGTAAACAGAAGACTGAAGGGAAGGAAGGGCAGATTGATAAAGGCACCACAACACATTTCTAACTAAAGAAATTTGGCCCAATAATTTCTTAGCTCTGAAAAGCATGGCGAGAGAAAGAAATGGAAAGCAACCATTATGATAAAAGAATAATAGATCTGGTAAATTCTTCTGTGACTTTTCAAAGTAAGAGCTGATGACTTCTCTTTCTCTGTTGTTGAGCAGCTTGGTTAGGAAACTTGTGGATTTTGTTATTCACTCTTTACACTGGCTTCTAGTCTACATGTTAATGTTTAGGAAATTCTAGGAATTCTTCCTCCCATTGTTTGTAACTGGAGCAGATGATAGGCACAGATGGCTGCAAATTCAGCATTTCAGACAGATTTTTTTGCTTGAGCAGGTAATGTTCTTGAGCCTGCAGGTAATGTTTTTGGTGTTCTTCTACCTTCCTCCCCCAGAAGAGGACAAATATTGCTTAGACATCAGCAAATCTGAGAAGCTCTGTGACTGTATGGGAGGAGCATGCAAACTCTCCAGTTGCCTTGGAAATGTTTCCCTGCTGATTTCTGAGGGACAAGGTAGGAGGAGATCCATTACTTTGTGTTTGAACTTGTAATATTCCCTACATGTTCTCCACACCTTGAGACTGTGCAGTTACACTAAAAAGTAGCACAGCTGTGGCACAGTGGGATGTGAATAAAAGTCTATTTCAGATATTGGAATTCAAATACACCTTTAGGGTAACAAGTAACATGGCAAAGTTGTGACCTCCAATTGCTGAGATATAAACAGGGATGAGGAGGAGGGGGAATTGTATTCATTTCTGCAGACAGACCAGTGACTTGATGCAGCACTGAATGTATCCAGTAAAACTTCAAGGACCAAAGACATGTAAGTGTCTGACCTGTGTAGAAGCCTTTAAAATCAGACCCTACTATTTATTGAAAGGTGGCAATAATTGGAGAAAAGCTGAGGCATCAATAGAAATAATAAACCAAGATGCTTAGTGAGAAAACTTTTTAACTCGAAGAAATGGAAGAATGAACAACAAAGTAACAGCCAGGAGAAAGAGACAGTGGACCACTCCAGCACTCCAGCAGTCTGCCAGATAATTTAGGAGGGAAATTAAGGAACTGAAACAAGAGGCAGCCTCATCATTTGCTAAGCTTGTGAATTCAGTCCCAGAAGCAAAGCAAAGCTTAATAAAAACAGATGATCAGGCAGACTAATTGGAGCAGCAAACAGGAGAAAGAGAATGGAAATGTGTATTGATCCTTTTTTATTGAAGTAAGAGACAATTGAGCAGAAAATGTTCCAACTCCTGAAGCTGATTAAGAATAAATAATATAAAGACTTATGAGTAATCAGAAGAAAATTATTAAGTGCTAGAATTCATACCTTTATTTTTAAATTAATTCCTAGAGGCAAATGAGAATTTTGCATGCTGGCACAAACCCAGAGGCCACTGATCTCAAAGAGACAGATTCTTTTGCAGGAATTCTGTAGGTGGAAAAAATTGTGAATTGAGTTTAGTATCAATGAAAATGTTGAATTTCCTAGATGTTTCCTTTAATGGTTGTACTTAATTTTATCCATTAACAAGTATTTAGTTATCCATAAGTGAAATATTGAGCATGTTTCTTTACCATGCTACAAGGCTATCTACAGAACTCAGCCCATATGGAGGAGAGAGACCTGGACAAACTGTAATTTGTGCTATAAATGAATAAATGCTGTTGGTCTGGGAATATACATTCTTTATTTGCCCACAAGAAGTGTTTTGTCACATTTTAAGATATATGTAATAAAAGTGAAATTTATGCTGGTGATGTAGTTCGAGCATACTTTCAAAACCTTTATAGAAATAAAATCTATTTAAATAATGCATTGATTCTTATGCATATACTAGGGTCCTACTTCTAATCATTTAGAGCTAAATGGAGGTGAGATTCTGTTCTGAATATTTTTCCTGATACAGACAAGGAGTCTTTTACAGCTCTAACTCGAATTGTTGAATACATTATGAACAGTTGTGAAAACCATATTGCTGCTGTCTAATTCTCTTTCCAGAAAATGTCACAACATAGTGGTTCAACTGGCTATTCTTGGCTGTCTGGTTTACCTGGTTGCTGTTTTTCTCCTGACTGTTTTTTTCTTGAGTTATACATTTTCAAGATGCCTCAAAATATTTAAAAAGCATTGCAGAAGTATGAGTCTTACAATTTGGGTTGTTCAGTGGTGCCATACTCTTTTCCTGTTTTCTTTTTGTTTCAAGCTGAGGAGAGTGGTTGTACAAACACAACAGCAGAGGAATATCAGAAGCAAAAGAAGGAAGATTCCTGGTATTCTCATTCCCTCCATATGTAGAAAAACTCTAGGATACTGATGGACATGCAGTATTACTGACATTGCATTAAAAAGACATCAAAGGAGCATGTGTTCCTTCTCATACAAGGTCTCAGGAACCTCCTGGAGGAATGGTCAGGAATTAATGCATCCTTTTTAGGCAATGCATCCAAGAAATTATTTCAGGTGCATTTAATGCACTTTTTAAATTGTTGTCTTGGGATTTTGCCCTGTCTCATCATTTTGTCTCTCCCCTTTTAAAATGCTCTTAAAGAACTCAGGCAAATTTAAAACATGCAGAATAGTTGTAATAAATGTTGTACTGGGTGAATGAAAGGTTTTTAGCTTCCTTTTGCTTTGAGACTCAGAGGCAGCAAAACATAAAACATCTATGGGAGGTGTTTTGTTAGGGTTACAGAAGAAAACAACAAATTTTAATTGGTAGGAGCAAGTAGGCTTTTCACTTGATTCTTGCTGCAGGCAGCAGGGATTTAGATGTGGTATTCTTTTTCAGTGCTGCAAGCATTGTAAAATAAAAATGTTTATTTCTATTTCCAACTCTGTCTCATTCAAACATTTTCTTGCTAGAGTTAAGAAAACTGTACAATGAAGGTACATTCCCCCATCTCTTTGGGAAATGGATTTATTTTTTAACTCTTTCAGTCCAAAGCAGTATTGCTTACTTCCTGAATGTTTTCAGTTTCTGTGAGGTGATAAGTGCTCCCCCTTGAAGTTCAGTAGCTGAAAGAGCTGTGAGATGTGCTGCTTCAGGAGGCCTAAAGTTCTCAAATGAATCTTCTCTTTTTATTGGTCCTGAAGTGAAAATGTTCAATTCCAGTAATGTTTAACTCTAGTAATGTTTAACTCTAGTAAAGTAAAGAAGCATTCATTGCTGCCCTTATTAGGGCAAAAAAGCTTCCTGTTGAAAAAAAAAGATCTGAATGTGACTTAGATTCTGATGGGATATGATTGGATCATCATGCCTAACTTGTTCATTGAAGTAGAACCACAGGGTCAAACTTTCTGAAATGTTGTCAATTGCTAACTACAATCAGGTTCTGCTCTTACTACTTCTCCCATAAATTTTTGCAACTCCTGTTACACATAAGAACCAAATTAGAGAAGTAATGCAGAGGAAATGCGGTTTTTGCTGTTAGAGCTTTAAGAAATAAAGCAGAAAATGCAATGGAAATCCTTGGGGAGGGAGAAGCCAGTTATTGATGCAACAGTGCTGATTGCTGGAAGTGGACATGCACAGTTATTCCTCTACTGAATTCTGTAATTGTGTCTATTTTTATCTATAGATTGGGCAATTTTCAGGCACTCAGGCAGGCAAGCATCACTTTCCAGAGGTAACTGATTTGCATGAGAAGCTTTGGCAACCAAACACAACAATATTGAAAACCACTACATATTGACCTCTGTGCACAGCAGTTCTTAGGTTTTACTATTTCTAGGGCTTTACCAAATCAGCAAACACAACTTGTACAGCCAAAGTGGGCTCTGGAAATGATCAGTGCCCTCAGAAGAGCCTGTCACTGGCCACTATCCTAGATTTTATCCTCAAATAACTCTCTGCTTCTCCCCAGAGTTTTGAATTCTTGCTGTTCACTGGAAGCATCAGAAGAGACACAAACTTTCTTTCATGCCTAGATTACAGATTATTTCATTGCTTCTCAAGCAATTTAAGCCAGAATATTCTGGTTTTAATTTACCCCAATAGGTTAGATTTGACTGTTTGAGTGATTGAGTTGATGTATGAGCTGGGGGAGAAAGGAAAACAAGAACTTGCAAGGACAAGACTGCTTATTTTTTGCAGTAAAGTTGGATGTAGATGTGGCACTTTGGAACATGGTTTAATGGTAACAGTGTTAATAGCTGGACTTGATGAACTTAGAAGTATCTTTGAACCTAAATGATTCTATGATTTGTGTCAGTTGAAACTTCTGAATTCACTGTGAGAAAACTTTGGAAACATTGGGAAATTGCTGAACAGCAGGTTCTGAACAGAAGCTACAGCTCTCTGAATGCTCAGTGTGTTGGTGGTAACTGCTTTACTTCATGCTGTTCAGTGAGTTTAGCATATGAATGATGTTTGCTTATAATTTAAGCAAACGATTATCAATTCCTATCAAATTATAAATTAAAAGTCAGTGGGACTTGTGAAATGATCAGAAGACTGTGAAGATAGCTGAGACAAGAATCATTAATTGCGTACTGCTTTTAACAGAGATTTCTCTGAGTACCACGCAGAACAAAAATACTTGATTGAAGTAGAGAAGTAATGAAAAATATGTTGCTGATGTAGTTACATAATAAAATCATAGATAGGCTACATTTCCTGTCCTCTGATGCTGTATTAGGAAAAGGAAGGATGAACTCCAGAACACTCAAGAAAAATTGGGGAGACAACTCTGTCCTGTTCTACATGACTAACACCTCTGTTTTTGTGTATGAGATGGAGTTGCATCTTCAGTCAGACTTAGCAAAACTGTGTTTCAGCAGATTTAAAAGTGCTTTTATTTTAAATACTGTATTTGTTAAAGTGTATATTTGATTAAATAAACTGCTGCCTCCAGGCAGATGGTGAGAAAAAAAAATGTATGAATGTACCCAGTTTGACTCTATGGGGTACAGCAGTCTTCTCTGGACAGTACCTCTTGTTCTTGGAGGTGTTAGAAAATGGTGGAAGCATTGTCTCAATGCCACAGAGAGAGGGATTGCCTTTTCCTGTTGTTACCAGCTCTGTGCATCTCTGTTTCCATGAAAATTGCTGCTTTAAACTCCAGTTGTTACTCTTGCACAGAGAAATTTTGTCACCTCAGTTTCCTGCTGTCATCTTAATATAGCTGCCTGTAATCTTTGCTGCTTTGTATGGGAAACTAACTGATGTTTTTTGGTATTGTAGGAAGGCTAAAGATGAGGTGGTTACTTTTGTTTTTACTTCTAACTCCAGAGAGGGCTCAGACCAAGCTTTGGTGGTATGCAAACCTCATGAATCAATCCACTGGATTCCTGCATTGCACTTTGTTTCCTGCTTATTTAGCCTGTGGCTGATTGTTGAAATGTGCTCTATGACACTTCTTTTAATGTTATTTACTGCTAAAAGGAAGTCTAAATTTTCCATTTGGTTTCTTCCTATGAGTTAAACATCATGTTTTTCTGCTCACAACAATAATTTAGGTTGTAGAGGGACATGTTTTGACAGGAACACCACATGTAATTTTAAAATTAAGAGCTGCAAAATTCATGACTTATATATTATGACAGTTTTAGGCCTTTTTGTTCGTAAAAGACTGGGTAATGTGAACAAGAAATTTCCTTTAATTAGTTTTGTTTACTGTTCCCTATAAGGAAACATCCAAAGGGCCTTTAGTCTGCAAGTTTATATTGGTTGAGGGAAGGGGCTACGGGCTGTTGCTTCTGAGATAGTGCTGGTGTTGCAGGATGCTGTAGCATTACACCAGTGGCATCCCTGGTACATGCAACAGCAGCTAAACCTGCCCATTTTTTTCAAAGTGCTGCCATAACTTTTAATATTTTTGATTTTTCCACTCTTTAATGAAGCTAACACAAAAATTGTCAAGGTGATGAAGTGGTGAGCAGCACTTGAAAATTTTATCTGGTTACTTCCTAATAGCAATTAAGCAAGGAATTTGAGTGCACTGCTTGTTTTTCTGTTTGCATAATCCAGTAATCATGCATATTTTCCAGTGCTAAGCCTTTATAAATACTAAGTTGCAGAAAACTCCAGAAGTGAAATCAAAGTAAAACAAAATGAATAAAAAGGATAAACAGGAAAATAAATATACAAGTCATCGGCAGGAATGTTTAAAGAACAAAACTTTCAGAGGCAGTATAGTATCTGAAATCATAAAGACTCAAAGTGTATGCATGAGGAAATAAAAATACTTCCCCATTGCAAAACAAATATGTGGCCTTCATAGAAACCTTGTAAGAACATGTTTCCTAGTTCAATATAAAAAAATTGGGAACCCCTGTAATGCTAAACCATTAAAAAAACCCCAAAAAACAACAACAACAACAAAAACCCAATAAACTCCTTCTTGTAAACTGACATAGGTGATCTTGGAATAAAATGAATTGTGCTTGTGAAATTCCAGAAAAATGTGTTCAAGTACTTCAGTATTTCAGGTGCTACATCTTTATCTTCAAATTCCTCACTTAGAAAACAGTGGGGCCAGCTGCTATATATCTTCCTCTGAGAAATAACTATGGCCTTTTTTTTGGTCTGTAAAGGACTTGCAAACAACCAGACTACAATCTAGGAATGAAATTCCTGAAGTGATTGGAAGAATGAAGAAATTTAACAACCCGAACCTGTTTGTCAAGACATTCCTTACTGATTAAGAAATAATCTGAGAGAGGTGTAGAAAGAAAATCATCATCAACAGAAAGTCTAAGGTAAAAAGAGGAAGGTAATAGTTTAAGTCCAATAAGAAAAGAGAAAGGGAATAGCCCAATAAGGATTGCAATTTAACAAAGATGGATGTAAATACAACAGAGAAACCCTTAGATATTGTCAAAATTAAAATGACTCTTGAGATCAAAAGTCTCCCTGTGTATGCAGAGAGCTGTTCTGCTGGCACTGTTGGTACTGTTGTGCGCAGATATTGTTGTCCTGCTTCTTTGATGTAAAGATTTCTGCATCTTTGTACATTTTATTACAAAGAAAATTAAATTCATAAACAAATAAAGGTTTGTGATGCAATCAATTCTAATCTCCTAACAGAAAGATCAAGACATTCTCAAGACCAATATTTTTTATTTCCTCTACTTTTCTAATCTTGGTCTCTTAAGTTGCCTATTTGCTGAATGTCATGGTACAGTTTTCAGTTTAAGTTTTCAAACACCATCAAAGTGTCCTGCTTCCCTCCTTCCCCTTTCCTTCCCCCTAATAAACCAAATATTATTAGTTTATTAGTTTAATATGTTATTTATTAGTTTAATATATTATTAATTAAATAACCATATGAAGCTTCCCTCTTCTTCCACTCTGACAGTCACCCTAGAGTCAAGATTTTTTTATTTCCTCTATGTATAATGTAATAACCATATTCCTCTATGGTTATTTAACAAAAATCCAAGAAGGCTCATTCTGAACCACTGTGATTGCTTGTGATGGAAAAGAATAGATGTCTACTTTTCTAATAAGAAGATACTTACCAGTGTCAAGTCTTAATTTTAAGAGAGAATTATGCTGCTGCTCTCTGAACAGGGATACATACCATCCTCCTATTTGCAGTTTCCCAGGGGGTCTGAGGCTTCTTATATAACAATTTAAAATGCAATTTATGGTAGATAAACAAAAAATAATTTTTAATGAATTAAAAAAACTAAAGCTTTACTCAGTCTTCTTTAGTTTCCTGTCCCTGATGGTCACCAATGATCCTGGTAGTGAAATGTAGGGAAAAACACAAGACACACGAAAGCATGATATTTTATCCAAATATTCTCCAAGCAACCACTGATCAGTGATTTTTGAAGCTCCTGAATCAGAGGTACTGCCTTATATTCAGTGCTGCGAAATAATTTTATTTTAGCCAAGAATTTTTTTCTAGGCCTCTTTGAATCCAAGTGATCTTTGTTGTATCCACAACACAGCTGAACTACCATCTGAAGAACCATCTCTGTCTGTTGTGAATCCATCATTTAGTATTGCCTTTCACTGTCCTTTAACTCTTAACTTACCAAAGAAGATGGACAACCTTCCCCTATCGCACTCATTGTTTATACACATCCATCATATTTCTCCTGGTTCATGGCACTTCTTAGATGATCCTGGTTGCTCCTCTCTACTCCTCTCCTGATTCTGTTACATTCTTCTGTCACTTTTTGTGATGGGCAGTGTTGGGATTTTGCTGTTGTGCACAGCTCACCCTTTGAGGGGGCTGTTTTGGAAGGAGTGTCTGGAGTCAGAAGGTGGCTGCTCCTGCCTGAGCATCTCGTTTGGGGGAGCACTGCAGGGACTTTGGTAGCAGCTGTAGGTGGGTCTGGAGGCTTCTCTGAGGAGAGTGAGGGCCAGAGGGCATGCACAGATCTTCTAGAGAGGGCAGAAAGGGGAGCAGGTGAAGTGGACAGAGCTTCCTGCAACTCAGAAAATCCTAAAATTGTACGAAAAGAAGGACTTGCCCACAGGGGAATAGTGGGTAGGGAGAGCATTGCATGCAAACTGCTCATACTTCTGTTCTGTCTCCCCATGCTGCTTTTTCAATTTTCCTTTATTACATTAACTTGCATTCTGATGAAGTATGCCATTTTAGTGATTTTGGCTGACGTAGAGGAAGGTGTCTCTCTCTAAGCTATGTTGAGATCCTGCCATTCTTTCAAAAACTAAAGGATCCTGCCCCTTATCAAAAGCTTGGTTCCCTCCTGAGGGCACATGGACATCTCAGTTGCAATGGGAGGAGGTACCAGTGGCAGCTGGGCTACCTGGAATTGTAAACATTTACTACTGAGAATTGCTGTGACTAAGTTTGTAAATCTGTTCCCTGCTCCTTTCTGACGTGTAGCCATGATCTACATCCTTTGTGGTGAAGATCCACCTCAATTACAGTGATTTTAGTTCAGCATTGGGCTGTCCTGTCATTCCAATGTGTGACTATGAACACTGCATTGACATTGTGCTGTGGCACCCAACTCCTTTTTTAAAGAGATTCTTATGCTGCAACATTTCATGGCTGTGAATTTATCCTCGTGACATTGATGGAAACAGTCCAAGTCTTAGTGAGTTACACAAAAGTGAAAATCAGCAGTACTCAGTTGAAGCATGGGTTAAGTGCTCCCATCTTTCTCCAGGTTCCCTTCTCCCAAGGTGGTTTGTGCTTCACCGGCGATAAGGAAGAGCTTGCTACTTTAATCACCCTCTTTGTATCTTCCCACACAATTAACAGGTACCCACCTTGCACCTCACTCTTTAGTTGGTGGCTCCCTTGCCTCTTTCCCCCCCAGATATTCTGACAGAAAGGCATGTATATATATTATGTGTGAGGAGTATTGGTAGGTATAATTTGTCTTTGTTATGCTGTCTCTCATAACACACCCACTGCAATTTATAAGCATGTTCAACAAACCACAAAAATTTATTCTTCTGCCCTCACAGCGTAAGCAGATTGTGGGTAGATATGCCTGCAGAAAACAAAATTTGTATTGTGGCAGTAGATTTTGTGGCAATACAATTTAGAAAAGTTTTCATTGGGGTTAGTTTTAAATTGTGACAGATGTCAAATTCCTCTGACACAAATAATAATAAAGCAGTCTCAAATAAAGAAAAGCTAGCTCAAATTGCACAAGAAACCCTTTCTGGTATCGTGAGATCTTAAAAGCAAAAATAACACTTTTTTTGAGCTGTAAAGTTGTAGGCTGAAGCATGTTTTCTGTTAAACAGAGCTTAAAACTTATAAGATCTTTCTCTAGAATTTTTTAAAGAGCAGTAATTGATATCTCTTATATGCAGCTTGTCTTCTGTCAGTTTATAGCAGAACTATGGTTTCAGAGGTGCTATTAGCTCAAGTCTGCACAATAACTTCTTTAGACACTTGCAACTGAAGCTTTATGTTATGCAATAAAACTCTGAAATGAGATATGTTTTAATTAGGAGATAATAGTGATAATACCAAGCTTTGTTCATTAAGTAGTCAAAAGGGTCAAGTGAGCTGTGAATTTTGAAGAAGGCTTTGGCAGGAGATGAAAAACACAACAACATAGTTCCTAATTCCCTTTAGTCTAGATGTAATCTCATTAGTGCTGTGCAAAACTTCAAAATAAAATGAGGCCTGGGCATTCTGTAGATGTTTGCTTTTGACATTCCTAATCTGGGAATGTTTTAAAAAAATAAGCACTTGCATTTTTTAAAACAGACATTGAAATTTGTAAAAACATCCAGTTGGGGATGGGTATAAGGTGCCAGAGACCAGGAAGGAACAAATGTGTTGCTTGTTTGCTAATCACTGTGGAGACGTTGTTCTGAGTTCTCTACATTAATTCATCAGTTTATTTGGCCCTCAAATCTTGAACACATAAGTGATCTAGAAAGGCATTTGTGTCCCTTTCACTGTCTCACTTCACTGCCTTTCTAGCTCAGGAACTCTTGCAAGTCACATTCCTGTACCCTGCTCCTAGGGTTTTCAGCAGACTATATGAACAGCTTTGTTAACACATGAATGCTTTTCAAACACCTGGTCTTTTTTCAGGGGTGTAAGCTATCCGAAACACAGTTTAAATACATGAAAATACAGTAGGTGTATATTTCCAGCCACTCATCAATATGTTTTATGGCCTTTCCTAGAAAATTGAACTTGCAATGATAATTTGCTTTTTAATATTTCTTTGCTTATGCTACTGTTCATAGGCCACAAATATCACTATTAGTAAGCCTGAGAGAGAAATAACCTTACTTAGAAGAATTAGTATTGTTTCAAAAATAGCTCTTACTCATCAGAAAATCAATCCTGGTATCACCATGACTGTCATCTTGGTGCCCAGTTGTGGAATAGCAGGCAACACATGAAAAAGGAATGGGGATGGTATAAAAGTCATCAACATGGAGCTGAATGGATCCAGGATGCACTTACAGCTCTTGAGAATTCATATTTACTCTTCTTTTTGCCTGTAAAAGAAGCAGATGGCAGCAGCTTTACAACAACCAAAGAAAACCCTTACTAAAACAGGTTAAAAGTCATGAATAAATTCATGGAATAATAATAAAAAATCCATCACAAGTTATTAAACTCAAAGATGTAAACACTGTCTTGGTGAGACCTTAAGCCATAGATTTCTGGAAGCTGAGAGTACTGTGTTTATTGCCCTCTTGTTTCTGACACATCTGTTACTGTCTACTGGCAGACAGGATGCTGCAAAGTTGACTTTGTTCTGAGCAATATACTCTTTTTTTTTTTAATGTAGAGAAGGAACATAAAAGATATCTGACTGCCTGACCTCTTCTTTCGCTGCCTTCAGGCATTTGCAACCTGACAGTTGTTTCTTTACACTGCTTTATATGGGAAATAACAGTGCTGAAATAATTTAAAACAAGTCCATGAGGAATAAAGAGATCCTTTCAGTTTATCTACTTTGGGGCCAAGTTTTTCTCTGTAGCACAGCACAGCAGATAAGTTTTGCAGTCTTTTTTTTTTTTTGCATACACAAAAGTCAGTTTCCCCATTTTTTTTCTTGATTGCATTGACACAAACAAGTGATCCATAGGTAGCTTTCCAATGGCATTATGCATTTGCTGAATACAGGTTAACATTTTTGCAGCTTTGAAACCATGAGGGTTTTTTTGAATGTCCTGGAAGGAAACAATCAGTTGCAACTATAGGCAGCAAATAATTAAAAAAAACATGTAGAAAAAATGTCTGTTCTAAGCAAGTGTCTAGTGAATATCAATAAATCAATAATCTAGAGCTTTCTAAGAAGCATTAAGCATGATTGGCTCGCAGAAAAGATGGATAAGAATGAACCTTATGGTCTCCAAAGACATCACAAGAACAATTAATCAAGCAACAGGAGGTTCAAAGTGTCCACCTTTAACTTGCACTTTTCTCCACGGATGAGGACATTTATAGTGTCCCTATGACATCCCAACTTTTATATTACTTCTGTTTTGTGGGAATGTTAATATCATCCACTGTCCTCTCTTCCCAGATAACTTTAACACAAGCAAAAATGTGCTTTCTGCATCCCTTATAGTCACTAAATATCAGTAAAACTGCTGAAAGTTGTGTATTGAATAAACAGAAGTGCATCTTTGAAGCTAGTCCCATCTGGAAAATAAAAGGATAGACACGTCAGCAAGGCAAGTTTAGCTTACTTCAAAAAGAAAAAGTGTGTTGCTACCAGAACCAAGGCTAAGCCAGAAACTTCAAGCTTGATTTAAATGAGGAATAGAATCACAGAATATACTGAGTTGAAAGGGACCCTCACTTGCAGTGCAGAGTGGGAAAATCCCCTCCCTTGCCTGGCTGGTGCCTGATGCCCCCCAGGACATTGCTGGCCTTCCTGGCTGCCAAGACAATGCTGACTCATGTTCTACTTGTCATTGACCAGGACCCCCAGGTCCCCTTCCACAGGGCTGATCTCCAGCCTCTTGTTCCCAAGTCTCTCCATACATCCAGAGTTGTTCCATCCCAGCTGCAAAATGTGGCTTCAACTCTCCCTTGTTGAATTTCATACAGTTGGTGATTGCCCATGTCCCTGATTTGTTGAGGTCTCCCTGCAGGGCCTCTCTGCCTTCAAGGGAGTTAACAGCTCCTCCCAATTTAGTGTTGTGGGCTAACTTAGTATTCCTTTGAGTCCTGTGTCCAAGTCATTTATGAAGACATTGAAGAGTATTTGCTCTATGATGGAGCCCTGTGGAATGCCATTAGTGACTGGTCAGCAGTCTGATGTCACCCCATTCCCTGTAACCCTTTGTACCTGACCCATGAGCCACTTGCTCACCCATCACATGATGTATTTATCCAGCTGAATGGTGGACATTTTGTCCAGAAGAAGAGACAGAATCAAAAGCTTTTGCCCTAACTTCCTAAGTAAGTTGCTGAGAGGACAAATGAAATGGAGGAAACTAAGTTTGACAAGGAGAACTTTCAGCTCATGATGCCATGCTGGTTGTGACTGATCACTGTGCTGTCCTTCAGGTGTTTTTCAATAACTCCCACAATAATCTCCAAAATTTTACCATGCACTGAAGTAAGATTCTTGGACCTGTAGTTTTCAGGGTCATCCTTCTTGAAAACTGGGACAACATTTGCCAGACTTCAGTCAACTGGGGCATTTCCAGACTCCCAAGACCATTCCAAGGTCACTGAGGGAGGCCTCAAACTGGCATTAGCCAGCTGTCTGAGTATTCTCAGATGAAACCCATCAGACTCCATAGACTTACAGGGATCCAGCTGGAGCAGCAGATCCCATACAAATAATGAAATTTAATGAAATGAATAAAATTAGAGACTATGAAAGCCAGGTTTTCCTTGCTCTGTTAGCTTTTCTGTTACAGCTCTGCAGAGATCTTTTCAAGGTACCCTGGGAGTGCCTCCTTCCCTCTTCTACTACAAAGCCACGGTCAAAGAGGTGACAACATTCAACCTGGAAGAGAAAAGTATGTGTGCTTGGAAAATTCTCTAGGTAAGAGAGTAGGAATGTAATTGTCTCTTCATATGTGTGTCTGGATGTAATAACCCTGCTGTTTATCAGAGCCACTTTTTTGTAGGTTGCTTTCTTCATACCTTTTCCCTTTCCACTTACTGCCCTGGCCTTTTTGATGGCAGTTTTTAAAGTCCCAATGCTATTCCTGGAAAATAAGCAACAACTTCTCCTGTTTTCAATGCAGATCTCTGTTTCCTGTGTCTCTGTGTTTCTAACCTGTGACAGTTTTTGGAAGCTGATAACTTCAGACCTTGATCTGTTTTGATTTTTTCACAAAACCACTTTTGTGTAATTCCCAGAATTTGTAGTCAAAGAGAGAGAATCATAAAACATATGAAAATATAATGTTTATTAAATAATGAGGCTCATCTGGCCAGCTTCTTGGTTGCAGTGCGATAAATCATGTGTCTTTAATAAGGAATAAGTAACACTGATTCAGGTACAATTCTTCTCTTATTGTCAAGATTAGTACCATTATTAAATCTATATGAAGCTCCACAGTGGATATTTAGTCTGCTTGCATTTTTTATTAGATTGAAGATTATAATTCAAGCATATTTGTAAACCTGAATACTTTATGCTAAAGAACACAGAAAAAGAAACCTTTTTACAGAAACCATTAAGCCCAAAAAGGAGAGGTCATGTCTGTTTCTGAGCAATATACTTAAAATATATACTTATATGACTTTCAGAATAAATAATTCTTTTACATTTTATAGGAGTGAGAGAATTCTCAGATATTGTTTGAAACCAATCATCCATAGATGTGTAGATACACTTGCCACTTCCCTTTCAGAGAGAGGATATTTAGATTGCTTGTCTTCATCTTACAGCTTAAACACTAATAATTGTGAAGAGAGATATTGGCCACTGGGTATTTTATATATGTACCTATCATTTTTTCTGTCTTTAAATGCAACTTCTCTTGCTGAAATTCTGTGTATCAGCCTAGTTGAAATTCAGCTATAGCAGTTCATATGCTGCCAAATCTAGACTGTAACCCACAGGGGACTTCATTAGTAGATAACTTTTTTTTACAGTTCAAAGATTTCACTTGAGAGTTTTAAAACTCTCTAGTTTGCTAATTAGCTTATCTCCAAGGACTGTATTTAACAGTGTACAAACCTTTTTTATTGATGTGGGCATTCGCACGCATATCCATTCAACTTAAAGCATCACCATCCCCTGTTGCATTCAAAGACAAATGCTTTTAAACTTTGTGTGCCATAGAAAAGCTTTCCCTGGTCTATCATCTCTGCTTTTGCAGAATACCTCTTGTCTTCTAATGCACATGAGCGTAAATAATCCAGTTTTAAATACTCTAGTGCCACATATTGAATACGTTAAGAATGAGAGTTACTGTGGCACTGCAATGGATTTCATTTCCCACACAGTTACATTTTTTTAAAGTCCAATATTAGTTAATCCTTATAATTGGAATAATCAAGTCAGTCCCAAACAGAATATTAATCACAAGCCTTGACACAAAACTGTATTTATAAAGTGTTATTCTATGGATTGCAGAGTTTCCAGGCTGAGTAACACTGCTGATCAGGTCTGTGTAATCAATTCCAGTCTGCAGCAAGCTAATTGTATGGAAATGGAAAGATTTCTTTTGTTCCATCAGGACTCATTATGCAGCGGATCCAGAGTGCCCATCCACTGAAGTGGATCCCATGAAGTGTTTCAGCTTTTCAGTGTCTGCTGCACAGGCTCTGAGTGTGTTGATGTTCCCAGCCCTGTCACCTCACTCCAGGCTCCTATTAAGTGATGGGACAGACTCCAAAGAGTGCTGGAGGACTAGTTTTGTATTTTCAGTGGAGGCTCTGACAAGATGAATACCTCAGAAGTCACGATCTTCTGTAGGTTGGTATTGTGCAATCAGTAATGTTTGTAATTTTTACTCCTTTTTTTCATGTTTCAAATAAAGACAGTGTCCTGAAAGACTGTGGTCTCACAGTGAGTGTCAGTTCTTGGTATACAGAATTGTGCTCACATACTGATTGGAAGGAAGCTTATTTTATTGTGGTTTTACAAAGTCATTTGTTCTAGTTTCTGTTCCCATGAATGTGGATTTGATCCTTAGTGCACATCTGTAGGCCTTGGCTGTCCAATTCCAACTGACTTGACTTACTGAGTTTTTTTTTTTTTTTTCTTTTTCTTTTTCTTTTTTTTTTTTTTTAATCAAAAGCTATTTCAAAACTTAGAGTTTTCCTCAGGAGACACACCTGCATGCCCAAATTCTCAGTGCCTGTACTGCATCCCAACATTAATCTCTGCACTGCTTGGGTTGTACGTATTTAGATGGAACTGTTAGATATAACCCAATGCAAGTGCTATCTAAAAATAGCATTTCTTCATGCATTGCTTTTTTGTTGTATAGATAGAGGAGGGAATTGGTCTGTTATGCTTTTCAGATTGGGTAAGCACTACTGATCTGAATTTAGTTAAAAAGATTATTATGTGTCTGTTGCCCATTTGTTTTTCTCAGAGATTGCATCTGGGAGAGCTGACATCTTTAAACGATCTGAATTTTGGATCTGGAGCAGTGACTAAAATATTTTTGTGAGTTTCCATCATTGTAATTTTACTAAGATTCTCCTATTCTCTGTTTAGTTGTGTATTTAGTTCCTTTTATGTTTGTGGACCTTTAAGCTCACCTTGCTTCACAGGTGCTGAGCTGATGGACCCCTGACACTGGGAAAAAAAAGCCAAAAGTATGCACTGTTGAATAGTCCTGAAATGTTCAGGATTTAGTTGAAAACTGCAATTTTTAATGGTAGGACAAAGTCTAGCTAATCCTCTTTTTTACTGGTTTTGCTTGTTTTCAAGAGGAAAGACTAAGATTTTCATATATTAATTAATTTAACAAGCAGAAGGAAAAAAGTATTTCAGAATATGTCCCTGCTATACTTGTGGCATTCATTCTTGAATGTCCAAATAAATAGCTCACCTAATGGAATTTCTTTGGGATGTGAAAGTAGCTCTGGTGTATTTTTTTTTCCTAACATAGTTATGTGAAAAAGTGCATGGAGAATTTATTAATATTGGACATTCAGCAGACCATCTGTCATTGTGGTTTTGTATGTTGTTTGGAGAAGTTTGACTTTACTGAGGTAGGTTTTACTTATGTATGCTCCTGTATTCTTGTTTTAAATTATGGCTTTTGTTATGGAGTATGTACTG
This sequence comes from Peucedramus taeniatus, assembly GCA_013400575.1. NCBI lineage: Eukaryota > Metazoa > Chordata > Aves > Passeriformes > Fringillidae > Peucedramus > Peucedramus taeniatus. Next base: position 66,850 of record WBNO01032036.1, on the reverse strand, counting down.
AATCATAGTCAATTTTATGACAGTCCATTCAGGTTTGGTAATGATAGATTCTAGAAGGTAAGACTCAGTAGCTTGAGAATCACTACATTTGATATTGTGTCTATTCATGAAAAGTAAGAGTTTTTCTGGTGGATTTTCTCCCCTCTTCCTTTTCCAGAATATAAATGATATTAGCAAATTCATTTGTCATTGTTCTACAGCTGCCTTAGATCCAAGGCCAAATTTACTGCTCTTTGTCTTTTGTGCCTTTTAAAGTGCTATAATTTTTTCTGCTCTTGAACTGTAATACTTAAAAAGATTAAAAAAAAGGTGCAAGGTAAAATGAACACTTTTTCAGTGAAGCATTCTCCTTACACTTTAATCTGATAAAACTTTCTAAACCTGAGAATCAAACCAACATAAATCAATAGGATTTATTTCAAGTTTGCTACTAAGAAAAGATCATGCTGACCTCTAGTTCTGGTTGCAAGTATTCTGGCACAATTTCTTAGTGCCTTATTTACTAAAAAAAAAAACCAAAACAAAACAGTGAACACACAGGAAAATTAGCTCTGAAAAACATAGAAACAGAGATGTTAATAAATACCATGTTGTGCACAGTTACTTTTTATCTACAATACATTAAAAAATTCCTTGAAGGTATTCTTTATTTGTACTACTTAATGAGCAGATTTTAAAACTGGTTTTTATTTATGATGTAGAATACACTTTGCAATTTGTATTCCACTGAACTTGTAGAAAAAAAGCGTTGCTATTCAAAAGTTTACAGAAAGGAAATAAAACTGGTACTGTGAATTACCTAAAGAATTGAAACAAATATTTGCGTGAAATGCTTTATGTTATTTGAGTAGAATTAATGGTATTAGACCTGTATACATCTCCACTGCTTACTGAAGAGTTATTTTCTTTGGATTTGTTCTTATTTGTGGATTTACTTTCATTAAGTGGTTCATCTGTTTCCTAATTTACTCTCTACTGAAATAGAACTGAAAGACAGCATTTTACAGGATTTCTGATTAGACATTTCAAACAGTATTAACTACCAGTTCAATCCTTTTCTGGTCTCTGAACTGTGGAAGCTATTTCTTTTTTTACATTTATTTTTTTGAGTATACTAATTGCTAGAAGTAATTCCCTAAAGTTGTTTGGATAAACAATATTCAGAACAGGGATAATTTCTGAGGAGTTTTTCATCTACAGCTCAAATTTCCTCCTGCATGCCTACACGTGGCATATGCCAGTCTGTGGGATACCAAACTTTTGTCATGAATTTGTGTGTATTTGGAGAAAAAAATTAATGTGATTCAGAAAAGTAGCAGCTGAATGCTCTTTCACGTGATGTTAATGAAAGAGCAACCACTACAGTAAATGTTGAAAAGTTTCTCCAGTTCATGCTAGGACCAACCCCTGCTTGGATGCAAATGTACAGTTTCTATTCCAGACGTGCAGTGCTGATGTAGATAAGTGGTACCCTGTTCTCTAAAAGCTTTCTGGGTCAACCTGCCAGGGTGCTGCATTTCTACATAAAAGAAAAGTCCTTCAGCTGTCTTCACCTATTTTACCTACTCACTTGCTATGTCTTTTCACTGAAGGCAAGAGACTTTGCTTCAATGGGATGCTGCCACACAGATGTTGAAAACTAACTTTTTGTTCCCTATCTGGGCAGATGTAAAGCCTCTTCCTAGATGCCCTGGGTCATCCAAGTTAAACTCACTGTGTAACTCTGTCAGTCAACATGCCTGAGGCGTATTTCTAGGGAGCAACTACTGCAAAATCTAAAACCAGCTCCCAACTTTTTATAGGAAATGCAAATTGCTACACTGTGAATGCTGCTGTGCCATGAGGGTCATATCATTGTCGATTAGATGGCTGCGCCTGTTAGAGGATCTTCTTTGCTCTCACCTGGTCTCCATGTTTTCCCAGCAACAGTAAAAGATGAAAGCAAAAGTGAAATGATGCTTCTAGGTATATTTTAGGTACCGCAGTCTATGCCTTAATCTTCACTGAAATATTCAGTTGTTCAGTAAATTCTGTATAGTCCTCTGAACTACTTTGTAAGCCCATTAAGTTTGCATGATTAGCCAAGACTATGTGTCTTCAGAAAGAGTTCCTTTTTTTGCTTTTCTGTTACCAGGCAGTCCTATTTCCAATGATCAGTGAGAGTGGTCAGCCGACAGCTTCCAAAATTTTCTGTCAAATACAATCAAACATCTTTGTTCAAGTGTAAGGAGGCAAGTGGTGCCAGTGCTTGACTGCTGGTACAGATGAGAGACATCCTGCAGCAGAAAAAGTGTTTTCACTATTGTTCAGGCTGCTCATCTAAACCCATAATTGCATGCCACGTGTACCCTTGAGCAACCATCTGACTGACTTGTGGGCAGACTCCATGCCATCTGAACAGATGGGCATGAGTGTAAGCTGACAAGGGAGCCCATATGTTCCTAAATTGTGAATGTTGAAGAGGGGATTCTTAGCCAAGAATGTGCAGTTGACTTTCCAAGTCTTACGTGGTTGTCATTAAGAAGAGCTGGCACTGCCAAGTGAAGCTTACTCCTTTGAGCTGACTTTTGCAGCAGTTGTGGAGTGAGTTTCTGGACAGCCTTTTATCCTGGCTGAACACTGGGTGTGTTTAGACTTGAATCTTGCTTAGAGACCATTGTGGATTTTCCATAACATTTCCAAGTCTAGTCTTTGCTTGTGACACGTCAGGAAAGTACAAACATCTGTTCTTCACTCATCTTTTTTTTTTTTTTCTCCAGAGAAGAGAGAATTTGAGTGTTAGGATGTGAAGCTAGGCCAAGAAATATCTCAAGGTTTATTTTCTATTACATGATCCCCTACTGGTCTCGACAAAACACAGATTAAAATAACCAATCTAAGTAGTTGATATAAACCATTAAGTCAAAGTACTTTGTTTGAGTACTTGAAGACAGTATTTATACTCATAGAGCCCATAGAATGGTCTGAGTTGCAAGGAACACTAAAGAACTTCTAGTTCCAGTCCTCCTGCCATGGCCAGGGACACCTTCCACTAGACCAGGTTGCACACAGCTCCATCCAACCTGCCCTTGAACACTAAGAGGGATAACTAAAGTCTGATTATGTGTGACAAATTTTAACATGTTTGACTGTATAATCAGTTATCAAAGGAAAAAAAGAAGAAGAAAAAATTTTTACAAATTATATGACACCAAATTATTTTGTTTTGTTTTATTGAATAGCTCCTCTAGGAGACAGTAACTATAATCTCTAAGGCATTGTAGTGAAGAGTAACTAACAAGGAGTTGCATGTTTGAGAACAACTTCTCATCTCCTAAAGGAGAAATAATATGGCTTAGCTAAATAACAGATATTAATCTAATTTAAAAGTTGCATGAACCAAAATAATTTATGTTCCTCTAAAAAGAAAGTTCATTTAACTTCTAGTAATTTCGCTTGCTGCCATAGTAACTTAAGACAATAGGATAAATCTATGTGAAGGTGGATTTGTATTTTGATAACTCCAGTGTGTAACTTCAGTATTTTCAATCAAAGTAACAATAGTAGTGCTATTGTCAATCATTGTTTCTATTGTTCAGCTGAAAAAAATGTAAAATGAGACCAATATAGCAAGATATTTACAAAATCTAGAACTATTTTGTGAGGAAAATGTAGGAATACTATGCATGGCAGCAAATCTCCTGCAAGTTTTCTGTCAACAGAAGATAGTCTAGTATGGCTTTTTGTCAGTACACTTGGAATCCCACCCCACCTCACTTGTGAGAAATAATATCCCCAACTTGAAAGAAAAAGATGACAATCTGAGTTACAGTTGAGTAACTTGAAAATTAGTCATTAGTGGTGGAAATCTTTGATACATTTGCAAATAAACATCATGTATGAGCCCTGGAACAACGTGCCACATTTCTTTAAAGAATCACATTTTGATTTGATTTGATTGGCCAAGTACCATCTGTCATCTTGGCAATGCCAGCAGGGACCCATGTAAATCAGCACATTCCCAAGTTCCTTGATTGGAGCTGTAGCAAAGTGAATGGAAATCTCCCAAGCTGAATGCCTCATTTGAAAAAGCATTTCTTTCCCTGATTTGTAGTTTGTCATTAATAGCGTGTACCGGGAGCTGAAACTGAAGTTCTGAAGGCTTTGCAAAGACACCCATGCTTGCTCAGATCTAACACTGCTGTGTGAGTAATTGCTAGTTAGCAGCATGAGCATTTCCAGGCTGCTGACACTGTGAGCTTGACAACTGACAAGTTTCACTCCCATGCCATAATAACCCACAATGAAATGCAAAGCAGAAAGCAAAGATTGCAACTTAAAAAGAAGACAAAAGAAACGTTAGCAAATCTTTATTCAGTGCTCCTGGAACATCATTATCTTAGCTTAAGAAAGGTGGTTATGGGCAAGAGGGAGATTGCTGCTAAAGCAAGCAAAGGCATAACTACAAAGTACAGCTTTGTTGCTGATGCCTTTGATAAATACTTCTGCATTGCAAGGGGGTTGGAGGGTTTCACTTAATGTGGTGGTGTATCTCGTAACACTTAATGTCTCATTACAACCCCAGTAGAAATACAGCACCTTTATGGTTTTTTTACTAACTCATTGAAATTAGTGTAGTGGACAATACCCTTTAAACAGTTTTAAGCCTGGCATTCTCAATTCATTTTTTAGAAAGGCTTGGAGGATGAAAGAGGAGAAGAAAAAAGCATCTTCTGAAGGGGATTAACATAATTTTTGCCAAATAAAAGACTTGTTCTCATTTTATTGAGCCAGGTGGTTCAAGGTCCTCTATCCCAGAAAAGCACCTTGCCAGGTGTTGCACTGCCGCAGCGTAGTAAACAAATTTCAGCTTACTTTGTTTTAATGTTAAAACAGTAAACCTGTACTCTCTGTCCCTTTGGAACATTCACCTCATCCATCTTTAGTGCTCCCTGGTGAGAGTCCCTGCTCTCTTCTGATTCCCTGGTCTGCATTGTTCTAATTTCTTTGGGAGACCATTTCCACACTTCCCTCATCACTCAGAGTTACTGCAGTGCCCTAAGAAGACTTTCACTGATTAATGACCTAGAGAGGAAGAAATAGCTACCTAATATTCAGTTGTTCTAATTATTTTTGGTTTTGAATTTTTGACAAATTTCCATTTTTAACTTGAAGTTACTACTTTCCCTTAAAAACAGAAAAATCAATTATAACATAATTAATTTGCACTACAAAAGCATTTTCTGTCTTGCAAGTGATAGATTCATTCAAATGCTTTGAAATAATTTAAGATCTGTTGATTCATTTCAAATTGGCCATTCAAAAAAGAAAAGAAATTGCAAGATTTAAAATTCCTTACTGAATTTAAGTATCTTGCAGAATAGATATTGAAGAATACTTTTAGACTGCTGTTTTGCTAGAAAGGCTTATGAAAATAAGTATCTTTTTTCTAATGCTGGAGGATGACCATGAGAGGCTAATGTGTTGCTGACTTATCAAAAATACTATGAATATTCACTGGTGTGACTGAGTTGTAGCAGAGCTCAGTAACTTGTTTATGATGAAGACATTTGCATTTATAGTTCCTAATTAAATAATATCTCTTTTAAAACCTGCTGTTCTTTAGGTTTTGCATGTTGCTGTTTTTTCTTTTTTTTCCTCACAAGAAAGAACTCATGTTATTTGGGCATCTTACCTGTTTCATTTCTGCATTTTGCTATGTGAAGATCAGTGCTCATCTCCCCAAAGACCAGCTGGTTTAAAACACAGCTTCCCCCACTCCCATATGAACTGATTGAAAAGCTACAAACATAACTAATTTTTAATTACATAAAATGCAAATTGGCTAGGAGAAAGTGGAACAGGAAGAAGAAGAACTTATATACAGCTTTTCCCCTGCCCACTTTCTTTTTGCAAATGACTGTTTCTCTATCTGGCTTCAACTATCTCAGCAACTTTTGGTTGCAGCACACAGGGCAGCCTGCCTGTCTGTTCCCAGCTCCTCCTTGCTCCCATTTTGCACAAGCTGGGATTTTCCCCCTGCACTACCTCCCATGTCTCTGGAACATCTCTCAGTAGCTGTTCCAGGGGAGGAACACCAGTCCTTTCCTCTAAATGTTCCTATGTGGTATCTTCTCAAAGAAATGCCCTGTGTAACTGAGAACTAGCATAGTTCACTGCTGAGAAATTACTTCTGCCTGATAATGCAACTTGTAGCTTTCCTTAACATTTCTTTTGTCTTTTTGGCTTTAGCGTAGATTGTTAATTCTCTTCTAATAGCTTGATTTTTCTTTTTTTCTTTAACTCACTCCTTTTTTATCATTCAGTTTTCTTATATAGTCCATGGTAAATATGAAGGTTTTGTTTCACTTTATTTCATTCATGTTATGAAACACATAGAGATCTTAGCTTTTTTGCATATTTTTCCTGATTTCAAAACAATTCTTTATGCTTTCTGATGTGATACATAAAAACAATTGAAGCAAAGCTCATTTGCAGCCTTAGAATGGCTGCAAGATATTGAAGGTGGCTCAGGGTAGGCTGTTTGTAAGGTCACTAATTCAAAGATCTAGGTTAGCTGGTTATTTCACAGTTAGTGCCTTTGGAACATCTGTAAGCTCTTGTGGTAAGGTTTTCCTTGATTCATATCACAGCAGAGGTATTTCATAACATCTTGTTGCCTATTTATGCTTGGATCTTGGAAATTCAAAGATTTAGGGAAAAGTGTTTCTTCAATAACTGTTATTTCTCTCTCTATAATCTCATACATTTCAGAATTGAGATATTTTCAACCATTACCTATTGAGACAAGCTCATGTTGTATCACTATAAGCTGTTATTACCAAATAAAGTTAGGGTTTCCAAAATATATGGTTGTTTTGAAGGCTGAAATCAATACAGCTGAGTTTTTAGGTCTTGTTTATGAAGGAATATGTTGAGTTATTCTATCTTTAAAAATTTTCAGCTTGCATCAAAGTTGCCATTAATCTGTAAAACTTTGTGTTATTTGATTAAAACTACTAAACAAGAAGTTTCAAAAGGTCCGGCTGAGATGTGAAACTATTTGAATGATGATAACAACAATGGGAATAATAATACAGCTTGCATAGTGATCTTTGTTTTCCCAGGACATGGTAGGTCCAAAACCAGATTACAAAATGAGAAAATGCAATCTGGAATAGCATTGCTAGCAAGAATAGAGGGGTTATGGACTGTGAAAGAAATCAAAATGAACTTCCCTGTTACAATGTAGCAGAGAGGGACAGACATGATGAAAGCAACTGATACCAGATTTTGAATATCTGTTTGAATTAACTGAAATTCAGCCTTCTGAAAGTGGGATGTGCAATGCAGATGGGTGGCCTAAATTCCTGTTGCAGTCTGTGGAGAGCAAGTTACATCTGAATCATCATTTCCTGATCCTATCTCTCCTCCTGAGAGATGAGGATGATTTCCTCTCTGGAGTTGCCTTCTGTCCTGTAGAGGGACCTTGGAGACTTGTTTAGGTTAAGGATCTAGCTTGTAAACAGCTAAAATGAGAAGAACTAGTATTTAAAGAAGGAAGCTGAAAAATCAAGAACACAGAGGAAATCAACAGAAACAGTATGAGGGCTGAGGGTAATTTCAGATTGAAAAAGAGAGCTCAGCATGGTTTGTTTTATGTAAAAGATGATGTACATGAAATGTGATCAATGTGGATGAGTGTTTTCATGGGAAGAAGTTACTGGGTATCACAGAGCTTTTTAGTATAACAGGGAGCTGCATAACAAGAACCAGCAGCTGGAAGACAAAACTAGAAACATGCCAGCTGAAAATGAAGTGTGAATCATTAAGAATAAGGATGATTAAACTGTAAAATATGAGCTTGGCAAGTGTTGAATTGTCTGTTCTGTAGGCTTAAAGTCAATATCAGGTTCTAAAATGTTTAAAACATAATGAGCATTTCACTTGTAATATAAAATGCTAGGTGTAACATATCTGGTTTATTATACTAGCAGATCAGATTAGGCTTTACACACTTCCAATTTAATGAGTAATCACATCCTCTTCTTTGTCATATTTCTGTTTGATATAACACTTTACTGTGCTGCTTTTTGGATACTGTGATTTATTCTTTGTTCAGCTGCTCTAGTAAGTTCTGATGCAGGATTTCATTAGTTTTCATGTCTCTTTCCTTTTTTTTTTTTTTTTAATTCCTGCATAAGATATAGCTAGAACTCATAAGAATGTGTTTATAGTTTGCTGACATACTTTCCCTCATAAAAAGCTTCAATTTAAGATTTAATTTTAGGAATAATACCAGTAAACTTTTCAAAACCAGAATGACTTTGTCCTAGGCTTTGGAGCTAGAAAACTTCACCAGTCTAAGAAAGATAATTAAACAATCTCAAGCTAAGCACAAGTATAGCATAGGGCTTTTTTTTTCTCTATATTAACCTGGATTCTGACTCAGATTCTGTGATGGTCAAAAGGGCTCTGCTGTATTTTGAGCTTGTATTTATCTGCTAGTCAAATAAGTAAAGACTTCTACTCTTGTTAGGAGCTTCCTGAGTGCCCTACTATTAAAAACAAAAAAACATATAAAAATATATCATCAACCCTAACATGACATTTGTTCTAATGATATCTTTAGGATGACAGAAGCGAGGAAATCTCTGTGTCAAAAGACTGTTTCCCCTTAATTCCTCCCAAGGGTTGAACATCAGAAATCTTCCTCAGATACAAATAACCTATTTCATTAATTCATCTGCTAATCCTCACTTTCTTGTTGATCCCATGCATTCTCTGCATTAGGGACAGAGATATTTATCATACAGATCGTCTTGCTTTGAGCCTGGTGGGCAGAGCTGTTCTGGCAGGACTATTTGTTCCAACGTGAAGGGCAACTTGAGGAATTTTTTCTATGCTTTCCTTGCTCCCATTTCATATCAGCATTTGCTATTGCCACAGAAAAATATCTCATGTCTTTTGCTTATGGCAGATATTGTACATCTTCCTAGTCCGCGACAGTCTGAGTGACAGACTTGTCAATCCTTACAAGGAAGTCCAATAGTCAGTAAGTTTTCCTAGTTCTGGTGTAAGTCTTAGGCTTTCATTCTGCTGTCAGCAGATCATTCAGTTCTCCTTCAGAGCCTAGCAGCAAGTCATCCTTATCACTATTTGGTTATGGTCCTTTACTGTCTTAGGCTTCTTGCTGCTATTTTCCTTGTCACTTTGGTGTTCCCTTACTGCTGTCCTATGCATCAAGTCTCAGTTTCTCTTTCTCAGGTGTTCGATGTGAATTTGACACCTAAGGGCATGAAAACAGTCCAGCTTTTTCTGTACTCTCAAATTTTAAAGGTAGATGAGGAAAAACTGTCCAAATATACTTTTTTTGTTTTATCACTGACTGCTGGTGGGTTTTTTTTGACAAGGTCAGTCCTTTGTCCATGTTAAAAGCCTGTGGAAGTGATCAAAACAATGAGATGAGCTACAGCACTCACTTGGGAGACCTATCCCCTAGCTGCCTGCCCTACAGAGTAACAGGGAGTAAAATGCATTAATCTAAAGTAAAAGATCAGGGAGTTGCTCCTTCCTCATTAAGGAGTTAAGTTTGCATACTGTTGCTGCCTGAATCATTTATGAAGAGAACCACAGTCCCTTGGAGGATGTAGCTGAATGAGTAGCAGTTAATCTGCAAGATTGATACCATCTCCAACAGGGAAAATGGCACAGAATCACATTGTGGGAATGTACATATTTTGTGAAATTACTTCTCAAGGCATATCCTTTTGGCATCTGCAATCCTGCATCAGTGTGTGCAGACTGCAATTGCAATCTCTCTGAATTTTGATATTTTCTAGGAGTTCTTTTCTACTACAATTTTTCCCATACAAAATGGCAATATAGAAGAAATACTTGGGGTTGAAAGGCCAACCACTGAAAAATCCATGAGTGCCAGAAGTAAAATTATAAGTCTAGGTCAAACCATTTGGATGTTCAAGCTGTGCACAAGCCTTTTATTTAGGTGCTTTTTTCTCCTTCACACTGTATTTTCCATGCACTGACAAGATGTACTCCTTTAAATGATATGTTCTGTTAGTGGTCAAGGAGTGACCATAAGCCTTATTTACTGATTGTCAGCAGCTTCCAGGAATGGCTCGTGAACCCAGGTGAAGTTTTGCCAGGGTAAGCAGAATTAGCAGCCTGACTCTTCCCACTCTTACAGCATCCATATACTGTCCATATACTTTACAGCCTGATAGTTAAGCTTCAACTAGAAAGGAGATACAGCCAAAAGACAACAGTAGGAACCTGTACTTTGAAACATTCAAATACAATTTTAATGTAAGAGCCTGGTGGAGCATGGAGATTTTGTCTCCCTACCCTGCACTAGAAGACAGGCCTGAGAAAGTGTGCTCTGCTGAGTGGGAATGTGTCATGGTCCCTGTTGGTCCACTTTTGGTTAGCTGCTGCTCCTTCATTGCCTCCCCAACTGTAGGCAGACATGGAAGCAGGCAGAGCTGAACAGGCAGCAGGTTCCTTGCTATATCAGCAAAGTGGCTACAGGTGCAAGAATGTTAGGTCTGGCACTTGTGCCAAAGTGCCTCCATCTGGAACCACCAGCCTTCATCTTAACTGCAGGGGTGGACTGATTCCTGACTTTTTACCCCTGAAGTTGGTGGGAATGGAGAGCTCTTCAGATCTCAAAGGTCCCCCAATTTTCACAGAGAGGCTTACAACCTACTCAGCTGAGCTGATGAATTCTTACAAGGCTGACAACACCTCTGAGGCTGGAGTACATACTGCTGTCTTGCACATCCTTGACAATAAAGAGTAGACTCTGTATTATTGTGCATTGCACTCAGTCTCTGCAAGGAGCCAATGGACTATAACAGCTGGCAGTTTATACCTTTTATGTCATTTTTTCCTGTTGCAAAGAATGAGTTTTATTTTAAGGAACTGCTTTGACTAGCCAGCTATTTAGTACATTTTCTAGTCAGAACGTGGTGGAAAAATGGGAAATTGCCAGCCCAATGAACTACGATCATGCAAAAGGTGATAATTTCCCTGGGGAGGCCTAGACTGCAAGTTGTTTTGGTGTCCATAGGCTCAAGCTTTTGTTCTATGGAAGGCTAGATGGGGAAAGCATCCAGTCTTCCAAGAACAGCTTCAAAACTTTAGAGTAAATCTTGAATATGCATTTCTTTTGGGTATGAGTGAGATTATGCTGTGTGTAGTAGCACTTGAAAGTCAGAATGTCAGTAAGTGATGGAAAGACATTTCAGATTGCCTCATGGGGAGTCACAGAATATCTGGAGTTGGAAGGGGCCCACGAGGATAACTGAATGCAGCTCCTGGCCCTGCACAGCACTGTTCCCAAGAGTCACATCACGTGTCTGATGCCCAAATCCTTCTTGAACTCTGTCAGGCTTAGTGCTCTGATCACCTCCATAGGGAGCCTGTTCCAGTGCCCAACCATGCTCTGGGTAAAGAAAAGGTTCTTTATTCAGCCTAAGTCTCCCCTGAAACAGCTTCATTCTGTTTACTTGGATTCTTGAGTTCTGTTCATTTGGTAACCAGAGATAAGAAAAGCAAAAAATCCCTGCCCCTTTGCTACCCCTTATGGGGAAGCTGTAGACAGGAATGATGTCTTAGGTGTAACTTCAGGATAAAGAGGCTACCTGTCTAGCTAAGGAGGATTTGTAATGGTCAAGTATAACCCAAGAACTGTATCAGTTTTTAGTTTTTGCCATTCTGTCTCCAAGTTTTTAATCCAGATCTTGATATTTTGCTTTGATAGAATATATTTTCAGTATTTTTCGCTCTCAAGCACCCCTGTCTTAACAGTCAAGTTAAGTTGACCAATTCTTTGTAAAAACTTCTAATCTAACAAATCTAATCTAGTTGGTGAATGCAGAGGGCCACAGCCAAACATGCTTAATCACTTCCTGGGACACATTGAGAAGCTTTAAAACCTATATTGGAGAGGCTTTATAGAGATATTGTGGCCAGCTCCGTGATTGTCTCAAGTCTTTTCTTGCAGAGGGAAAGAATCTCAAAGCAGAGATATAACTTGGAGCTCCGTGAGTCATCATATAGACCTTGGGTCATTTGGACAATATTCAATAAAGAGAGAGGAGGAGGAGGAGGGTTTTTTTCCACCTAAAGACTGTGAAAAGGGCCTTCTATGTAAGAGAAGATCTTAGCTTTGGGACAGAAACACTAACTGTTCTAGTATATATGTAATTGTATTGCAGAGTCTAGTTTAATTTGTTCTTTTAAATGAATAAATGAATAAATAAAAGCCTTTTTTTCACATGCATGGAGTGCAGCATGCTGGATATTCTCTAGCACTTCTTTTTCCACTAAAGAGCATGGGGAATCAGCATAAAAAAAGGGCCAAGCCACAGGTACGTGATGAGTCGTCTAGACACCGTAACAAACGTTCACCCACTGATGACCAACAAACTTCTTACTATTTAGGAAGAACACCAATCAAATGTAAGGGTTAGAAATTCAAATATATTCCCATATAAACATGCAAAAAAGCCTGTGATATATTATTTATGGTGTTATATATGGTGTTAATATGTACAAACATATTTGGGTTCTCTCTTTCCTCGAATGAGCTGTAGTTGTATATCTCTCTTTTTGCTTCCTGGAGATGGACAGACTCTACACTATGCTTTTAGAAAATTAAAAATACATTTCTTCTCCATCACTTCTCTAACTGTGCCATATCTTACTGAAATTATATTTTCTTGACTGCTTTTCACAGTTTCCTCTACAGGTTTTTTCACCTCACCATTTTCAGGTTTCTTTCCAGAACAGCTGTCTCAGGAGAAACTCTCACCTCCACTTCAGAGCTATACACCTAGCTCCACACAGTGGATGGCTCTGTGGAAGCTAAATGAAGCTGTCTTCAGTGACTGCTTTCTAGGAGGATAAAACATAAGCATGAAGTGAACAGATGCTTCTGTGGCAGTTGAACATAGGCAGTTAAATCTTCAGCAATCAAAACACACAGGTACCTTTGGACAAGTCAAAACAAGCAAATATTTTTCCCATACAAGCACAAAAACCTCTCTGTTCTTTAGATGCTGTCTTTCCTCCTCCTCTCATGAGTAACACTAACAGAAGTGGCCAGTGTTGTTGGAAATTGCATTGTTTAACATCTTTTTTCATACCACGCGATGTCAATATCAATATTGGTTTCAGGTAGCTGAGCTAAATTTTTGGTATGAAAATCTAGTAAATGTACTTCAGTTCTCATAAAAAAACTTGGAGAAAATAAATATTTTTCAGTGTTGTGGGAGATCCTTCCTCTTCTGTGGGGGAAATCCTCCCTTCTCTTTCCTTTTCTTGAGGAATATTTTAACACTAACTGTAGAGTATGAAACCAGCAAGGAATTATTCTGGCTATGGGACTTGTTTTACTTGAGAATTACACAGGGCAGTAATTTTCTTGCTGCCTGGGACTGACAAATGTGATTTTTATCTTCCAGCTGTAAATAGGCACAAGTACCTATTGTCATGGATTTGTGGAGTTTATGTGAAGTGATGATGTTTCAAGTAAGTGCAGGTGCGTGTAGTGGTTTGCACAAATAGGAGCTGTGGCATGAGTCCTCAGGAGAGCATGAAGAAATATCTGCTATTGCAGAAGCATTCAATTTCTCCTTGGCTTCTAATTTATTTAAACTGACTTGTTTTGCTCTTCCTTTGAAGTATTAATTGTGGATCTCTCACAATATCTGCTCTTTACTTCCTAAATTCAAGATGATTACTGTTTTGACGTCAGTTAAACATTTACATTGGTTCTAACTAGGGTAAGGTTGAGCTGGCAAATGAATTCTGTAAATTTAGGTATGAAAAGATTGTGTATGTATTAGAAAGCTAAAATATAATGATTTCCCTAGACAAAATAATGAAGGCTTTTAGGGCAGATTTCTGGATTAATATTATTTGGAAAGAATATGTCTTTGCATTTCTTACTGCAAAAATTTGTTGCCTTTATGCTTTGCTACAGTATTTTTCTGGCTTTTACCAAAGTAAATTTCTGCAAGAGGGTTTAACTTCTGTGTGTAGTGTAGACTTTTTTCTGTGTGTGTGTGTGTTTGGTTGTGTTTTTAAAAAAAATTAAAAAAAAATATTGTATTGTCTCCATCTGTTGATTTACTAGATGTTTGAGAAAATACCGCTTTTCCCTGCTTTGTCATAGATTTTTAAAAATGAATAACTATGGAAATAATTTGCTATATTTCTGAAGAATGTTGATGGAAAATGATCGAGATTATGTCGATGGATCTAATTTGCAGATGTACATGTGTATAAACCTTGCTGCTGACACTGCAAGCTTTGTCAAATAGTGCTATAATAATCCTTTTAAGTAACTTGTTGCATCAACCAAATCCAAATTATTTTGATCTGTTATTGCTTTAACTTCCCATCTCAAGATTACCACACAGCTGGAAAAGCAGTTTCCCTTTTTTATCCTCAGAGGGAAGGGAAGCAGTGTCATCCACTCAGCTCTCAGTTAGATTGATTTATTTTAATACATTCTCTGATTTCTGTTGATTCCTCTATAATCTGGTTGATACTTTGAAATTTGTTGTCTACTATTCTGTTTCTTTTGGCAGCCCCCTTATCCACAGCTTTTGCCAGCTATCTGTAACCCTCTGGGAGGCCCTGTCTGCTGAAGCAACACCACTTTTCTGCCATCGGGTTTTCAGGTGAAATGGAAAGGGGTTTTGCAGTTGTTTTATATTTCTTTTACTTTATAGTTGTCCCCATTGCTCTGTTGCTGAAGGCTAGCTCTGATATAGACTCAAAGGGAGCAATAAGGAATATAAAATGCCCACAGGAAAGGAAGGCACAACAAGATTGATATCTCACCTTATTCACATCCATGTACTGGAGCTGAACCTTGCTGCCTCTTTTGGCCACTGTAATGGGTCTCTGAAGTAAAAGAAGCACATAGAAAATAAGCCCACTTTTACTAAACAGCTTTAAAATTTTCTGCATGCTGTAATATTTTCTTAAAGACATCTCTCTAATAGCATGAATATGCACAGTGTTAAGGTGAGGTAAACAAATTGTGATATGACTTTCATCCTGGAAGTCTCCCAGAGAATGCAGGTAATTGAAACTTAGCCTGGTGACACTGGTGTTGCTTTACAAGGTTGGAAAAAGAAGCCAACCAAATATGCTGTACAGTTATAAATAATCCTCTGTCAAATTTGGTGTGCAATTTTGCAAACGGATGCAGAAGACTATTATTTCTGCCTCCTGTATGTTCTGCCACTGATTATACAGCACTAAACAAAGATGGGTGTGGATTTGTTGACCTATTTATTGTGAATACAAACCTAGCTTATCTTTGTCTCTCTATTGTCTTTGCAGAATACTGAATAAGGCTAAAATTAATCACCACACATGAGTGTTATTTAGCATGATAGATTGTGGTTTTAATGCATCAAAAGCCTAGTGACACATCAAAGAAAGACTTTAGGAGCAATCTAGAGGAGAATAATGAAGGATTTTCTTGGATGATTTGCTAAACTCTTCCTAAGAGGGAAGAGCATAATGTAAAAAAAAAAAAGTATGTTTGAAAATGAAAGCTATCCAGTAGGCTGATTTGAGGTGACTTCTTGGAACTGAATATGAGATAATTGTGAGCATGGAACAAAGTTGTGAAGAGCCCACAGAGAGGGAGTAAATACCTGATGAACAATGCAGAGCTGTGAGAGTGATTCAGAGATGTGACAATCGGGAGAAATGATCATCAAGTGCAATTACTATCTAAGTACAGAATAAAGGCTACAGGAAAAGCCTGTAATTTTTTTTTTTATTTATTTTTATTTTTTTTTTTTTTGGTGGGAGCTCATAGATGGAAGAATTGCTTCTTCATAGAAAAGTTATGGAGAGGGAAGCTGCAACATGTAACAATGATGGTGGTATCAGTACTATAGAGATTTGCTCTGAAGATGATGCTCTGTTTACACCCAGCAGGCAGAGCAGGATGGCAGTACTCATGGCTGTTTATATAATATAGTGAAGAAGGTTTGCAGAAAAAAAATTATGGATTCTTTACAGCTTCATGAAATCAATTTTTAGACCCTAGAATCATAGAATGTCTTGGGTTGGAAGGAACCTGAGGAATCATCTAGTTCCCGATGTGGGCAGGGGCACCTTGCATTAGACCAGGTTCCTCAAAGCCCCATCCAGCCTGGCCTTCAATACTTTCAAGGATGGAGCACCCACATCTTCTGTGGGCAACCTGTTCTAGTGCTTCACCACCTCACAGTAAAGAATTTCCTCCTAATATGCAACCTAAACCTACTCTCTGCCAATTTAAAGCTATTACCCTTTTTCCTGTCACTCCATGCTCCTGTGAACAGTCTCACTTCACTTTTATTGTAGGCTCCCTTGTAGGGTGACCACCACCACTCAATGACCCCAAAACCTCCTCTTTTCAAGAGTGAACAATCAGATAGACAAGATTATATTTAGAATTGCATAAGATAGGTGTACAGAATTAAGGTAGATCTTTGAACAGTCTGCAGGAAAATTATATTTACATTTATGATTATAGATTAAATAAGTCATATTCTAAGGTAAAAGGGAATATGGGTGAGAATCTTCAGAATCTGGAAAGGACAGAAATGAGATCTTCTAATGGAAATAATGAATATAGGGGACAAACTGTATGAATAAATGATCTTGGGGGTCTCTGAAAGAATTTTAGAGGAATTTGACTTCTCATGAGGTCAAAAATAGGGGTTTTCAGTTTTGCTGGTGAAAACTGTTTGCAATTTATTTTGTGTTTGTTCTGTGTAATCCAAAATAATATTTTCTTTGGATAAATTTTTGACAGCTCAAAAATGCAACATATTTACAAATGAAAGCCGTTCAATGTGAAAACCAACTGTTTCATAGTGAAATTATTTTAGTAAATAATGTTGACTTTCCACATAACAGCCAAAAAACCTGGTGCAAAATGACAAACATTTTTCGTTGCTCTAATTGAAGGCAAATCAAGGAAAACAGGGTCATATCAGGAGACCATACACTGAGGCTGTGGCATCAGGAACTTAGTACTGGTACTATAGTAGCATATATATAGCTGAATAGTTTCTTTTTATGAGTAGGTATGAGTAGGTACATGTATGAAAAGATTCACACAAGTATCGGATTATCAATGTATACATTGTTCCTTTGGTGCTGTGAAGATTAACCACATTGAATAATTAGAGATAGGCAAGGGTTTTTAATTTTTATGGACAAAAAGACTGATTATTTAAGAATGTTTTTATTTGCAAGTGCCTACCATTATATTCTGGTTGCAATTTCTACTTAAACCAGGGACTAACCAGCCTCCAAGCTATCACCTGCATCATGGCCCAAGCACTGATCTGGAATGTGTGTGGCCCAAATTCAAATTCCTTCTCAAACTTAAAAAAAATGACAAGAGATGAAATGATGGGTTGGAACCTCCGTTCTGTAAAGGGAATGTCTTCAATGTCAATCTCTCTGTATTATTTTCAGGTGTCAATGTCTAATTTCTATCCTAACAAATATCTCTATGGCAGCTTATTTTATTCTATTTTAATTTAAAAGCTGTCTCTGTCCAGAGTGATATATAGTGTTAAGCCTACAAGCTACAGAGCAATGTGAGCTAAGTATCCTAGGTATTAATAGGGTAGGATGTTTCATTTGCATGGTTCTATGCACTAAATATTTTCTGCTTTACAATTCCACTGTAAAGAACATGTGGTGAGAAAGATGCTGAAAGGAGGCAGTTTGCAAATACAACTAATTATTGCATCTGAAAATGTATCCTCTTATATCTGCATGTGTTGGAAGAAGTACAGCAGTATGCAAATTCCTTCATTATTTCCATTTTCTTATTCAAAATAGCTCGTGAACTTTGATTTTATTGGTAGCATTCATGAAAGTATCTAAGTGTTCCAATGTTACAGTACAGCAAGGCTCTATTTGCACTATATTCAATCAGTAACTGCTATGGTGACTGTGCCATTGAGCTTTTTACATGTGTTTCCATATATTTTGCAAAGATTTGCAAAATCTGTGCTATTTTTCCCCTATAAATGGAGGAAGTCTGGGATAGAGAGGTTAAGAGATGCCTGAAATCTCAGAGTGAATCAGAAGCAGAGACTAAGAGCAAAGTCTAGATTTGATTATTTATTGTTTATCCCTTTATTCACTGGATCATAGTCTTGCTCTTAAATCCCTAATCTCATTGTAAGTAACTGATGAAGTTGCTGTTTTGCTAGTTTGGACCAGCTGGATGGCATGTGTTATTTGAGTGAAACTGCTTTTTCCACACTTAGGAGTTAATAATGTAACATGTCTTACTGGGTGGGTGTTTAAAGTTTCTGTAACCAACAAAAGTGAGAAGAGAGCCAAGACAGCAAATAAATCCTTACACTGAGACAATAAAAATTCCAATTCTTAATAGCACTCCCTCAAATCCTATTTTAATTTAACTTTTATTGAAATATTTCAGGAGGAGAGATTAAAAAACCACAGGGGAAATAATTAATGAAAGAAAAATAAGTAGACATCCCTACAGAAAGAAACAGCATTTGAGGAACTTTATCCCTAGCTACTGTGTTCTCCCCATCTCTTGTGGAAATGCATTCTATACAATTTTTTAAGCTTATTGAAAACTCCTGTTTACTTCTTTCAGCCTCAATCTCTGGTCACACAATGGTTTGAGAATCTTTAAAACGAGTTGGCCAAGACATGAATGGTAAATCTCTGTTTAGCCATACTACAATTCCTCTGATTTACTGGCAATATGGGATATTGCTTGTGAATTGAAAAAGGTATAGATCTGGGAACCATACCTACCTGTAAAAGTCATGGATGGTCTCTCATAGCTTTTGGCTCTGGCAGAGCACCATTGGCCAGACTCCAGGGCAGAGCTCTCACTCAGCACTTTCAGTACGAAAGCTGCAAGTTTAACAGTACTGACCATAGCAGTCTTGGCTTTGGGTCCTCTGGGCCTGGCACTGAGAACTGGCACTGCTTGGTTTGCACTTCCCTGAGGACAACCAGAGCTCAACAGGGGTCCAGACAAGGGAGATATCCTATGAAGAGCTTGTGGGAAATAATATAGAAAGCCATCATCTTCAAGGAATGTGAATTTTTTGCTAATTAAGGAACTATTAATAATGTCAAAATATCCCCCCAAACAGTGAATTTTGAACAGTAAACTCTCAGTAGGAAGCACACATCACTCTAGAGATAATCATCTGGTTAACCAAAGCCTTAAAATAAGTGAAAGACAAAACCCTGTTACCAAGGAAAAGTTTATGTGGTAACTCACAACTCTTGATGAGAAATGTGTTATCACTGTAATCTGTTTATGCATTGTCTTTCAGAAGAAGTGCAGCAGGCCAAACACCTGGAACAGATTTTGTTTATAATACATGTAGTGACATCAACAAAAGATTTGGAAAGACACTGTATTCATACTCAGCATCACAAAGCGTTACAAAATTGCTGCCTTTGCAGAGTCCCCAGAAAAACAGGAAATAAATTAATTTAAAGTTGCATGAGAAGCAGAAAATAAATTTGAAAATAATGTTAGATGAAGAAAAAAATACAGAATGTGGCCTTAGATGCAGGAGCTGGAGGGGATCAGATTTTCAGCCTAATTGTGCGTTAGAGTGAAGGCTGGAGAATGATCTGAGAAAGTGATCCTTAGAGGAGGTGATCAGATAACATGAAAATTCATGGGCTTTTTTGAAAGTCAGACTTTTCCATTTGTGTTCAGAGTTTCTCTATAATAAACACAAGTATCCTTGCATAAATTATGCTAAAAGTGTGGTATGAAGTTAGGTACCAAATGCTGTGTATTACCATTCTTGGAGTTTAAAGACCTGGAACATAAAGGTCCATTTACTTTTATATTATCTTTTTTTTTTTTCTGAATTTCCTTCAAGCCTGGAAGAGTTGGTAACCATGGAATTTACTCTTAAAACAGTTCCAAACAATATAATTACTAAGTAAGTTTTTTTCCTATTTTGGGACAAATGGTGTGAATCAACAAAACACTGCAGAAGTCAGCTTTCTACACAAGTTGCTGATGACAAAAAAGTGGTTAATAAGGAACAGAGGCTTCAAAAAGGACTTCTAGGACACTAAACCCCACTAAAGCACTCTCAATTGCAGGCATTTATAGAATAGAACTTTGGCCCAAAAAGTCAAATCCTAGAACGTATACTCTGCCCATCTCACTCCACTAAATAATTCTCTTCTCCAAACTGAAAGCCTGGCACTGGTAGCAAAATGCTCACTGTTGCAGAGAGATGTCAAAGGGAGAAATCCAAGCTGTATTCAGAATACGAGGTCACATGGATAGTGAGAGATTTGGCTGGTGAGATTTCCAGCTGTTTGCAGGAATCAGGTTGTACCCATTAATGCTAAATTGGCTCTCCCTTTTTCCAGATTGAATGTATTTTGCTTATGTTTCCAAAGAAAGATTACCTTTGTAGGCAACCAGGGTCTGGACTTTTAAAACTATTTCCATTCCCTCCCACCCTCTAGAGACCCCATCCCCCAAAAGAGAAAGCCTATCCATTCTTGAAATTTAGTAATGTGGCTTGAACTTTTTTGCAGAAGTAGCAGCCACCAGTATTCCTGTTATGCTAGCGTCCATCTTGCTTCATCACTGGAATCTTGTTTTTTCACTATTCCCACTTATCCTTTTAAATAAGATGAAAGTACAGAACTGACATCTGTGCTTCCCTAAAAGCAAAGCAAAAGCCCAAACTCAGACAGTGAAACATTTTAAATACTACTGCTGAAACCTCTGAAAGGAAATTTACTTTGTGCCTTGAAATAAACATGCCTGTGCTCAGATCCAGAGAGATCACTTTGTGATTGCCACCCTTCCCCCCATCTGTGAATATTTACAAAATCACTGACTCTCATTCTACTTTTCCAAATGATGATAGGACAAATTTACAAGCTACCATTTTCAGAGTAGGCTCACCCTGCTAAATACTTCAGAAAGTATATTTTACTGTATTTTCTTGCTTTTCAATAATTTTCAAACTGAAGTTAAAGATATGCCATTCCACTGAATATTTATCTCCTGATATTTTATTTAAATTTATTTAAATCTCCCCTTCTAATTGGATATAAAAATAGCCCCGGGTTACCTGAGGATTATCAGCATTTCACTGATGTTGGAACATGTTTTAACCAAATCAGCACTGTAGCATTTAAAAATAAACACATGAAATCAAATGAAAGAATGGATTATTGACCAGCTACACATTCATCTTGCAAGGCTGAATCAAACAGTAATCATTTGTCACTTGAGTTTAAAGTGTTTCGCCATGATTTTTTAGATGATAGTAGAAAAAAGCTTTCCAAGAGTAATTTGCTGCATTAATCTTGAAATTAAATTGAGGCTTAATCTGGAAATAACTGTCTAGGTTTTGTAGTTTGCATCATGATTTCTTTTGAAGGCAGTTTGAATTGCTGCTGTCATAAGAGTGAAAAAAGTGTTGTGTACAATGGAATCTTATCTTAATCCTTGTATACTTCATGTGCAAATATCTACAAGTATTCTCAGTTTCTATCTTGAAAAAAAAGGGGATATAAATCAGAGAGGACCATGTAATTCAATTCAGTTTGCTGAATATTACCAAACAAATCCACTGAGCTCCATCTTGCATTTAATTAAAGTGTTTTCCCTGTCTGCTTCTACTGAAGGAGGCTTCCAAAGTTTGATTTCTTTGTTGTTTAGAAATATTCTTTTCACTTCCGATTGAAATTTATTTACGGTCACTTTATAACCATTTGCTTTTCCATTGACATTGACTCTAAGTTTGAATAGTTCCTTTTCCCTCCCATCTGTTTACCTTTTGATCTATTAATAGAGAACTTTAAGATCCACTTTCTAACTTCCTTTCTCTGGGTGTGTGATCTAGCCTTCTTTTAGTCTTCTTTACTAAAAACAGCTCTCCACTTCCTTGATCACCTTAGAAATTGTTCTCTGTATCTGTTCCAGATTGAATTAATTTTTATTGCCCCTGGGGGATGAGGGTTGTGCAAAGTATTCAGGGTAAGGTTTTACCGGGGCCTTGTAAAGGAGGATGATGCTTACAAACTTTTGTTGCGTTTTCTACCTCTGTATAGTTAATACCCCCTTTTAAAATATGAATTTTTGGGCTGATAATATTTTTCAAATATATGAGCCAAAATGCTCACAGTACATGTGTGTGTGGTGGTTAATGAGGCAGGAGGGGTTTCAATCATCTTTTATTAAAAACAGCTTTTCAGCAATTTACTTTCATGGGCATAAGAAAATATTGACAACAGGAATTTATTTCTGTGACACATGGAAAATTCTGTATGTGAAATTCAGATTCTGGCTTTTTCTTGTTACAGAGCAGTACCCAAACCCAGGCTGCTGAGTTCTGGACTATTAGTTTTAGTTTAATATATGTCAGGAAAAGAAAGAAAGCAAAAACTCTTGAGTTCTCCAAATTGCAGTGGCATCTGTTCAGTAAAAAGAAGAAGTAATGCATAAGTAAATGAATACTATCAACATATGGTGACAGCTCCTAGATGTGTTTTGGCATGGAAGTAAAGTAAGGGAGGCTGAAGAAATGTTCAAGCTAATGGATGATTCTGGTTCAAAGAAGCTCAGCAGGTAGTCACTTTCTGAGTTTTTAATGACTTACTGAGGTTTGTGGAAGCCATTTCCTTGTACGTAGGAGTGAGGACCATCAGGTGAAGCTCCTGGTTGCTATCATGCTATTTCCTTTTTGCTTCTATGAAAAATGGTTTCTCTGTATAAGAAAGAGTGGCTTGTGACCTACCTTTTGGCAGGCTGTCCCCCTGCTGACCTGCAGGAAGCAGATAAAATATATGTGGAAAGGTTTAATTCATGCTCCTCTAAACCCAAGCACTCTGGGTTAGAGCTGAGGCTTTCTCTGCAAAGAAGATTTCCTAGACAGTTCAGCAGAACCCAGCTCCAGCAACCTTCAGGCCATGGAAGTAAAAGTTAAAACCCAGCTTTTCCCAGCTGAACAAAATCCCTGCAAATCTCTGGGTCAGGAGAGTATGAATAAGTAGCCCATCTCCTAAAACGGGGCTATTACTTATATGCCAGGTCTTGCCTTTCTCTTGGAGCTCTCCTCGTTCTCTGCTGATAGCATCTCTTTGAGATTTATTTTTAGCTCATAGTCTGCCAGGCATGGATTTATAACGTGATGCTGGAAAAAGTCCTGGTATCATTGCTGCTGCCTGGAGCCTTGCTGAACCTAATTTAAATGAATGTCTCGATCCCTTTTCATGTTCTGCCTCTTTGCAGGATCTTCTTGGATCCGTCTTTTCCGAGCAGATCCTGCTTCCTCCAGGCAGCACAAGCAGTAAGCAACTGCATATGTACCTGTGCTGTCACCCCATTATGTCCTCTTTTCCATCAGCAGGCAGAAGCACAGGCACATCTGACCCACTTGCCTCTCACTTCCTGTCTCCACAGTGGAGCTGAAAACCTGTCAATGATAACTGATTCAGCTGGTTTTTCTGGATTAACTGATTTAGCACAGCAGATCTGGTGAATGCTGAGTGGAAGCCAAAATTTCATTAGCTTTCTTTCCTTTCTGTCTTCAAAATAACTGGGCTCAAATGTGTAAAAACTCTGTAATTAGCTAAGTGTCAAAGGTCCACTCTGCATCTTGTTTGAAGTTCTAAAGAAAATTTGGAGATTAAGCAAAGATTTTTCAACTCTTAAGGCAGTTCACCTTTAAACAACTGACCTCTTACTTGCCCCTGAATAATTAATTGATCATTTTAAATGAGCTGGGGTACTTTTAAACTAACTGTGCTCAGGGTAGGTGCTTGTTTTGTGGGAGATTTATCAAGGTGGCCGAGTACTGATAATTTTTATAGCAAACCCCAGGTCTTAGGCTGGCCCAGCTGTTTTGCAGAGCTTGTTTATTGAGGTTTTATTTTTTCAGATATGGAAAGGCATTTCTGAGAAATGAAAAAAAAAAAAAATCAAAATATGTCCTGATAGAGGAGAAAGGGAAGAGAATTCATGGTACCAAAATTCAGAAACTGAAACAAGGTGCTAGTGTTAGGTTTGTACACAGGGCTCCCTGTGCAGTCCATGCAGAATAAAGGTGCTAGTCTGCCTCCTCTGAATGTAGTGACACTGAGGATTAGACTCTGCAGCTTAACACCTAAAATTAAGATGGTTTCTTTGCACCTCTGTCCCTCTTACCATTCAGATGTGCTTTCTAGAGGCAAGGAATCTGTCTGGCAGAGAGTGACCATGAGGAAATGAGGGTTTAAGCTGTAGATGGATCACAGTAAGAGCAGAGGTGTTGTTTTAATGAAAACTACAGTACATTGTTTAGTAGACCAGCCAACTTTTGGGTAAAGATTAAGAGTGTCACCATAGCATACCTGTTTATGTATGGGAAAAAAATGCATTAATAATAAGATACAAAACTGTAAACTGTGCACACATTATACAAGCAAAACTTAAATAGCTTTTCTTGTCCTATGAATTTTCAACTTAGTTTGTGCATTTATATACAGGGACTTCCTTATAAATTTTTCCAGGTCACTCATGATGCTCAGGGGTTGAAATATGCTTGTCTTTGGAAAATGACCATTGGAATTCTGTGTGCAGATCCCTTTCACTGCTTGAGATGTACGTAGGGTATTTTCCTCTAAGGCTTCAATTCTTTGTGTAGCTGCTTGTACTTGAACAATAGGTGTAGCAGATCAGACCATGCACTCATTTTGCTCTGATGCTGGTGGCTAATGGGAGGTGCAAGGCAGCAGGGAAAAATCAGAGGCAGCAGGGTTGGAATCTTGTCACATGGGTGGTGAGGCACGAACATCCTGAGCTGCTTCTCTAAAAGGATTTCTATCTTCTGAAAGACCTTCAAGGTTCACTCTTCTCTTGTATACTGACTGACAGGTTGCATTTCAGGTGAAGCATTGCTTGGCACATCTGGAACCATTCTGAACCATGTACCTTGCTGTTTTTAAGATTACCGTAACTCATAATAGTTTACAAGACGGGTTGAAATTTATTGCTGAGCTGGAAGTAGCTAGATGCATTTTTTTTCTTCGGGGACAGTAGAATTTAATGTTCTATTAACAAAGCTGAGTCAATGACAGAGCTGTACAACAGATGGAGAGAAATAACTTACCCTAAAGGTCTAGTGAAACTTGTGTAAAACCATTGCCACCCACAAAATAATCATTTTCACTTATATATTATACAAAAAAGATGTTACACGTTGTCACCTAAACACCTGAAGACTAAAAAAAAATGTGGCATTTTGCATTTCTGCAGTTACTGAATCTACCATCTGATATGTAACCAGGGTAGGGAGCATCTCTAGAGAATTCACTGTTACAGAATGCTTTTCTAAAAATTTTTCTTACTGTTGTCTCTTTGTATCGTACCTTTTCAAAGACTTGCTTCACCTGCTGTTTGTCTTGGTTTGTTCTGTGTTTTGCACAGTGTATGAGGCACTTGTCTGGTTTAATTTAGTTGAAAAAAAGGAAGTGCAAAATAGTTACATTTATAAGGTGGCATCTATAACAAGAGAAAGAAAACAAATGTTATTTATATTAATAGGCAGTTTACTCTTCCAGTGCAGCAATTTGTGCTTTCTGGTGTGGCTCCTGGCTGCTGCCAGCCCTCCCAGCAGTGATTCAGGACCTCTTAGTCACTGAGCAGGGGTGGACTGGGGATTTCTGCTGGCTGGCTCATCAGAGCAAAAGGATTATATCTGGCTAAATCCACTTTGAAATATCAGAAATGTAGGATGATGAAGGGAAGCTGACCAGTGCTTTTTGAATTAGTCAGAGTTCAGAAGCAAAGATGGGAGATACCAGCATATTTTTTACAATGACTCGGTCAGAATTTTGCAGCAGTTGTGAGCCTGTGCAAAGTTTGACCTCCTATCTTTTCAAAGCTGTTTTTTTCTCTAGTTCATAAACAAAATATTTCTTCTGAAATTCCTGTGACATTGCATCATTGTCTACCCTATGGATGAATTTTGCCTTTTTGATCCTACTGACTGTTTCCTATTATGAATAATACAACTAAAGATATAGTAAGATGGTTGTCAGATTATTGAAACTTTTCTATGTTTATTTCAACTATGACTAGAAAGAAAGTTTCACAATCTGAAGTTTATGAGTGAGGTAAAAAACACCCCCAAATTCCAAAAGAACCTCTAGAAACAGCATCAACCTTAATAGTGACTCCCTATTTACCTTTACTTGGGCAGCAGTATCAAAATGGAGTGTCTTCTGGTGTTGTTTTGATATTAAATTAGGTTTTGTAATAGGTAGCAATAGAGCTGCAGACAGAAGCTTCACAACCTTTAGCAGATATTCAGCAAGAGATATCCTTGGAAAACCTGCCATATCCTGGTGGGCTGCATCAAAAGCAGCATGGCCAGCAGGTCAAGGGAGGTGATTCTTCCCCCCTAGTCCACTCATGATACCCCACCTGGAGTGCTGCACCCAGCTCTGGGAATTCCAACATAAGAAGGATGTGGACATGTTGGAGAGAGTCCAGAGGAAGCCACAAAGATGATCAGAGGGCTGGAGCACCTCTCCTGCAGAAATAGGCTGAGGAAGTTTGGGCTGCTCAGCCTGGAGAAGAGAAGGCTCCAGGGAGACCTTAGAGCAGCCCTCCAGTACCTAAAAGAGAACATGGGAGGGACTTTTGACAAGGACATGCAGAATTAGGATAAGGGGAAATGGCTTCAAACTGAAAGAGGACAGGTTTAGATTAGATATTAAGTAGAAAATTTTCACTGTGAGGGTAGTGAAGCTCTGAAACATGTGGCACAGGGAATCAGTGAGTACCCTGGAAGTATTTGAGACCAGATTAGAGGGGGCTTTGAGCAGCCTGCTTTAGAGGAAAGTGTCCCTGCCCATGGCAGGAGGGCTAGAGATAGATGATCTCTCCTCTC
>WBNO01032036.1:2290-35173 GCA_013400575.1 Peucedramus taeniatus | reverse complement strand
TTTTGTTCAGAACCCTGGTTGGGGGGGAGGGGCCGTGTGGGTTGGCTCTTCTGAGGTGGCCCCTTTGGGGGGTTTTCTCCAAAATTTGCCCTAAACTAGGACACATGTGCTTGGATATGGAAAAATGTGGGCCAGCTGGAGTGAAACTGATGGGAGAATGGTCAGAGATCAAAGGAGCATGATTTTTGGGGAAAGAGACATTGCTTGACTTGAAAAGGATATTAAGGGCACTGATGAAGACATATAAGAGGAATAGAATAAATTTGTTTCTGTACTCCTGATGCATTGTAATACTATGACCTTACATGGTAGCACTGGAAAATTGGTTTCCCTAGAGTAATTGATCAACACTCTCTTCGTGGCTGTGTGGTCTCTTAGTGCACATCTTTTATAATCAGTCTAAAGAGCAAAAAATATGTCAGGATTGCTATGAGTAGTTTTGGGAGGGAGCTACACAGATGACTTCTTGAGTGGTAGTCCAACCCTGTGAATACGGGAAAGACACCCCTTTGTTTAGACAAAACTGAAAATACTGAGCTATACTCAAGGAATATGTGTGTGACAGAATTATTTTTCTTCAATGTTTTTCTCAGTTTTTTTGCTTTTAATTTATATAATTGTTTATTTTTCTACTTCATTGCAATTTTCCAGCAAGGACTGGAAAATGGTTCTTGGCTGAGAGCAGAAAAATCTGGAAAAATGCCTCTTTTATAGGATGTTTACTTGAAACTTTGAGGCTAGTGGCTCCTCACAGGGCTCTGCTTTTGTGGCTTCATAAGTGGAGCACCATATCTGTAATGCCAAACTGTGGAAAAGTTATCAGAAAAAGCTAAATTGCATATAGAGTCATGCATGTAGAGTCAAAGCTAAATTATGTAAGAGTCAGGAATATTGAGAAAGTGTTTTACTCTACAGCATTACCCTTGTTACAGCATTGGAGACATTAGCACAAGCTAGTCACAGCACAGAGATGATCAAACCCATCATAGGTTGGTTTCCAGCCTGTGCTCTTCTCACTAAGCACTTACAATTCTGCAATTGCTAGTTGGAATTTTGGATTACTTCTGAATCTAGGTAGCTACAAAAAGATGTTGATATGGTATAAAACACATTAGTTCTTGACCATAAATTACTTTACTTGGGGAGATGTCTTTGTGCCTTCTGTGAAGGGCCGGATTTTGTCACTTTTTCATGATCCTTATATCTCTGTTAGTGGATTGTTCAAATTAAGTCTCAGTTATTATATTTTGTTCCTGTTATCCTTGTTACATCTGTTCTTATATTGGTGATTATATAAGCATAAATAGACATGGATATTTTCACATATCTTACTTTGTAAGTTCTATTAGGAAAAAGAATGGTATTTTCAATGTAGTCTCTGAAGAGTTAGAAATATCTACCTTTTTTTTTTTTTTTTTTAAATAACATCTTTGCGGGGAGGGAGATGGGGAAAGTGACTCCCTTGATTCAATTTTAAGCACTAACAACATTTCTAGTTTCATGCATTAGTCTTTTGTTGCTTTCCTTCCAGAAAACCTTGCTGCATGTGTAGCTGTCTATGCTTTGGAAAAAAACATTTAGGACTAGGTGATTTTTTAAAAATTATTTATTTATTTATTTATTTATTTTAGTAGGACTTGGTTTTTATTTTCAGAGAGTCAGGTCTGCTGTAGTTAATCCAATCTCAAATTATATTGCTGTGCTGGGTGAGTGCTGTTCAGGGGAAATAAAAGAAAAATTCAGCATTTTTAAATGCAAGGTAGAGATGAGACCATGGCAAAAAAGTAGAACTCTTTTTTTGTATCTGATACTGAACTAGCAAAAAGCATGACATCTGCAGTAAGGAATTATCACTGTTTGCATTCGGAAAGCTGGCTACACTTCTTGCTCTAGCAGTTTATGTACCAATATAACCTTTCTGGGTTATAGATGTAGAAATATCGATAATTATGTGAGAATTCAGGGAAAAGGTTGTTCCCTAGATTGGTAATTTTATATGAATGTAGGAATTGACAGATTTTATTGAGCTGAGGTTTGTCTTGCGTGTCCTTCTGTCAACAATAGCTAGCACAAATAGCTTGTTTGGAAAGCATCACAACTCCTTGGAGGCAGAATAGGAGAACTTGCAGTCCTGCTCATCACTGGCATGTGCTTTTAGATGGATTGACTTAAGCCTGAAAATATTAAGCTTTATATAATTTGCAAAAGCAAAGGTACTTTCCAGCAGTTCTCATTACTTGAACTACTCCTGTTGTCTATACTAATATTCAGGTGTTCCTTGAATCTTTCTAAACTTTTGTTGTTCATACATTCTGTTGCAAATTATTTTCAAAATGCTACATTATAAAAAAAATTAATTAGCTTCATTTTTATTTTTGGGATCACTTGTGTTACTGTGAGAGGAACTACTAAACTTTCTTCCCTATAGTGCTGACTTTAATAAATATTACTGTTTTCTTGTTGCACTCTACTTGTCCTGGAGTAGAGACCTACTGTTTTTTTATCACTCTTCGTAAGATTGTGTCCATTTGTATAATTTTTACTATCCTTCCTTGAATCCCACCTAATTCTCACTACCCAGTTTGGAATAAGCTACATGTTAATTCAGATGAAGTTACCTTTCTCATTTATAGGAAAAGTATTGTAACTTTTTCAAAGGCGTTTTTCCCTAGTCCTTATACAGTATCTTGTTTCCCTGATTTGACCATAGCTGCACCTTTATTTTCATAGAGAGAGTCAAATCCGTTTTCTAAATGGATTCCGATAATTCAGAATCTTTGCCGTTTGTATGAATGTGAGCAAACTATGTTTTCAAAGGAATTTTTATTCTGAATCACCAGGTTAGACCTTGCACTTCTTAAAAAAAATTAAATAGGTCCTAAATTCTGGAATTATGGTTGTATAAATATTGTGATACTCTAGTGGACACATGACTCAGGTATGCAATATTCTGTTCTTTTTCTTGCTTCTTTCTTTATTTTACAATTCAGAATTTAACTTCACATGGCAGGAGCTATGCACTTCTGCAAATATCATTGTTTTTCTTGGGATCACATTTCTCCATATCTTGTTGCTATACCAGAAACTGAGTTTCCATTCTAGCCATTCCTTGCTGACACTGATGTGAGAAGATATATTTTGGTAATCTAGAAAAATAGAGAAAGGTCTGCAAGAAAACACAGGTTTTTTTGGTCCTCCTTGTGTAATGTGGGACACTCTAAACCACACAAAAACATATAGTATTTAACCGTTTAAAAATATTCTGAAGCACTGTGTTTACAGGACAGATCTGGATCTTGTGTGAGTCTTTTTTAAATCTTATTTAATTGAATTCCCTTATTACATAGGTGTAATTCATTCTTGTGTGAAAAACAAGACAAAGCTCTCTGTGGAAAAATAGAATTACAGAATTGTTTAGGTTAAAAAAGACCTTTAAGCTCATCAAGTCCAACTTGATGAGTAAATCCAGCACTGCTAAGTGCACCACTAAACTGTCCCTAAGTTCCACAACTACATGTCTTCTAAATATCTCTAGGCATAGTGACTCAACTATTTCTCTGGGCAGACTGTTTCAATGCTTGTCAACCCTTTCTTTCTGTGAAGAAATTTTTCCTAATATCCAATTTAAACCTCTCCTGGCACAGCCTGAGGAAATTTCTTCTTGTCCTATCACTTGTTACTTGGGAGAAGAGACCGAACCCACCCAGGACTGCAGCCTCCTTTCAGGGAGTTGAACCAAGTAAAAAGGTCACCTCTGGGCCTACTTTTTTCCAGGGCAAAAAATACCAACTCATTCAAGTGCTCCTCATAAGACTGATGTCCTTGAAATTGACTGTAAGTGCCTAAATTTTTATTTTAAACCCATGTGAACCCATGGGGACATTGGAGCATCATTGATAGTAGCAAGAAGTTGAGGACAATCATCTGTTATTTCACGTTTTTCGAATGTACTCCTTTGGGACTTCTTCCAGGTTTGTCATTTTACTTTGTTCCCATAGCAATTGTATTATCACCCTGGAAAAAATGCAATAGGCTGCAAAGATGACCTTCCCAAACTTTATTACCTTTTTTTTTGAAAGGAGTTAGAAATAGCACTTCAAGATCCTGGTATGTTAATTTTTTTTTAAATGCCTACCACCAAAGTACTTTAAAGGAATGATCCAACATCATTATTATTAGAAATTACAGAATGACTAATGTGGTTTGTTTTTTTTTTAATTTTATTTTTCTTCCCCTTAATATCCGTTTCTACATTTGTCTTCTTTAATATTCACTGTGGAGGCCCAGTAATACCCATGAGTGGAAGGCTGGGAAGCTTATGCTTGCTGAGGAAACATCAGCATATTTGCCAAAGTGTGTGATGGGCAATTATGTGGGTTCAGGGAAATTTTTTTCTTAAATACTCTATTTGTGTTTTCTTGTGGGTGGGTTTTTGAGGGGAGATTATTTGTGTCTTAGAGCAATATTAATGAGTTTTTTTCTGGAAGGGCACAGAACCTGAAACCCATTATTCATTTATTTAAAGGATGTGAAAGCTGAAGAGGTGACACTGTGAACTTAGTTTAAGACTATTTCATGCTTGCCCTGGACATTTATAACTACTGCTTGGTTGTGCCCCAGCTATGCTTCCTCTGGGGGATGTGATCACACAGGAGCATGGTCTGGAGTGACTGGAGATGTCCTGCTGTACAAGTGCTTTGTATTGTCCCAATCATATGCAATCTCTGATGCATTTGTGGGGTCTGCAGCTACTAGAAGTAGTGGTAGTTGCCATTTGTTATGAAATGGGCAGTAAAAACACAAAAGAGTTTCACTGAATAGAGGACAGGATGGAGAATTCCGTTAGAAGCCTTCCATCTGCTGAGGCATTGCTTCCTTTCTCCTCCTGCCCTCTTCTCCCTTCTCACTTGAGTCCACTCATGAATGGTTCTGAGTTATGTAAGTAATAAGCTCAACTAAAAAATAAGGGAATAAAATAATAATAATTTAAAAAGTGGATGGAAAAGAAGGAAATGATTCCAGGGATGGGAAAAAATTGATATAATACCAGAAGAAAGGAGGAAGGAGTAGAAAAGTTCGTTGTGGCTTTAACTGTTAGAAAAGGGAGGGTCCTCTGCTAATTCTAGAAGAAGAAGAAAAAGAGGCAGAACTGCCAAAAGAGTTTTTCATTAACTACTCAACCAGTTGTTTCATTTTTAAAAGTGTATGTAAGTTTAAACCAAAACATACTGAGGAAGCTGTGCATGTTGTATTTTATTTATTTTTCTTTTCTTTTTCCTTTTTTTTTTTGGTTTTGAAAATAATATAACTAAGGCCAAGAATATAATAAAACTCTTATTTTATAGGATCATACAATGGTTTGAATTGGAAGGGACTTTAAAGATTATCCAGTTCCAACTCCCTTGCCCTGGACAGGAATACCAACCACTAGACCAGTTTGCTCAATGACCCATCCAGCCTGGCCTTTTAACTTCCAGGGATGGGGCATCCACAACTTGTCTGGGCAGCCTGTTCCAGTGTCTCACCATCCTCACAGGAAAGACATTCTTCTGTATGTCTAATGGAATTTCTCCTCTTTCAGTTTGAACCTTTGTCCTATTACTCTTTGTCCTATCACTGCAGTTCCTGATGAATAATTAATGTAATTTTTAGCGGTTAGATTTACATAATATAAATTATTACTTTGGATTACTACATAAGCATTTTCACATTTTCAAAATTCAAGTTAATTGTTAATTATTTGCATTCTGTACTTAAACAGTTTCTTTTACATGAGGTCCATGAATAACAGAAATTGTACTGCAAATTTATCTTATAATAGAGATAAATGGATCTAAGGAGTTTAATTGCTTGAAATTATTCTTGAATTTGTTTTGAATTTAGCAAATATTTCCATATAGTGACGCTCCCCTTTCTGCCCAGTAGATTAGAGATTTGAATCCTCCTTGCAATTAAAATTTTTCAAATACAGTGCTAGACTATGCATGACTGAAAAGGTAGGTGCATTTATATTTGATTAGTGCTGTTTGACTTCATAAAAGATATTTAAATACTCATGCAGCTAATAAGATATGCTATAGTTGGATCACTTTATAGAGAACTGAGCTACATCAGTTTGAATTCTTCTTTGCAGTATCTGCTCCAGACTGCATCCTAAGCACCATCTTGTAGAGCACTGATGGATGGGCAGCTCCCAGTACTGCCTGTTGGTGTTGTTATGCCTCACGATGTACTTCATATTCATGGGGCAGGGACTAGGAATGGGAATTTACTGCACTGCTGCAGCCAATAGATTGTAATGTAATTTCTTTCTGTGGCTCAGTAAGTATGTAAGTACATTGTACAAAGGTGGAACATACTCCACAGAAGACATTGAAAATTTCTCCTCCCCTGTGACTGACTATGTGGATTCAGTCATTTCAGGGAAGGTAAAAAATGTGACTGCGTTTTCAGCAGAACAAAGTGGGTGCCCAAATAAAGTGCTCAATTGTGCATCATAGGCTCATGCCCACATCCTTCCCATTTCTGTTGCATTGTCTTTTTTATAGATCCCTCAGTCAGTAAGTAGTCTGCTCCACGTTTTTGCTGCCCACTTCCCATTTAGGATCTAAAATTTAAAAAATGAAGCATTTGCTAAGCTGTAATCTTGGCCAAGTACTTGCTACTGGTGGTATAGTTATTACAATTATTTCTTCTTGTTATTATTGTTCAGGGAAAAATTACAAATTACCTAAATCTCCAATGTACAGGTTTTTGACAAGTACATAAACATACTCAATGTTATAAATGCTGTGGTGGGGAATGCTAATTTGAAAGGAAGTGGGAAGAGAATTCAGGTGTAGTTAAGTAGCAAATAGAGGTCAGCTGAACTGGAGGTT
The DNA here is from genome assembly GCA_013400575.1 of Peucedramus taeniatus. Lineage (NCBI taxonomy): Eukaryota > Metazoa > Chordata > Aves > Passeriformes > Fringillidae > Peucedramus > Peucedramus taeniatus. The sequence goes on along the minus strand of WBNO01032036.1, from coordinate 28,295 downwards.
GTGAATAAAATGAAAGGAAGGGAGTAAGAAAGGAATGGTTACTTACTTATGCAAATTGCCATCCTTCTATTTTGTACAATATCTGAATCGGCTTATTATTTCCTATGGCAAAGACTAATATTGACTTTTCCCCTTCTGTTCTCCACCCCACCATATCCCTCTTGTTTTTGTTTTTTGCTTATAAAGTTTTTCACTTAGGTTTTCATATAATTCTGTTTACCTCTTAAATCGGTTTCTGTGGGCTTTTTTGAAAAGCCAGTTCTTTCTGCAACCACAATTGCATAGCAATAATCTCCTTTAGGTGGAATTTAGGGTATTCAAATACTCTCGTAATTTTATTAATCAACCTTTATAGCCCGATTACAGGAGAATTTCTACTAATATCTTTGTATTAGCTATTGAATTTGCTTCAGTCAGCTGTACTTTATCCCTGTAATTGCAGCCTTTTTTAATAACCTCATTATTTTGTAGCTTTGTCCTTGTGCAAGTCTTACTCTTCTCTTGAATTTCTGAAATATTATCTCCTGCTGTATGTCTGAAGCATTTGTGCAGGATGTCATGTTGTCATCCTTGTCACTAAGGCATTACTAAAGTTTTAAATCCATTCATCCAACTTTTATATATGATCTACAAAATGAGTATAGGTTCTGCTTCCGCTAGTTTGTTGGTATGTATAGTTGTACATACTCATTTAAAATTATCTCCAGTGGCCAGCCCTCAAGAGCTGGGTAATTGAAGCCTTTCCCTTCATTTTTGATGTTTTTTAGTTTTGCCTGATTTGTAGGATCTCCTCTGACAGCGAGTCTGTCTTCTCATTATGTGCCAAATGTCAAATGCATGTTTTGCTCATGAAGGTGTTTCTAGAGCGTTTCATCTGCTGTAGAAACCAAAAAAGATAAGACCATGAAGGTGGCCATGAAGGGTTCAAGAATGAATTTGAGGAGCCTTAAAAAAATAATTACTCAACTTATCAATAGAATTGGTATTTAGTGTCTCTTGATTTTCAAGTTTTTGTCATCTGGTGTGTTCCCTCCCAGGACCTTGCCCACTCCCAGACCCTCGGTGGGGGAGTGCTGAGAGACACCACAGATGTTGTGCCAGCCCTGCTCAGCAGCAGCCAGAACTATGATGTGTTTTCAGCACTTTTCCAGACTCTGATGCAAAACACAGCACTGTGAGGACTGCTATGGGAAAGTGAACTCCATCTTACCCAGACCCAACATGCATCTTCTTTAAACAGAGGGATCATCCCCCTCAAAGATCAATAACATTAGGAGATGGAAGACAGCAGAACTCTAAAAAGAGAATAAGATGGAACTTCTTGTTTTCCATCAAAATTGGATAAATATCACCTTTAAATTTTCATTTCCTTCATTTTTGAAAAATGAAATTCAAGCTGCTTATCCCCTAAAATACACTCAACAATAAGGACTATGCATGAATCAGAGCTTTGAGAATTTTAGCAGTGCTGTTCAAAGGTCACCCCTGTCTCCTTGTTTTTAAAATGTTGCATCAGTTATTAAGATGGAGACAGTACTGATGTAACTCTTTGGACTGAGTCACCAGATTATTGTTTTTCATTATTTCAAAGTCTTTAAGATACTTAGGTGGTTGAGATCTTAAACCTTGCAGAGGATGATGCAAAATGGTTCTCAATACCAGTGCTGGGTCAAATGCTTGGCTCAGGCCTCTGTTCTTTTTTTTCGGAATTTAGTGTAAATAAGAGGAAAAAACCCAGATAGTGTAACAGGTGGTCGATTTTTTTGCATACTGTTGTTCAGTCCTTAAGTAATACAAAGTGGTTTTTTTTTTTCCAGAAAAATCCTGCATTGGTTAAAATATTTGTATCAACTATTATTGAATACCTTCAGGAGGAAGTGATTCATCTAGCACATAGTCAAGGAAGAGATGCTGTGAGCTGGTCAGCAATGAATATGAACATGAGGCTTCTGAATTGACAGTTGTCAACAGGAGCAATACTAAATAAGTCTGATTCCCTTTGTTCAGGTCTTTCTTCTCCCCGGGGCATGCCCGACCATCAGGGTGCTATTTATCACTCTCAGTTTCATTGGCCATGGCAGATAAAGCACTCAAAGCAGCAGCTGGGGGAGATTTAGATTTCAAACTGGGAAGAATGACAGGTGACTAGGGATAACAGGGAAGTAATCAAACACATGGCAACAAGCGTGCCATGTACTTGAAGCTGGTGCTACATGACAGCATCTCTTTTGGACAAGCAAGTAGTTATCAAAGTTGCAGCTGTAGCAATCTTCACACTTTCTCATGCAAAAGGATATTTTTCCATCACTTAACTGCTGTTTTAACACTTACATGAGAAGTAAGAGGGCAACCAGCAAGGGTCTGTTTGTATAAAAGATTTCAAATAGATCCCAGAATCAGGCTAAGTCTGTAAGTTTGTGAAGGCTATAATTGGGATTTATAAAAAGATTTATTTTGTGGTTTTGCTTTCTTTGGGGTGTTTTGGACTGACATTTTGGCTCCATTTCTTCCCCTATATTTTATAACGGTCTATGCGTTCTGAGAGGATGATACAGATAGCCACTCTGAAACTCTGCAGTGTGTATATTGGTGATCTATGTAAACATGGTAAATCACTGGTTCTTACAATAGATTGCGATTTTCTGCAGTGGGAATTAAGAATTTAACAATGCCATTGCTCTTCTGAGAATAAGGCTGGGTTATCTATCAGTGCCAATTGCTGAATCAAGCCAACTAGCCAAGTGTTAGCAAATTATCCTTAGAAGTTATTTATACTATCACTTTGTCAAGTCTGACAGAGAAGTCATTTATTTAGCCATGAGTATGTGATAGCAACTTCTATTTAATTTCTTTCCTGTGCCATGCAGACCTATTACTAAATTCTCTGGTGATATTCTCTAAAATGTGCAAAAGTAGCACAGACTCTTGATTAGATTCCACTGGCCGTAGGACAAAAAGAACCTATTGCTTTTCCCTGTAGCATGTTTCTCTCCTTTTTCATGTATGGCTTTTGCTAGTCCAGTGACCTTTGGGACATTAAACACACCACCATCTTGCCATTTCTTATTTCAAATGCTGTAGATATATAATGTTTTTAATTTCTGATTATTTCCTTTGAATCGTTTTTTGGGGTGATTAAACACATTTTTATCTCTCAAATACATAGTCCGGAGAACATGGCAGGCTTTAAAAACCAGCAAGGAATTGATGAAATGAATGTGGGATTTGGTATATAGTATTTCAATAATGGTACTGATTGGCAGGTGGTGTCTAGTTCTGCAGATGGTACTGCTCTAGCATGGGTTGTTCAAGTACAACTTGTAGTAGTGGAGCAGGGAATGGGGACTTCCTCCAAGGCAGTAACACAGATAACAAAGACCACGTTACTGGACAGATATTATTTGGTGGTGAGTTTCATTAGCATCTAAGTAAGTATGAGTGTAGGCCTGAAGTAATTTTAAAAGCCATCCGCAAGAATTTTTTTTTCAGTTTGCAGAACTTTCAGGATCTGAACAATAAATGAGCTTTATTTGTTTAATGTTTTCTAGAATAGTTTAATTGAAATTGATGGAACAATTGCTTTATACGCTGTATATTAAAAAAAATCTAAGAAAAATAACTAAGCTGTTTTGCACCAGGGGCATTGTCTTTTGCTTAGCTTTTAGAAGAGTTTCAGAGGCTTCTCCTTCCTAAAGCTTTCTGTAAACAGATGCTTGGATAGCGGAATTCATGATGATAAAAAAGGGTATTTGGTTCTGCTTGCTTAGCTATTGTGAAATGAAAAATAAACACTCAGTATCTGTCCATTAAGAGAAGAAATCTCAGTAAAATATAATCTTTCTTTTGTTTGCTGCCAAATATTTACTAGTTTCCTGTGGGATGCTTGCTTACATTTTCTTATTTGTTAGCAAATGGACATTCAGATTTTAAGAGCCAGCCCCTCAAAGATATTAAGTATAGGCTTGCCATTTGTTTTCACAGGAAACTGGGAATCTAAATAAATGTGAGGGTATAGTACTCTACAACTGAGATGAGTACTAGGGATGAATTAAACATAGCAGGATGGGTGGGAGGGAGAAACACTGACAGGGAAGCTTAAGGGTAGTGGTACTGATTGATTCCCTCCTGATTAAATGAGACCATTGATAATGTAGTCCTTTGCTACCAGGTTAATTCACTAATTTTTCCTTTTTAGATCCTGTTCTTATAAGAGGAAAAAGCTGAAAGGCAATTCTGGTTGCTGACATTTGCATAACTCCAAAGAATTTCAGTTATCTGAACTTCCTTCTGTTGCCTGTAGAAGAGGTTATATGCCTGCAGTCGAATGCAGACATGCACACGAGAAGCTTAGCTTCGTGGGAAATTTTACTTTCATTATTTCACCTCTTTACTTCTGTGTGTGGTCAAAGACAGGGAAGGTCGTAGCAGAGGATAGCATTTTGTGAGTCTGTGAGGCTTTAAATTCACCCAGTTATTTTGTGAGTCTGTGAGGCTTTAAATTCACCCAGTTATTCACCTGGTCACCTATCTCAATTCTGTCTTTCCAGAGAGTTGTATCCAAGCTGCAGAAACAGAGAGCTGTTTGCAGAATGGCAATGCAGGATTTGTGCCAAAAGAAAACACAGTCAGCTGATTACTGTGTTTTCTCAGACATACTTGTGTCACCAGATCATTTGTTGAAGTGGCAGAACAAAAGGAATAATAAATATTCTCCAAAAGTATACACATAACTCAGTTTCAAATTCCCATGGTAGGACATTTATGTGTGACTCTGGATGGGAATCTCAGCTAAAATTTGTGCTTCACTTAGAAGAGGCCCTAGACAACCTGATAGACTCCCCCTCCCCCCTTGCTACTTATAATTGCCAGTACTCTGATAAAACCAAAAGTGTATGCTGATTAGATCTCTACATTTCAGGAACTTACTGTGAAAGCAGATTTTGCCTGAACTCCAGGATGGACACAAACACAGTTTACCTTATGCTGGATGGTGGTTGTTGAGAAGTTGCAGTTTTGGCTCTATATTTAGTCCCAAGTTCTTTGGTAACTAACTTCCAGAGTGCTTACTTGCCTCCCTTCCTTTCAGATGTAGAAACAGGTGTCTGACTTATTTGGAAATGTAAGTTTCTGTTTCTTTGTCATATTTTTAACTCAGCAGTAACTATGCAGAGCCTCAGTCACATGTCTCAGTGTCCCCTAATAGACTCCCACAAAGAATGCAGTGCTATCATAGGAGTGTCTAATTAAGCTCTCTGGCTAAAGGCTATTTCTATTGGATTCATACCAGCACTGCCTGCAGGACAGACTTCCCTGGGAAAGAACGAGCCATGCACTAGTATATGTGGAGGGGCACCCAGCAGGAAATCATCTTGGAATAAGAGGATGTAGGGGCCCAGGCTGGGACCTTGGGGATCTGTGTTTCATGTCTTCAGAAGAGCTGACCTTTGTGTGCCATCATATTTTCTGCTCAGACTGCAAGTGTGACCCCATAAGCTTCCCTGTTTCAGTTAATATCAAATGTGTCAAATAGCTACTTTTGGTCCTCAACTCAGCTACTGCCTAGAGATTGCAGCTGCTAAAATTGTACTGAAGTGTTAATTTTGCTTCAAGGTTTTGTCAGAAACATCTATTATTTTTATAGGGTTTTGTATGGATTTATTACCAAGAAACAGGTCACAATTGATATCTTCATTTTCTGAAAAATGCAAGCTAATTTACCAAACTTAATAGAATAGAAATAGAAATAGTTTATTTAATTAGCACTAAGATAATATTTTATTTCATTTTTAATTAAAAAAAATTATTGGTATGTTAAGATTTAAATAAATGAACAGCTGTATCAGCCAATGGTAAAATAGAAGTCCAGAATGCACAAATGTTTAGTTTGGTACTGGGTCAGAAATGTACCTTAAGATGTGCCAGGATTTGAAGAGGTTCTGGTAAGTGAAATAAAGCAATGAAGTTTTTTTTCTTGTCTATATGAAAGTGGTTTTTTTTGTTTTTTTTTTTTTTGTTTTTTTTTTTTTTTAATTCAGTCTTTCTACCTACTCTGTTGGGAATTCTCAAAACATTTTTCTCCTGGATATAAATACATGGCTTGATATTTTGAACATGTCCTGGTTCACAATTCAGGTAAAACTCAACACATGCCAATATGCTGTTCTTTCCTACTGATTTTGCCAGGAATGAGAATTTTTGTAGAAGCCTACCAACAACTGGGCCAATTTTGAAATATTCTCTTTCCATCCTAACATTAGCTCAATGTCTTGCTCTCACTGGGACTACCAGTTGATGATTTGTCCAGTTTTCCTTGTTAATTTTTATTGCCACATTCTTTCACTCTTCCATAGATTAAAATGTTAAATAAATGCATAGCATACTGTTAGAAATTTTGACTCAAGGCTCATCAGCTTTGCTGGCAAGATAAAGTGATGGGGAAGCATGAAATCAATAAATCTGAAGTTTTTTGCTTGGGAGGAAAAGACTGGCTAAGTAAAAAAAAAAAAAAGAAAAAACCAAAACCTTTCTTATTCCTACTCCCTTTACAACAGGCTATTGCCACTTTACAGTACTCTGTTGCAAAGAATGGGTTCATACAGGGTCAGCTACCTCCTGTGACTCTTCTAGTGACTTCTGCTAGTTCAACATTTAGACAAGACAGCACCTAGGCAAAGATTACAGCAAAGTCTATTGTTTTCAGTACAAGGCAATTATCTATTTCACTTAGACCTAAAGCTGTTGGTCTTTGTCAGCAGTTGTTTCTTTAGGTGGTGGTGATGGCAATGTAGGAGGAAAGGAGGAGGATACCTAGGGATTGCTCCCTTAAGCATAACAAAGTCACAAATCTGCAAACACACTAGACACTTACAGATAATATAGATAACTTGAGCTGAAAAGGGAAAGGGTAACATTAGTATTGGCAGTTGAAAGTGCTCAAGAGCTCTCAAAATATGACAATTTGTGAAGCCATCACCTTTTTTAATTTAAAAAAAAAATCTTTTACAAGTAGGAGCCTGTAAAATTTACTTTATGAGCCTTTTCTGTGACTGTGGGAATCAAAAATAATAGCTCCTTCAGCTAGGTTTTAAGTAAGACACATAAAATATTGAGACACTTTTATAAAGCTGAAGCAATCAGTTTGACAGAGTTTGACAGGGACAACACCACCCTCTTTTTATGGTTAGGAAAGCAGCCTGGGATCTGTTGCCCTTTAAATTGCAGTTTTACTGCCAGAGGGTGTTGGGAAATACTGTTCTGGGTTAGAGTGTGAAGTTTCCCACTGTGGCAGGGAGTGACCTGGTGTCTCCTGTCAGTCATGCCTTAAATGAAAATCTGTGTTGCAATGTGATTTTTCTGTGTAGAAGCCTGCTTGTTAACTCTTGTTTATGTTTAAACCCATGATTGGCATGAGACTCTTCCTTCATCCACCCATGGTCGGTTTAGCCTACCAAAGCAGTCATGCAGCTCACTCATTGAGGTTTTACAGTCAGAGAGACTTTAGCAAACATTGCTCAATGGAAACAGTAAGATAAATGTGAAACCCTTCCCTACCATTGTTCTGCGAAGCTTTAATAGGTGTAGCAATGTTGTTTTTACTTTAAAAGGAGAGTGGGCAAAAACCTTGAGATAAGGCGATAAAACAAGCCCCTCCCCTCAAAACCATGCTGCTTTACCTTGGCCCCTCCTTCCACCAGCTTAACTGTATTTTCTGTCTCCTGATTGCAGAAGCATTAATGGCCCACAGAGAGTTTGATTCCCCTTTGCACCATCTGCATGCTGTGCTAATATACACAGCAAACGTTTCTTCTCTCCATTATAGAGGGACAAGTACATGAGCCTTCACAAGGTCACACTTCCAGAAAGGCAAGACAAATGAAGGACTGGAAATGCTAGAAAGTACATTTATTAGATCTGGATTGCATCAACAGTAGGGATAGCATAGGAACAGTAGGAAAAAGAGGGGCTGTCAGAGAGAGCAAGAGAATTACTAGCAAAGGGAAAGGGATATCTGAATTGGGGGGAGGAAGAGGCTGAAGGTCTGTTGCAGTCGCTAGTCCTTTCCTCTTTGCAGTGAACTTGTATTTCTTGTTTTAATGTATTGCTTTCAATGCTGTTGAAGGCTTACTGCTCTGCAGGCCTGGAAGGAGTTGTTCTCCAGTGACCCCACGCACCCTCCTGGTGTCCTTACAGCAGATTGCTGCAGGCTGTATCTGCTTCCCAGAGGCTTTGACAGCTCTATAAAGCTTAAAAGAAAGTTAGATTCACATGGCAAAGACGCAATATTGTAAGATAATTTCTGGTGTGCAACTCGAGAGTTATGGCATGAAAATCAAGATGAAATATAGGTAGGATCTGTGCAAAAGACGCAGAGGAACTTGAGATTGTCATAGGGAGTGAGAAGTTGGCATGAGAGATAAGGGGTGACAACACTCTGGCAAGACCTGAAGGATGAAGATTGAGAACTGATCCTGGAAAAATGATTAATAGCAGTAGAGGTAGATGACTTCACAGTTATATTTTTTTTAATAGGAAAATGGAAGAGTTAGTGGAAAAACTGAAGCAAAGAAGTGGGTGGCTTAATTTAAATGCCAACACAATCTAGCTTCAGAAGCAAAATTATTTTCATACCATGAAGATCCAGGAGATTAAATAGAGGTTTAATTTCAATCTGCAGATGTTTGGGTTTAAGTCAATGGCTTAAAACTATACTTGGAACATGAGAGCTTGGTCCAGTGCTTGGGATGTCTCTTCTTGTGAAAATTTGTCAGTGCTCAGAACTTGCCAGTTGAAATAATTGGTCCCTTTCAGTTATTTTTTTTGGCTGGAAAGCAGAAAAAAATTGGGGCAGGGAAATGGATTTTTTAACACATATAGGCAAAATTCCACTTGCTCATCCACCCAAAACAAGTAGCTGTTTTGATAAGTTACAAATTTAAATATTTTCCTTAGTTATAACAGGAAGCTTAGTCAAAGACCTTTTATACAGAATATTCATTACAATTTTATGCCAACTTAATTCTTGTGCTTTAATGCAGTTATTTTTCCTCCCTCAAAATAATTACGGATTTTGTCCATCCTGTTGGATAAGAGGTTAAGAAAGTGAATTTCTTAGAATAGGAAATATAGAATTTTTTCTTATTTTATTTTAATTCAAAATGAGAGGATTTCAGCATCTGTGTCCTCGGTAAGTAAAAAAACATGCAACTCTTTAGCCTGACGGTCAGTCTGACGACTGCTCTATGAGTTGAAATCCACTCCATTTTCTAGAGTCTTTGACTAACAACCCCTAATTTTATTTTCACTTTTCTTTCTGATTTTAAGGCTTACAAAGTTCTGTTGCTGTGGAGCTCATGGAAGAGTGTTTTGGCAAACAGGTTTTAAAACCTGCCTTTTTGTGCAGTAGAAGACGTGACACTTGTGCTGACAAAAGAGACATCACTAGGGAACAAGTGTATGGTGGTCCTGGTGTGTGTTACATGGTGATTTTTGTTAGAGCTGTTTCTGCATGCAATTACATATTGTATTACTTTTCCCTATGTAACATTAGTTCTCTTGGTTTTATAGGAAAGCTTGCAATCCTAAATGCAGAGACCAGATTAAAGATCTAAATTTTGAGTGTGAGGATGAGGGATGATAGGTCCCTAAAGCAGGTTGAAAGTGTATCTCCTTTGCTTTTTGCTAGGCATAGATAGAACCTGGGAGATTAATTTTTCTTTCCATAAAATAATTTTTAATAAAAGACCATATAGAAAAGATTTAAAAAAAAATTTTCCAGTGATACCGCAGTTAAGTTGGCTACAAATAATTTTATAGCTGACAGAAAGGTAAAAAAAAAAAAAGTTGTCAAAATTTGTATTGCATTTTATGGTTTATCATTTAGGAATATATAGATAACTACATTATTGTGACTGTTATTACTGTTTATTATTATTACCAGTACTACAGGGTTTTTTTCCAGCCAAACTTGAACTGATTGGCCATGTGGTCAGATGATCTTCATTGAAAAATCTTAAGAAGGAGGTAAACATTTTCATCAGGGAATAAAAATAATAATTGGACTTGGAAGATATTTAAACCTGAAATTTAAGGCAATGGAAAAAAGTTCTCTAATTGTTGTTTCTCAGTATGTAAAAAAGAGAATAGGTTTTTATTCGAGCTGTTTTCACCAATAAAATAGTTGTTTCTTATGCAAAAATGATTCTGAACCATGAAAGTCTGGGCCAGATTTCATAGTTCAGTAATAGACATAAAGGACAGAAAGTATGCGAGGAGAGACAATGAAAATTGAATTAGTTAATCATGAGTGTCATACAAACTTGGTGAAAACAGTTACTTTTACTTTTGCTTCTGCAGTTACAGTAAGGTGCTTTTACATTGAAAATGTCAATGAAAAAAATATATATTGCTCAATAGTAAATGTCTGTTATTATTTACTAGAGATAATTCCCTGGAAAAAGGTGTGTGCAAAAATTTGGTTGATTATCAAGACCTGATGTTCTATCTTTTACAAAAGTACTTGACTAAAATATGATTGTGTATCTCTGCTGAAAAATACAACTGAACTGACCTTCTTCAGAGTTCTGTGATGCACAGCGATAATTCCTTGCTGTCCTCTCTTAGGCATTATGTAGTCTTATGTATTACATCAAGTCCTCAACATAATGCAAGTGAACAGATTTGAAGAATATAACATGATTTTATTTTAGTACCTTTCATTTCTCCATTGCATAAAAGCACTTTGGAAAGCAAGGAACTAAACTCTGGTCGTTGAGTCACTATGTGCCTTGAAATGAAACATCATTTTGCACTCAGCAATAAACTGCAGGGAAACTTGAGTACAAGAATAGAATTAGGGATGGAGAATCAACTGGGAATTTAAACAGCTCTGCTCACTCCATCTTGCTTGGAGGTGTTTTTGCAAGAATGGCCCCATTTCCAGATGTGATATAGACTTTACTGAGGTTCTGAAAGATTTCAAGGCATTTTTTCCTTTTTCAATTTTTAGCCCTTGGGTTCTGGAGAGCTGACCAGCACTGGAAGTGTCAAAATATCTTGAGAGGTGTTGCTGCTAGAAAAATTCCCAGCAGTGTTCAGAAGTGTTAGGAGTCTTGAAAAACAAGCTGTTCTTGTATTGAATCTCCTCCCATCTGCAGACCACAGAGGTCTGAAACTCCTTTATTCCAACCTAAATCAGAAGCAATCGTACTGAATTTAGTAGGTATAACTCAAAGTCAAGTCATCATAAATGAAATCTAAACCCAGTCTTCAAAGGGCTGGAAAATTTCTTGTAAAGATTTTTTGAAATGCAGCAGGCTTATCTAAATGGAAAATAAATGTAAAACTTCAAGTTTTCCTGTTAGCTAGAGAGCTGTGTTTTGCATGAGAGAAAAAAGCTAAAAGAAGTACAAATTTTAAACATAATTATTTTAAAATAACTTTGGGAAATCACAATTCTCTTTTTAGTTTTGTGTTGTCGTTTCCTTTTGGAGAAGTATAAAGTTTCTGAGTCAAATGAATCTAATTTGTTCTTGTTTATGTGATTAGGCTTTGCAGTAATTTTCCAGAGGTAAATATGGACTCTGACTGCTGTTAGGAAATAACTTTTGTGTTTTCTTATTAGCAAATCACCACAAAGATTAAAGCAGCTACAGTGCATCTATGAATTTTTAGGTATAGTTACCCCCTCTACAGGCAGTGGATGTTGAGTAGTCTAGACGTTGTGGATGCTGTGTATTTCACCTAATCTCAGCTGTTGGTCAAACCTCACTCAGTGAAAAGAGTGGCACTTTCACATGGTGGCTCATCTCAGCCTTAGTTCAGATGGGGCAGATCAGTTTTGGATGTATCAGTCTTTCTGGCTGGATGACAGAGGGAGCCCTCACACTTGCTATAAACAAAAGCAACAAAGCAATAAAGCTCCTTCTCAGGAAACTAACTATTCTTGCCCTCAAAAAGAAAGGAGAGGAATAGATGCAGTGGAGACTCTTAGAGTCTTTATAATGCTACTGAATTTCCTTTGGAGGGTCCTCAGTCCCATCAGAGCACGTCTGTGCAGAACACTCTCTGAATTTATCCTGTGAAAGGATATCTGATATTTTAGGATGGGTACACAAAAGAATCTGAAACTTAACAAATGAAGTAACAGGCAATTTGGGAAACTTTAAACTGTGTTGCCTTTCAGTTTGACTTCTAATCTGTATTTTCCCTAGGTATTAAACAGACCTTTCTTGGAGTGTTATTCCTTCCTGAGGGTAGTCTTCTGTACACCACTGTGGCTATTTGGGTTAGTAAAGAGATATTCAATGTTAGCAGAAGAAGCATCAGTCTTGCCTTAGAGAACAAGCTGCTGAACATTCTATATCTGGAAATGTTTTGTCTCCAGCATAATAGACTCCAGTGGGTACTCATTTGATTAAACAAGGTCACTTTAGAAAGGTATTTTCCTGTGCAGGTGAAGAATTACTCTTTTTGAGTTAATAGCATGTAATCTTTGTTACAGAAGGTGTCTGAACACTATGGTCTATATGATAAACTATTTTATCTAAATAGCTACCCTACTTGCCCATCTCCATTAACAAATTGTCATGGTCCGTGCAGACTACAACAGTGTAACACTATTGAAAATGTAAGAGATGCATTATGAAAATATATAAAAACAGTGAAAGCTATTCTTATGTTATATTATTATATTATTTACTTTCTTTATATTTATTGCCAAACAAGAGAACCTATGTCTATGGATATATAAATAGGAAACCTTACTTTCCTCCAATCAAAAAGTGAAGAAACAGGGAAAGGCAAATTTTACTTCAATCCATAATTCAATCCACAAGACTTTTGATCAGCCACCTTTCATGACCAACTTATCCTATTTCTCAATTGCCTCAATTGCTCAATTGCAAATACAGGAATTTCATTAAGATGCAAGAATGATCAAAACAATCTAGTTTTGCATTTTCCGAATTCAAAGCCAGGACTGTTTGAGGTGTCCTAGAATACATCCTTCTGGGAATCTAATGCAGATATAGGTGTCATTTCAAGTGCATGGACCTGTTTTGGGTAGCTCTAGATTATCTGGGCTCTACTCAGAAAGCAGGTTAGGACACTGATTTGTTCAAGGGATGTTGCACTGGTATAAATATTCTGCTGTTACCAACCAACATTGTTACCATTGGATCTCCCTTTGATGGTTTGAATATTTCTATCTTTCAGTCTAACATACTGATATAATCTTATCTATGTGAGCACTGAGGCTGAGCTATCACAAATTGATATATTCCTTTTTTTCCCCCTATTTGTCAAGGTCTTTTAGCCATTTTTAATTCAGATGATCTTATCACTAAGTCCATATGAATAAACTTTTCAGGATATTGAAATAGCTCAAACTTTCACTTGCTTCAAATCATACTGTTTCTTTCATGAATTCTCCAGTAAGTGCTTTTGCACATCCTAAGGCATTCATGTTCATCTGCAAAAGTGATTACCTGAGCCTCTGCTCCCTATTTTTTTAACCTATCTAAATTTAATGAATCTTTTCAATGAAGTGTCACTACACGATTTCAGGATGGATAAAATGTTCACTTGTGCCCTTTTGTAGGTAAGGATTGTAAATGGGTGGGTGCCTGAGTGCAGCAGTCGAAACGCTGAACGAATGAGTAGCGCTCGTTGCCTGCTCACTGAACCCCATTTACTCTGTCAGTGCTCACATCAGTGAAACAAGTTCAGATATACTCTATTGCCATTTAGCAATTCTTCAGTCAATGATTATATTTCTAAATAGCGTTTTGGCCTTCTGCATGTGGTCTTGTGTTCTACTTCTTCCAAGGTCTTTCTGAATGCCTCATCTGAATACTGAATTGGATGCTAAGTCAGTGTTAAAAAAAGAGAAGAAAATGTTCAGGTTTTCCAAGGTTTTCCAAGGTTTTCTTGCTTAACTTTATTGCACTATTATTTTTTTTTCTACTGTCTACAGATGGGTCATGAGGATGTTGCAAATTTTTCATAATGAATTGCAATATCTGCATTTGTATACTACTTCCCTGGCAAATGCTTAGAAGTACTTAATGGAGGTAAATATGTTCTTTGTCCAGAATCTTTTTTTTATACTTCTCTGGGTTGTTCTGTTTTTAAAAGTGTAATGAAGCAGCAATGATCTTCCAGCATTCTTATGGTAAGCACAAGGACTGATATGAACCTTCTATGCTAAAACTCTGACTTGCCAAAAGGCTCTGTCTTGTAATGCCTTTCATAGGGAATTACATTCAAAAGCTGCGTGTCTTAAGCCTAGCTGGTGTAATTCCTTCTGTGTGACACAGGTGCACTGCTCTGAGTAAAATTAATTCATTCTAATAACTGCTGCTCTAGCTTTGTTTCTGTTTCTGTCACCACCAATGGTGTCTCAATCCCTGCAGGTTTCTTTCTCCCTTTGCTCAATTTCTTGAGCCTGGAGGAAGTGATCCTTGAATATCAACCAGGTCTCTTGGACCCCTCTTCCCACAGGATCTGCTGCAGTGTGATTCTTCCAAGAGGATCCTTAAAGAGGCTAAAGTCATCTGTCCTGAAATCCATGGTTGCAATCTTACTCACTGCCCTGTTTCCTCCTTGCCTGTTGCTGAACTCCACAATCTCATGATCACTGTGGCCAAGGCAGCCCCACAACCTTCACATCTCTGACAAGGCCTTCCCTGTTTGTCACTATGAGGTGACCAGCACACCATTCTGTCACCCTGAATTTTTCAAGTTTTCTCAAGCCTTCTGATGTTTGCATTTTTGCACAGAACTTTCTCACACACTTTATGTAAATAACTTGTTTTCATTCTTTTATGGGGGATGAGCAACCTGATGGACTGTTGGGTTGCCCAGTGACATTGAGGAGGTGGCACTATCACTCTCCAATGACACTGGCATTTCAGGAAGATATAAAAATGGAGTTAGATTTTTTAATAAAGAATTTTTGTTTGCCTTGAACAGAACTGCTCCACGTTGTGTGTATTGTGTCCTACAGTGACACCATTCCTTGTCCTCCACTACCTCTGTCAGGAAGCTGTCATCAATTTGCAGCAGCTTCCTGGACTGTTTGTGTTTTGTTGTGTTGCTTCAATCACCTGAATGAGGAATGATCTGGTGTGCTGATTAAAAGAGATTATAAAGTCATAGCAGTTAAGGTTGTTTGCTCAAGTTGGTTTCTAGTAATTATGAAGTAGAATATTGAAATGTAATAATAATGCAAGAAGTTATATAGAAAGTGCTGATATAAAGATGACAAAATAGCTAAGAAAAAGCATATCTGAATGATATGGCTAAGAGATGATGATGATATTTTATGACAAGTTGAGAAAATATGTATGGGAAGGATGTTTCTTTAAGGCTATCTGTCAGGTAATTTCTGTTTCTAGTGGAACCAATTTGCACAGACCACACTTTAAAAATAAGAGAAAAATTTAAGGAAACAAGGAGAATTTGCCATGCACAGCAGGTTTGTCATAGTGATGTTCAGATCTCACTGTACATGTGGCCCAATGCCCATGGATCCCTCTGAGCTGTCTGATGAAGAGTTTATCCATACACATCCCATCACTCTGGGAGACATTATATGAGCAAAACCAGATTTGACACCCAAGCTGGACTGTGCTCCTCTTTTGCTTGCTTTTGTGCTTGCTTTTGCTTTGCCTCCATAAATGAAACTCTGCTTTGCATTGGATCTCGACACAAAATCTGATTTTTGGGGATGTTCAGATTTTTGCCAATTGCAGGTGGAAGACCACATTTGAGTTGTTGCAATGAAAATAGATTTGTTCTGAGCAATTTTACTTCATGTATATAGCAGCAAGCTGCTCTCCTTGGAGAAGATTGCCTGTCTGCAGGTTCAGAGGTACATTCCAGTGCAACGCTAAAGACTCAGGCAATTATGTTTCTGCCAGTTTGACCTAATGGCAAACAAGAAAACAATAACTTCTACCAAGCTGAGTTCTAACAGTGCATTTAACTTCTAGATATTTGTAAGCCCAAAGTTTTCTATAATTTAATAATAGCAGTGCAAGTTAATTGAATTTAATTTAATCAAAACTGAAAGATGGTAAGCATATGATTGATGAGAAGCCTCCAAAAAAGATGTTCCAGACTTGACTACCTGACAGACTAGAAATTAGAATTTTTCTACCTCTTAATAATTTACATGTTTTGCATGCAAAACATACATCCCATTGCATGTTTTCTGTATTCAAAATTAAAGCATTCTTTTTCCTCATTTATTGACCCCCAACGTACAGATAACAAATTCCGTCTGGTCTTCATTTTACTTGACTGAAAACAAGTCAGTTTCATCTGAACTCACCTCTTATGATGGGTTAGTCATTGCTCAGAGCATACTAGTACTTATTTTTTACATCTGCTTTACATCTGATTTCCTTGTACCTAAATATATGTTGTGAAATCTGTATTTTAAATTGGGCGTCACATGACATTCACATTTGCTTAATTCAACTAGAAACAGCTTGACTGAAATATATTTTAATCTTATTTTTTGTTGCTGCTTTTCTTTGCTGGTTAATGGCCTTGTTATGAATAGCTAAGGTACCTGTTCTTCTCTCCTTCTCCTTCAGTTCTAGCTGATGCTAAAAGTTCCTGTTATTTCTTCAATTCAGCATCTTGTATATTATTTTACCATTGCATTTCTCTTTCTTTGTGTTTCAAGGTCACCTGGTTCTTCCTAGGTGTTATTCCATTTATCTCTTGAAAGGATGACCTTCATGGTTTTGTGTTATTGGTCAGTTTCTTAATTATTTTTTGTCAAAGAAATGAATTATAACAATGAAATAATCAAAATTCGAAAATACTGTAACAAATTAGACAGTAAGCAAATTTCTTGAAGGTTTTTATAAGGCAATGTCACATAATGTTCCCTCCATACCTTTCAAATCCTTTTCCTCTGTTCCCACTGTCTGTTTTTTCTGTCGTCCTAACTCCTGTATCACTGTAATTTTTGAGAAGGTGAAAACCAACCTGCTCTGTAGCACAGTGACTGAACTTCTTTGTGGTTGATCTTTTTTGAGAAATACAATACCTCTGACAGGAAATTGAGACTTATATTTGAGTTTTGTAACTTCAGGCTCCATTTCAATAAACAAGAATAATATTTTCTGAGAGAATATAGCTTCAGTAATTTCTTTACTTGAGCTACGATAGCAACCAGATCTTCCATTTTTATTGAATACAGAAAAATTCAATTAGTTAGTGACTCTTAATGTTTTTCCACTTTCATTCCATGAATAAACTCTGTCCTGAACTTGCCTTAGCTATTTCTGAAGTTTTCATGCTGAACAATTATTTTCCTTTCTGTTTAATGTTTTGTTAAATGATATATCTCAGCAGGCAGCTCCTGAGTTGAAGTAGTGATGTTCAGCAGTCTTCTGGGTAATTCAGAGCCTGTCAGTCAGAATGAAATCAGTGTAATTCTCTGTGTTGCCATGCAAATTCTAAATCCACTTAGCTGGGTTTTATCTTTCCTGGTCTTTAAAGACCAAATAAAATTCATTAAATGCATAATGTGTTGCAGGCCCTTCAGCAGGCCAGTTCAGCTAGCAGGTATACATTTAGAAGGCAATTCTGCTCTTTCTTTCATATAGAGATTATAGATTAGCTTGAAGATGGAAGATTAATCTAACATCGGAACTAGACATAATGCTTGTGTTTCATCATGTTGTGAAGATGATTTTAAATTTTTTAAAGGAGTTTGTTTCATGGTAATGGCAAATCATGTATATGTATATTGAGTTATTTCTATGCCTTGCAATAGAATCTGTTCTTTAAAAGTAGTGATATGTTTCTTAATAGCAACAATAGCAAGGAAACAGAGCACTTGCAATTTTCTTGTTTTAAGCCATATGGTGGGTAGCTGCTCAACATAGGAAGGTCAGAAGAAGCCTCAGTTACCAATGCTACACCTCTGTAGTACAGCCAGTTAAGACTCAGCTCCTTAAGAAAGTTAGCATTGTCTTACATGTGTTGTCTTATCTCTTCTACCTTTTGGTGCTGAATGTTGAGCAAGAAAGACGGCAAAGCCCTGCTCTGCCTTCAGTGTAAGCAGGCAAGAGAGCTGGCTGTCTTCAGAGGCAGAAGTTTAAAAGCAACTTAGCAAATGTGATAGGGTTGGAGACAAATATCGTACTCCATATTCTTAATTGATCTTGGAATTACTGGACTAGATTTTTGGTTGTTTTTATTGATAGTTCAAACCATATAAATAGATACAAGCAGCCTCGTGTCTTAATTATTTTGGAGATGGGTCATTACTAGTAGTCTCTATTAATTCGTTTTTGGGTTTCATGAAAAGCATATTGCTCAATAACATTCACAGTTAATTAATTTTGTGTTGAAAACCGTTATCACTGACTGATTTTCCTGTAATTTTTTTGTCCTGTAAGCTGACAATGACTAACAAAATCACAGCAAGCCTTATGATGTGAGCAAAAAAATATAAAAAATATGAGAAGGAGTGTGCTTCCTACTTCCTCTTGATAGAAATCAGAGGCTGCTTCCATAATTACGAGGTTAAATATTAGGTTTTTGTAAGACATCATGAATCATACAGGGCAGAAAAACCACTAATTGCATAGTCAAACTTTGATACGTCTGGTATATTTGAATGATAAACAAAAAAAAAAAAAAAAATTCTTTGGGGGCAATCAATTCTGTCATAACCTAATGGGTTATTTCAAGTGTGCAGGAAAGAGAGTCCTTATTTAATATAAAAACATTATTAATTCTCTGAAAAATGAATAATTCAGTGATGTTAATTTTTTCAGGTTGTTTTCTTCTTTCTCTCTGCCATCTCCTAGGGGATAATTGTCCAAAGATGAAAAAAGCAAAAATATTTCATACATTTGCATATGTTCTACTAGGTGTTTATTAGAAGAGTGAAGGTCAAGAAATGTAAAGACAGAGGATGAGGTTAGCAGGTCTTGTATTGGTTCTCAGGTCTTCCAATAATGTTTTCAGAAGTACTGAACCAGATCCAACTAATGTTTTGTCTAACCAAGAACCTTAATTCATCTGGCAACAAGCACAATTTTACTTGTCAATCATAGTGTTTTTTAAAGAAAAAAACATTTTTTTGGTTGATTGAGGTTTTTGTTAAGGGAAGCCTAACCTGAAAGGTGATGCAAGATCTTGATCTTGATTATGGAAATTTCTGCAGGGAGACCTGAAGGCAAAGCCGAGTTTCAGACTTGAATGTAGTTTCTGGAGTTCTGTTTTGTACCCAAGACTATGCTATAATCTTTCTAAACACATCTAGGTGACATAAGGTCAGGTTATTTAAGGCAAATGATTAACAAGTGTCCTAGTGAAAATTAATTACTTCTCCCTGGATATTACTGTATCATGAAAATTTCTTATCAGTGAAGAAAAAGAATTCTCAAGTAACTTGTGTTAAGAATGGACTAAACATGATTACACTTTGTCAAATAGATGAGAACATGCCTTTTTGCAAAGGGTGTTTTCCCTACCTCAGAGTGTAATTCTAATTTTGGTCTGATTAATTTTCAAACAGTTGTTCTTCATCCATGAGCTCATCTCCATCAAAAAGTAGATTAATTTAGTCAGGGTAATATACCTGTATGATGTGAAGGGCAAACAGAACTGTGTATCATTAGCAAATGTATTCAAATTTGAGTCTGTAATGTCTAACCAGTTTTCCTAAATAGAGGAAGACCTTTGTGTGTGAATTGTCTAAAATTTTAATTTCTTGCTTTCTGTCGTGAGGAATGTTTGCTTAGGAAGAATTAGGTGTCACCTTAAGAGAATACATCCTTTTCCAAGCAGCTACTCACAAAACAGAAGTATACAGTTGCTCAGGCTATGAAAATTAAAGGAGCAGAATTCTGTGCAAAATAGGAAGTACCTCCTTAGAGGGCACAGTTCTGCCTCATGGTGGAAAAACTGAATGATGCAGAGAGATCCTAACAATATTAGAATGAGCATTCTTCTTCTATCTATGGGATAGTAATAGCATGGCTAATGTGTTTTTAGTTCTGGATGCAGTGTGTACAGCATCAAAGTTACTGATAATGGGAATGTGAACTTTAAAGGCACTTCTCTGAAGTTACTGAGGAACAGAAAGGGCAGTAGCTAGCCATTCAGATGAATTTTGGCATGGATTCATCAGTCAGAGATTAATTTCATCATACTTTCTGTTGAAAGTGGAAACAAAAATTTCTTCAGTGTGTGAGAAGGGTCCACATAAAGAGGTAAAACACTGGTATTTTCTGCAACTTTCTTATATGCTATTTTTATTATATTTTTGTTAAAAGTAAAATTACTTGGTTTGAAACTACTGACTTGTTTGTCAGAATTGATCTAATAAGCATCATTAAACTTTTCCTCTCAGTGTTTGGTAGAAGAAGTGAACAGCACTAGGACTTTAAATCCCTCGGTAAGAGTAGTAATTTAAGAAAATAGAGAATATGCAGAATCTAAATAAACAAGAGAGTTTCATAGAGGTTTAATACTTTCCCTTTCTTGCTACAGTTAATTTGCTTGAGGCATCATTGTAAGAAAAATTAGATTACTGCTACATTTATTGACTGTCTTCACGGTACAAGTTTTTTTAGCATGCTTACTTGAAATATTGAAAGAGGGAAATGAGAAATGTTTTCATATTCTTCCATTCCTTAGAACTTTGATGTGCTGGATGCTACCAGAAAGGGTATAATAACCTATTTCAATGGACAGGGCAGTTGGTGGAGAAAGGGTCCAAAACTTTCATGGAACTTCTCCTACATAATTTTTCTCTGAAGTTACAACCAATATATAAACCCATCTTGCTCCTGGGAATAAATCTCAAGAAAAAAGATGCCTTTCTGTAAACAAGAATTCTTAGTTTTGACAAATTATGGTGAAAACCTATTTTATTGAAAAAATCTCACCCAGGCTGCTGGCTGCTGTATACAGACTGAAAAGTTTTACTGTAAGAAGTGCAGGTTGAGGCCTGTCTGTTTTATTCAATAGCTTCTGGGGCTGATTTTTTTTATTAGGAGCCTGAGGAATAAAGAGGCTGTTATTTTAAGAATGTCTCATTAAGATATAATAAGCCAAGCACATTTATTTTGTTAGCTGTCCTGTAGTCTCTTAATTGACAAAACAAAGCTGAGTGCTTGTGCCTGGCCTTACCTGGGACATGTATGATCAAGACTGGGCACAAATCAGCTGAGCCAAGGGAGAGAAGCTGATAAACTGCATTGGAGTTTTCTAATTTCAAAAATAGAACTTATTATAGCTAGAACTAGAATATAGAATAGAACTTATCAAAGTATATTCTATAAAACTCTATAGAATAGAACTTATCAAAGCTATCCTAGACCAAGACTAAAATACTGGAAGATTCATATGCAATATGTGAATCTGATTAGTGATTTGTTTAATTATTTTGGATATTTGTACATTAGAGAAGCCAAAGTACAAAATAACCATGTCTTGCGTGCTGTGTTGTGAAATTTTGTTTTAAAAACCACTTTCAAAGAATGCTTATTTCCAGATGTATCCTCTGCCATCAAAGCAGGGAAGAGTTTGAGCCTTCTGCTTAGGCAGCTTTTCCATCATGTTCACAGGATTTCATTTCTGATAAGAGAGGAAAAACTGGGAGGAATCCTCAGATATGTATTTGGAGAAATCTTCAGATATGTATTTGACAATATATGTAATAATGCTCTGGGTAGAATAGAGAAAATAGTTCATCAGCACAACGTGGAAAGCTCTTATGAACAGAAGCAGACAGACCTAGACATTGTTTTTAAGTTAATAGGAAGAAAAAGCCCCTCAAAGTGAAGCTAATAGTAAAAATGTTAACAGGGGAAAATATATTGAAAGCCAGGTGTAGTAATCTAAAAATTAATCAAAAAGAGAATAAAAGAAAGGTTTGCTAAGCCACAAAGTCTATGCTTAAATTTTTTTTTCAGCTACAGTATTATCAATAAAACATAAAAACAGAATTTCATTTTGTCTTCTGTCCACACAACTATATAAGCAAATGGAAGCACTGGTAATTTTCAATGTGTTTTGAGAGACCTCCATTTGATACAAAAGAATCATTGGAAGAAAGAACTCAGAACTCAGAAAGAACTCATATGTCCACAAACAAGCTTACAAACTAAAACTGAAGGATAATATAAAATAATAGCAGAAAACTTTGATTCACTGTTGAGTGCTGTAGAATTCTCCAGAATTGTGGGAAATATAACTCCAAATTACTCCTGACATGTGCCTAAGCGACTAAACAGTCTGGATATGTTCTCATCTCAGATTCAAAGCACTAAAGAGGCCAATAAATGAGGCTGTACACAGAAAGTGTACCTTTCTGTAGAGCACACCCATTTGAAAGAACTTTTCATCATTCTGCTCATGCTTGCATCTGCAGCATAAAGCAGAGGTCACTTGCTATTAGGTGGGCCAATTCAGAGTTAAAAAGCATCTTTAAAAAAAAATCCTCCTGATCCCATTTTACAAAATGGATAGAATGCACAGTGCTATTGACCTCAGACTGAGATTAGCTTAATTTCATCACATTTATTCTTGCATTGTTCAATTTGTGTATAAAAGAAAAGGAAAAAAAGAGATGAATGGCAGCTGTCACTTGTCCTAAGCCTGATAGAGGATTTGAAACCCTTTTGTGGCATGAATAAAGTATTTTCTTGCCAGGGAACAGAAATATGTTTATGTCCTTGTAAAATAAACCAGGTCATTTAGAAGCATTATTAACAAACAAAGGATGTCAAGGATGGATTATTTGTGGTCTCACTAGACTTCTATGAATATGAATGACATTAGCTTCCTGAATGTGCTGACATGTGAAACACAACAACAAACTTTCTAATCAGAACTACTAAACAAGTAGGTCTCAAAATGTACAAGCCAAAACCAAATGTTATGAAAATCAGTCTGAAAACTCATAGCACTAAAAGAGATGCTCTGAGAGCTGTTGATGAGCTTCCTGATCTGGACAGCCTCATTTGTATCCATACAATACTGCTGTCCTGAGTATGTAGGGCAAGCACTCTTTCCATAGACTGGATTCACATTAGCATTCTACAAAAAGCAAGTTCAGCTGATGGAGGTTTAGCAGTAAAAGGCAAAGGGAAACTAAAAAAGACAGGTCATTTCTGTGGGGACTCTGTGGTGTGACAGTAGCTAAGGGATTGCGTAAAGCTTTGGACATCAGTTTCCAGCAGGTACTGGTCTCCTCCTGGTTTGAAGAGCATACACACCTGGTCCTGGTAGAAGCTGTGTGTTAAAGATTTTCTTTGCTTTCCACATGTAGAGTTTTGGCAAATCAAATGCACAAAAAATGCAAGTCGACACAGGGACTTGAAAGTCCTTTCAGCTTGAGAGCTGAAATGTAAAGTATGGCAGAACAGTCTGAGTCCTACTGTTCTTCCATGATGTTCCTGTTTCTCTGTCTCTCCCTGGGCCTAAGGAGCAGCTTGTTGATTTAAGCTATGGAAATTGGCATAAATCAGGGCTAGATCAGCATGGTGACAGGAGGCTGTGCCTGCTGCTCCTGGCTGCTACCTGTTTTGGCATCATCATGCTGAGTGATGGGCAGGGTCAGTTCAATGGGATCAGCCTACAGCTGGGAGGAAAGTAAACTCTGAGCATGGATCCCTTGACACACTAGCAGCATTTCAGTGCTCTGGCATTCCTGACAGGGAACTGGCTGACTGAAAGGCCAAAAAGAGCTTTTATTGCATTGCTAAGCTACCTTAAAAAACAAGATGTGAGAGAGGGAGAAATGGAGAAATCTCCATTTCTCATGACACAGACATGTTTGTATTACTGTGAACCAATTTTCTGTTTCTTCCTTTTTAATCTTTCAGCTTTTAAAGAAAAAGTAAACCTAGATAAATAAATGATTAATAAATCCTTCTTCTGATTTTACTTTGTTTTATTATATTTATATATTTTGTTTATTATATTTGTTTTATTTTCTTTCACCCTTCTTTTCACAGACTTTAATCTGTTCTTTTACTTATACAGCCTTTAAATTTAAGACTTTTTACCAAGTTAACTTTCTATAAGATCCCAAAGAAAATCTTGGGTTCTAGCTAATTAGATTTTGCTTTGAATAGTAGTGTATTTTAATGTTGTATATGGTGAGTTACAGACACGTGTTTTCAATCAATAAATAATCTTGAACTTTACAAAAAGTTTTAAACTTTGTAATAAATACATTAATACATTGATAGTTAATTAAATACATTCCCGTTATCATCATAACCACTTGAATTGAAGATTATCATATCTAAAATGACCCTTTCATGACCTGACTTAAGCAGAAGTCACATCAGTAAATGTTCAGTGAATATATATATTTATATATATGTATATATATATACATATTTTAGTTTTGAGCAGCCGAGAGAAGGATTAAAATATCCAAGTTAATGCACACAGGACAAGATTCTATGTCTTTTTGGTGTGGATTTAGGCAACTATGGCATGTGTAAAGGGACAGAATTGTGCAAGGAAATGTGCCAATCGCTCAGGCTCATAAGTAAACCAAATTTTTTGTTTATTTCCCTATCATCCATTTCTCTATGTATCTATGTATCTCTGTATGTATGAATGTATCTATCTATTTATCTAAATATAAAATAACTCAGAAAACTTTCATATTATTGTGCAATAGCATTTTTGTTCTTCATAACACATTCCATTAGCAGTGTCATGTTGGTTCCACATAAAAAGTCTGATACAATATATTAAAGGGAATTAATTTTAATTATTTCATAGAAGCATGATGACTTACTCCCACTTATTATAGGAATATATATGGGAATCTGGAATAGAGCATAAAAATATTTACTCCTTATTTCTTTTATAACCCCTTTAGGATGTATCATGTCAAAGGACTGCAAGCACATCAAAGATATTAATTTATACTGTATGACATTTTGATATTTGTGACAGTGCAATTCAGGGGGAAGGTGTCTTTGGAGATGCTGGCTATGTTGTTTCTGTTTTTTGCAAGAAGGCTGACAATCAAATTCATGCACACTAAGTTGATACTGTGGTCCCTGTCTGGTTGATATATTGAAATGCCCTGGGCCAGATGAGACATCTGCATAGGCCTGGCAGATATAATCTGGGTTCTGTGCCTTTCTGCAAGAGAAGCCAAATGCCAGATCAGTCCAGGCAACTTGACATTAGGTGACACCTGACATTAGGTGTCTACAAGGTACGATTCAGTCAGGGGTTCAAATTTCTAAGCAGAGGTGTCTTCGCAAAAGCAAAGTGCCCAGACTCCTACTACAGCCAGTGGAGCACTTGTCTGTAGAATAATGGACATCAACCATATGCAAAAGCTGCACAAAAAAGAAGTGTGTAGGTTGAGTTATGTGATTTTCACCTCTACTCTGCTCTCGAGGGACTCCACCTGGAGTACAGCATCCAGCTCTAGGGCACCCAACATAAGAAGGACTTGGACCTGTTGGAGCAAGTCCAGAAGAGGTCACAAAGATGATCAAAGGAGTGGAGCACCTCTCCTATGCAGACATGCTGAGACATTTGGGGTTTTTCAGCCTGGAGAAGAGAAGGCCCTGAGGAGACTCTTTTTAGGCTTTTCATTATATGAAGGAAGCTTCTATGAAAGATTTGGAAAGAGTTTTTTACAGGCCAGTAGTGACAAGAGACAATGCTTTTAAACTGAAAAATGGTGTATTTAGACTGAATAGAAGAAAGAAATTTTTTATGGTGTTGGATCACTGGAACAGGTCTCCTAAAGAACTTGTGGATACTCCTTCATTGGAAGATGTCAAAGTGAGGTTGCACAAGGCCTTTGAGCAACCTGATCTATTGAAAAATGTTGCTGCCCATGGCAGGGGTTTGCACTGGTTATCTTTAATGTTTTCTTCCAATCCAAACCATTCTATAATTTTATGATCCAAGGTAGACAGCAGTTGTCTGGTGAGATAAAGTTTATAGATTTCATTGACTATTGGTCAAATCTCCATTG
>WBNO01032035.1:0-68595 GCA_013400575.1 Peucedramus taeniatus | reverse complement strand
CAGATCCAACCCCCAACACCCAGTATGGTACAGGAGCTCTGCAGACATTTATCTAGAGGCCACTGCATGGTACTGAGCCATGGAAAATACTTCTGGATTTTTTCTTCTGTGTACAATGATCATGCAGAGTACTCCGTAAACATGAAAGGCACTATTGGGAACCTGCAAAATTCTCTTTGCCTTGACCAAGACCCTTTTTTAGGAGCTGAAACAATGCAGGCCTCTATATTTTTCTCATTAGCCTCATTGCAATACATCAGATTTTGCCCTTGAGATGACAGTTTTCATGGCAGCTCTGTGAGGCTGTGTCACTTTATGCCAGCAGCTGTTTCTCCCACTTTCTTCCCATCCAGCAGCTGTTTCTGTTCATCATTCCTGAGACATGGATCCCGTAGTGCCAGTGCCCCACTGTGTCATGGAGGACCTCCTGGGTCCAGGTGGGAGCCGCCAGCATGAAGCCTTCAGCACAGAGGAGACCTTGCTGTCAATAACGGTGCCCTGCCCAAGAATCAAGAGACAGATGTGAACAGCCTTTGCAGTGAGCTAGGATGTTGTAACTTTCTAAATCCTCCAGAGCTACCTGAGCTATCTGAGGGAATTAGTATAGCCAGTTGAAGGCAGAGGGATAGATACACAAAATGTGTGGCTGTTTTTCGAAGAACATAGGCAGGAAGAGTAATTCAAGTTTACTTAGTGATTCAAATTTATTTAGCAGCCAATTTGATTTACTAAAGAAGATGCTATTTTATTAGATCTGCTACAGATTAAAAAAATAGCAATGATTTTTCATTGTAGAAATTGATCATGTTGCAAAGTAACAGCGTTGGCTTATTTATCTGCTATGGTTAAAGATGTTACCAGAATACAGACTGGGGAGAAAAGGTGCTGTAATCACTTTTCACACAGTTTAATCTAGTGCTAGCTAGCTTCAGGGAGCATTCACTTGCTTAGAAAAAGGAAATTTTCATACAGAAATCACAGTACAGTTCACATTGGAAGGGCCCACAGTGGCTCATCTGGTCCCACCTCCCTGCTCAAGCAGAGTCATGCCCAGAGCACATGACACAGGATTATGTCCAGATGGTTCTGGAATATCTCCAGTAAGGGAGAGTCCACCCCCTCTCTGGGCAGCCTCTTCAGTGCTTGGTCAGTGCACAGGAAAGTTCTTCCTCATGTTCAGGTGAAACTTCCTGTACATCAGTTTCTGCCTTTGCCTCTTGTGCCATTGCTGGGCTCCTGGAGCAGAGCCTGGTCCCTGCTCAGAGCCGTCCCTGCAGACAGGGACAGACAGGGATTTTTTTGTCATTCAGTAGACTCATCTAAGCTTTTGCCTAGTAGGGTAGAATTCATATTTTCTTAAGAATTCCTATTTGTTGCTATGCCTTATGATCTAAAAATACCTTCTAGATTCCCTCCCATTTCCCACTTCCTACCTGTTCTTGTGGAAATTGGACAGTCCACTCATTAGAGCCAAAAAAGGAACAAATTAATGGATTCAGAAGTGCAGGAGGGATAAGATGGGTATCTGTCACATGCAACAAGTGTGCTAGAACAGTAAGCAGATTATTTGGGAAATAAATTTACTCAGAGGGTGTACTGCTTCATTAAATTTAATTAGAGTTGTTTTTCAGGTTGCTTCAGAAGCAACAAGAAATAAATGGTGGCAGATGGCGGAGAGGTGTGGGCTTCCCACGTGCTGGAAAAATAGATTGCCAGCCAGTCTGCAGGACATGCTATGGGTGGCAGAGCACATGTGCCCGCTGGGACAAGGCAAGAGGTGGAAGGTCTTTACATAGCCATGGATTTAGAAAACCCACAGTACCAGCTTTGAGCCCCACAGGAGCGGGAGGTCTGTGCAATGCCCCAGCTGAGGGGAGTCAGGAGTCATTTCCAAAGCGCTTGTGTCCTGTCAGAGCAAGAACTGGAGTTAAAGAAGCATGCCTGCAGTGTCTGTCATCAGGGACTGTGAGATACCCACTGGGTAAGTTAATGGTGGCTTGCCCAACTCTGATGGGCCTGTAATTGTGTATTCAGAGTTTGATATGGGTCAGCCTCTGCTGGAAGTGCTTCATAGTCAGCAATCTCCAGTGCTGTTCTTATCCCAAGTATAGAATCACAGAATAGTTTGGGTTGAAAGGGACCTTAAAGCCCATCTTGTTCCAAACCCCTGCCATGGGCAGAAGCACCTTCCACTGAACCAGGTTGCTCTCAGGCCCAACCAACCTGGCCTTGAACACTTCTAGGAATGGGGCAGCCACAGCTTCTTTGAGTTGTACCTATGGAAATCCTCATGGTGATGTGTCAGTATCAGCACAGATTCATGTGAGCACAGCAGAATGGACAGAGTTGTGAGGAAAAAAAGATTATTCACCTGCACAAGTTTGGCTTTTATTGTGTAGTACGGGGCCTTCTCACTTCTCCAGGTCTGACAAGAGTAGCAAACTTTCTGCAGTGCATTCCTGGTGGATTTTGCGTGGTTTTCTTTATGCTACAAGAGCCTCTGCACCTTCAGTCCATCACCTGATTCATTCTGCTTCCTCAGCCCATCATAGGCCCTGAAAACTACCTGGATGACTAAGACTAAGTCATGTGATTAAATCTCTGTGGATCTCATGGTGCAGTGATAGACACCTTAAATGACATTGCCTGAGGTAATACTGTTAGGATGTTTCTGTAATCCTTTCAAGCCCTGCCATTGCACTGCTCTGGGAGGTCTGTGTTGCAGCTGTTGTGTTGCAAAGCAGAGAGGTTTGTAGAGAGAGGATATCTATCATTACACCTGTGCAGCTTCTCTGCCTGAAAGGTATCATTTTCTCTCAGGAAAGATCATCTGTCTGCCACATGAGTGATTCAGGGTGCCTCTGATCTATGTATAATAGAATATCCTGAGCTGGAAGGGACCCACAAGGATCATCAAGTCCATCTCCTGGTCCTGCAGAGAAATCCCAAGAATCCCACCCTGTGCATCCCTTGGAGCGTTGTCCAAAGGCTTCTAGAGCTCTGGCAACTTGGAGCTGTGACCATTCCCTGGGAAGCTTGGGCAGTGCCCAATACCCTCTGGGGAAAGAATCTTTTCTTGACATCCAACCTTACCTTCCTGACACAGCTTCATCCCATGTTGTCTCTTGTAAAACTACAGAGGGGAATGAGGTGGGAAGGATGAGATCAGCTAGCCAGGCCCCCTGGTCAATGCACTGTCAGCTAGAGCATTTTTGCCCGGGGCTACATCCAGTCAGATTTTTAGCACCTCTATTTGGATACTGGATGTCCTCTAACATATGAAAAATTGAGCATTTGTGCAGGAAAAGCAAAACATTGTTTCTTTTGAAGTCTCTGCTTCTCTTTAGGTCCACCATCTCTGTATTGCATCTAGATGTTTCCCACTCTCTTTAGCTCTCTAGCACACATTAACCTCAGAGAAGTAATTTAGGCAGATAAGAGGATGTGTATCTGGAAAATGAAGTTTCATATTTGTGCCTCAACACTGACTTTTAATCAAATATATTCCAAGCAGAATGAGCTGCTAATTGTCTCTTTCAACATGAGGAGACATTTCTACTCTCTTTTTCTTGCTGCTGAGAAAACCTAGAGCCTTCCAGCAAAATGATCAGAGGTTCAGTAGGTTTGGAGCCCATCATCAGTAACAAGCATTTTTTTACAGGTACAGAATTTCCTTCTTGAATCTCTTTCCTACCTCAGCAGCTGGTGACACTTATGTAATAGCTATATTTGTAGTCTAGAAGATTAAGATTTCTTTTACTTGCAAGATTTAGCTTCCAGTTGGCTGAACAGTTAATTGTGTCACAGTCTTCATGTGATTCAGAAGCTCTGTAAGCTTCTTACAGAAGAAGCTTACAAGAAGACCCAGCTTGTCCCAGCAGTCTGTAATGTGAATCAGCACTCAGTGATGTGTGCATGGATCCACCTCATGCATTCAGAGAGAAGGACTGATACTGGAGAGGAGCACTTGATTGTTCGTGCTTTGTTAGGCAGCATGTGGGAGGTTTTTGAGGACTTGCTTTCAGGACTTGATAAAAGAATATTCAGAGAATAAGTGAGTCAATATTGTCATCTTATACACATTTCCATTTTTAGGCTTGTTGAATTGATTTCCCATTTCAGAGTGAACATAGGATTCAGGTTAAGGGAGATAAAAGGAAGGGTATAAAGTCAAAAATTAGTAGAAATATTGAAATGGCAAAGAATTGATATTTACAGCCCTCTGTGGACCTCTGCTCTCAAAAGGTTCCAAGAGCTATGCCCCTGGATTTTATTTGTTCAAGGACATTGTGCAAATAAGTTTCAACCTCCAAGTTACTCATAAGCTGACTGTATTGCATATGTTGCCCGTTTGGTATTACTGTGGGGCTTTGTGATGAGGTGTTTTTAATCATGTGGCACATGCTCAGAGACCTGGGTGAGTCAAAGTGAAGGAAGAGAGAGAGAACATATCTGCTCAAGAAGATGGTTGGTTCTTGGGGTAAAAGAGTGGAAAGAGTTGTTGTTATTTTAGGGGAAATAATAAACAAGAGTTTAATTGGAAGAGTCTTGCCAGCTCTTGTTTCCTTTCCTGGCTCTTTGAATTATGCAGTGTTGATGCACATCCCCTGCAACTGAGCTAGTGCTGAGCTGTCACCTAAAGTTTTGCCACCTGCTTATGGTGCCACCAGTCATAGCACAAACTGTTTATTCTTTCCCAGCTGGGGTTAGGAAGGTCATAGCATCTGTGTCATATTTGCCATGTCAAATCTGGGGATCATTTCAGTGCTCCTGTCTTTGACTCTGGTTGTTAAATAGGACTTTCTTTGTAGTTGTGCTTGTTCTGGTTTGAGAAAGCGAGACCAGCGGGGCACCCCAAGTCAGAAATACAATTTATTAGAAAAAGGGAAAAATGAAATAAAAAGGAAACAAAATACATGCAATAAGAAAAAACCACTGACAAAGTCAGAATACAACCTGACACCCTATGGTGATAGCAGTCTGAGCAGAGTGGTCCTGTTGAAGCAGTGATCTTATAGCAGAATGGGTCTGACGATCCAGCAGTAGCTGGATCCGGACTTACCCTCTGGAAGTCCAGTAGGCAAGCGCTGCTGTGGTGTTCAGAGTCCCAGCTTATATCCAGGCTGGAGTGCTTTGTTCCCCCCTCTGGGCGGAGCATCTCACAATGGGATGTGAAAAGGCTTGATGGGCCATTTACAGAAGATTTATCCCCTTTGTGGAAGAGACAATGGAAGCTGCTTTTGGATAGTTTCTTATCAGCTGGCTTATCAACAGAAGATCTCCCATCCCAGTTCTAACGGATGGTAATAGAATACATTTGGTTACATCTTGCTTTGCAGCCTATGACAGTGCTTTAGAGACCTCCAAAAGGAGTTAAGAGCAGCAGGAGAAAACGACCATAAACAAGGAAGTGACCTCTTACTATAAGCAAAAACAGCCTGGTTTCATCCTCACAGCTGGTCATGCCCACCAGTGTGCCCTGCTAGTTCTCATGCCAGCAATTTGTCCTCCAGGCTCTGCTCCACAGTGACAGCATCCCAGCCCTTGGCAAATAGGAATCTGTTTAACTGCGAGGGATTTTTGATCACTGTGTTCTCTGTAGTCTCCTCTAAGTATCTGGAACTGTATCCCTGCCGACCTCTTATGGTGAGCAGAAGTGACCTCAGGCATATTCACATTACCTAGCTCCAGACATTAAATGTAGGTGCCCTGGAAGAGAGGTGTGGTTTGGAGCACTGAAGGTAGGAGCAAAACTAAAATGCCTAAAATTATCTCAATTAATTAACCATACACCAACTTCCTTCCGTTAGCTGGCCCCTAGCCTGCACCACTCCAACAAGCCATAGCATTGCCACTGGAAGAGTTGTGAGTGCAAATGTGCAGCTCAGGGGTGATAGTCTTCAACGGTGAACAGCCTGCAAGTGCTTTAAAGAGATGAGTCTAAATCTTTAATTTATCTAATGCAATACATACATGGGAGGAAAATTCCTGTGTGCAAACGTAGGCACCTAGAAATTAGATATGCAAACCCTGTGCTGCCCCTTGGGAGGACATTGAAGAGCTCAAGGAGGTCTCCCCTCAGTCTCCTCCACACTCAACACACCAAGTACCCTCAGCTGCTCCTCATAGAGCCCCTCCAGACCCTTCCCCATCGTCATGGCTTCCTTTGGAAGCTCTCCAATGGCTTCATGTCTTTTTTATATTGCATACAGGACTTGAGGTGAGGCCACCCCAGTGCAGACCAGAGCAGGACAGTCCCCTCCCTGGTGCCCCCCAGGACAGTTTTGTCTTGGCTTAGCTGCTGGTGGAACATTCAGGTGCAGTGTGTTGATCCCTTGGAGTAAGTCTGAGGAAGGATGAAGCAAATCACGACTTACACTTGGTTGTTCCAAGCCCTGTCCAGCCTGGCATTGGACTCTTCCAGGGATCCAGGGGCAGCCACAGCTGCTCTGGGCAACCTGTGCCAGGGCCTCCCCACCCTCACAACCAAGAATTCCTTTCCAATACCCAATCTCTATTCACCCTTTTTCAGCTTAAAGCCATTCCCCCTTGTCTTGTCACTCCAGGCCTTTGTCCAAAGTCCCTTTCCAGCTATCTTGGAACTCCTTTAAGGCATTGGAAGAGGCTCTAAAATCTCCCAGGCTGAACACCCCCAGCTCTCCCAGCCTGTCTCGAAGCAGAGGGACTCCAGCCCTCGGAGCATCTCCCTGGCTCCCTTCCTGTCTGCTCCTGTTCAGCTTCTGGCCTCAAGTTGTGGGAATCTCCACTGAATGGTGTTCCCAGGAATCCCACAGCTCTTGTTTTGAAAAATCTTGGAAAACCTGTCTGTTGTTTAAAACCTGTCTCTGTCCAAACAATGTCTCCAATGCTCTCCAAGGGGCCATTCATAGGGCACCTGGCTCTGAGCAGGAGCCATGACTTGGATCCTGCTTCCAAAAGCAGGCTGCTGCAGGATATGGATAGTTTGACATGGGCAGTGTTGAGTTACAGTAAGGCCCCTGCAGGAATGCAGGACTGTGCCAGTATGACCAGTTCAGATACCCCAGCTGAAAGCAGGAGCCCTTGACAGTCCTTTAAGCAGAGAGGTCAAGTTAATGTCACAGCACACCTTTGCCAGAAGGAAGGTTCCTGAAAGTGCAGTCTAGGAGCTAACTGGATATGATTTTCCCATCTGTTTTGTATTTTTCCATTCGTTTGTTTGTTCCCTCTCACCAGTTGGACCTAACCTGCTGAAAGAACATCAGGGTTTGGTTGCTGGAGGGTGAGAGTGAAGCCCAGATGAGCCAGCCTTTCCCTGGGGTGGCTCAGATGGTCTGTTTGGTTGATTTAAAGCCCTTGGGTGGGTGACGAAGTTCAAAAACCCCTCTGGAGGGAAGGCAGTGCTCAACAAAGAGCCCACATAGCAGGCTGCCAGCAAGTGTTGCCTTCAGGGAGATCTGCATGCTGAACAGGAGTTCTTGCTCAAGGGTCAGGTCTGTTCAGCTGCTCAGACTGGCCATTCCAGTAAGAAACACAAATCCTTGCACCAGCTCACATACAAGGAAACCTGGTGACCTCCAGGAGCTCCTCTGAGTTCAGAAAGGGTCATTTCTCAGGCGTACAAGGAGTGGTCCTTAAAGGGTACCTGCTCACAGGAAAGCCCGTCTGTGACCCAAAATGCTATCACCTGTTTGCAGTACCAGTGCCAGATTCTTCTGTAGAATCACAGAACACAGAAGAGTTTGGGTTGGAAGGGATCTTAAAGCTCATCTCGTTCCCTGATGCAGTAGGGTCCTGCCACATGGGACGTGATTGCTCCAAGCCCCATCCAATCTGAACACTCCAAGGATGAGGCAACCACACCTCTGGGCAATGTGTGCAGGGGCCTTACCACCCTCACAGGGAGCAATTTCCTCCTAATACCAAATCTAAGTCTTTCCTGGCTTAGTTTAAAAACATTCCCTTTGTCCCATCACTGTTTGCCCATGTAAAAGGTTGCCCTGCCTCTTTTATATTTCCCCTTTAGGCACTGGAAGGGACACTAAGGTCCTCCTGGAGCCTTCTCAGCCCCAGCTCTACCAGCCTGGCTCCAGAGCAGAGGGGCTCCAGCCCCTGAAGCATCTACATGGTCTCCTCTGGACCTGTTTGAACTGGGGCACATCCTTCTTGTGCTGAGGACCCCAGAGCTGAAGGCAGCTCTGCAGGTGGGATCTCACAAGGGCAGAGTAGAGGGGGAGAATCCCCTCCTCTAACCTGCAGTCTGAACTCAGTCCATTCTGTATAATCAAAACAAGCAAATCAATCAAAAACAACCTTAACATGGATGCTCCCATGCAACCTTATCATGAGAGCTCCAAAGTCACTCGTGTCCAGCTCCTAGTGTGTAGCTCACGTGTGTAGCTCTGTGGACAGACTGCAGGATGCTGCGCTGTTAGTGCTACCTGCAGTCACTGAGAAGGAGCAAAGCAAACTTCAGCCCTCAGACCTGCAAACTGACTCCTAATGCTTGGATCTTGCTCCAGCTTAGCTCTCCTCTCTCAATCATCCTTGTTTCCCAGGTTAGGTACAGGCAGGATGAGTACAGGATGCGTGAGACAACGTGGAAAGTAAGGAGCTTGTGATGAATTAATGGGATTTGTGCACTGCATTCAGATTTTTTCCTACCAAAGACATGAGATTTTCTGAGCTGGATCCTGTGGTGGGCAGGGAAAGAACAGCAAGCACCCAAACTGATGGAAGAAAGGGCACAGCAAGAAGCTGCCAACAGCAGATGGCACAAAAGGTAGTGCCAGCAGGGATTTGACACAGCATTGGACTACAGGTGGTAGTTTTCTTTTGCATTAAATCAAGTCAGAGTTTTTTTTATTTCCCCCTTATAACTGCAAAAAGGGTTTTTTATTATGATTTTTGAAAGGTTCTTAATTTTTCTCTTTCTAAATTTAATTTTTTTCTTAATATTTAAAATTTGATGTCACTTCATGGACTCTGTGTTGTGATTTCCTTTGTTATCCTAAGTAAGAAAGCATCAAATACTCCAGCACCTGTGGGATCAGTGTAGTCAGTCTTGCCATTGATAAACTCAACCCCTGAAGAAATTTGTAGAATCATTTTACCCATTTCCTTTCCAAATTCAATTTTTTCCAGATATACTGTGGCTGCTGAGTTGAATTGATTAGAAAATGACATCTGCATTTTGAGGTATTTGCATTTATCCTTCAGCTGGAATTAGGAAAGCCTCATCAGGATTACAGGTCCAAGTGAGCAGGTTCCTGGATCTGTTCTTTCAGTGCAGGAGGGTGAGATCCAGCTTCTGAAGACTTGAACATGTCTGCAGGTAGCTCTGATGAAGCTGCAGGAGGACAGTGTGTGTTTAGATGGGTTTGAGTGCCAACAGTTGTGTGTTGTTAGAGTTTACTCCTTTCTTTTACAGAAATCTCTAATATTTGCTTATTTGAAACATATCACTCATAATAACTTTGTTTACAGGTTTGGGGGCAGCACTGTTCTTCTCTTTGTGCATGTCAGTCACATTAGTGGTGTTTATCAGAAGAAGGAACTGTGCTTTTCTTGCTCTTTTTTCCAAACTCTGGTTTGGAACACAGTGCTAATTTGTAGAGTTATCTTTTAAGGGAAGTTATCTGTTTTAAGAAAAAAAACACCCTGAGGAGAATAACTTAGCGCTTCATGTGGTTTCACAGCAGCATAACTGAAGGCCTTGGGCTGGCTGGGTTGGACACCACACTGCTGGGTGGGGCGTCTGGAAACAGCCACGATGGTGCTGAGAGCAGGAGGGTAACAGTCTAACCTATGTCCTCAAGTACCACATCCACAGGTCTTCTAAACCCCCCAGAGATAGTGACTCCACCACTGCTCTGGGCAGCCTGTGCTAGTGCTTTACAACCCTTTCTGTGAAGAAGTTTTCCCAATATCTAACCTAAATGTCCCCAGCACAATTTGAGGCTGTTTCCCCTTGTTCCCTGGGAGCAGAGCCCAAACCCCCCCCTGGCTGCAGCCTCCTGTCAGGGAGTTGTGCAGAGCTAGAAGGTTTCTCCTGACCCTTCTCTTCTCCAGGCTGAGCCCCTTTCCCAGCTCCCTCAGCTGCTCCTCATCAGACTTGTGCTCCAGAGCCTCCCCCAGCTCTGTTCCCTTCTCCGAACATGTTTGAGCATGTCAGTGTCTTTCTTTTCTTCTTCCTCTCTCAGACCCACGGAGCAGGTCAAGGGGCACTTAATGGGTTGTTCCTTTCTTGTTTTGTTTTTGAATAGGAAAAAACACTCCTTCTGGAAACACTGAGAATATTGTGGAAGAGATTGGTGAGTCGAGCCAAACAAGATTGTGGCTGCTGAAATCTCCTTCTCCCAGGCAGGCATTTCTTTCTGCTACTTCAGCCAAGAGTGATGGGCACTGCTTCTGGCTTTGCCCTCTCATTCATGAATATCTGCATACCAAGTATTCAGGGTCCTTCTTAGCATCCGGAGTCCAGCTCTAAGTGCTTGCATTATCTGTCAGGCAAGTGGGCCTTTGCCTGTGGCCCATTTGTTTTTGAAGGAAGCAAACCTACAGCAAACCAAAGAGCTGTCTTTGGGCATTGGTTTAATGAGGCTCAGTGCCAAGGGATGGTTCTCCTGAACACTGTGTCTGCAGAGTCCTGAAACGGGGTCATTTCAGGATCTTCCCAGTGGCATGGCAGATAACTCTGGAGACGCGTGGCTGTGTGGCTGGCACGCTTGGCACATACCACCTGTCATGTGCCTGAGGGTGGTCTCTGGCTGCATGTGGGGCCACGTGCAAAAAGAGAAGGGGTGGAAGTCCTCATCCTGACCCACAATCGCCAGGGACTCCTGAGGCAGCAGATACTCTTAGTCTTGCCTTCCCTTTCCTTCTGTCACTCTCTTCCAGCCCAGCCCACTCTCTGGGTACTGGATCCCTTCCCTAAACTTCTGTTCAGCCTGATTTGCAAATAGGTCATTGACTTCAAAATCTAATTTAACATTCTCCCCTTACAAACTGCCCTTCCTCCCTGTGAAAGCAGAGGGCCCAGAAACTGAGGTCCAAAACTGCCCTCCACAAAACATTGCTGGCAATTACTCCTGATGGAAACCTTTGGAAATTTTTATTGCTTCTGTCCACAAGTGTAACAGGCATTTTTGACAAAAAATTCAAATAATTAAATCTGAGCTTTGTTTTACCACAAATCTGTTGCCAAAATTTATTTGACCAGCTCTACAGCCATATAGTATTTTGTGTGCTGAAGGGAAGGAAACCTTCCTAATTCTAGTTTTCTCTATTATATCACATCCAAATAAAGCTGCTTTATTAACTTCCTCATCCTGCAGATTTAAGCTTGGAAACCACAACTTATTCATATACCACAGTTTATTTATATACCTCCTTATGATGCTAAATGTACACATATTTAACATAATCAGTGTTTACAGCAGTTCACAGTGGGCTTGCTGACACCTGCACATAGCATACAGGGGTACAGCTCTCTCTGCGCTGCTTCCAGAACAAGCAGTTCAGCAGACAGTGGACACAGACCAGGGTGAGAGAAGACACCAGTGCCAGTCTGCTTCCAGGAGATACCGTGAGCGTTACCGGTAAAGCTCGTTTAGATCTGTGGGATTCTTGTCTTGGCTGTTGCTCTTATTGCCTCCCTTTCCTGTCTTTTCATGCACTTCTGGACTCTGCTAAGCTCAGCCATGTCCTTAATGGGTTGGGGTGAGAAAGCAACTGTTCCTCCTGGTGTTGGTGGCTCCCTGTGGGAGGTGTGCTGTAGGGCAGGATTCAGCTGAGGATGGGGGAAACTGTGGAGTTTGGGATGGGGATGTGGAGGAACACAAGGGGTTCTGCGATATTTTCCCTGTTAGTGTGGGGCAGGAGCTGTGACCATATGGGAGGAGAAGAGCTGAGGAAGGAGTGGTGTCATTTTCTCCCTGCGTGAAGGGGGTGACTCATGAGTGATTGGCAGAGTGGATTCTGTCATTCACTTATCTGTTTGTCTGAGGACAGTGGCTTGTCTGGGAGTCTTCATGGAAATGGAGAGCCCATTCCCAGTATGTGGTCCCTGGGTGGCAGCAGAGCTCTCGGTGGAGCCTGGAGTCTGTCCAGTATCCCATGGCCTGGTGGAGCCTGGAGTTTGTCCAGTATCCCATGGCCTGGAGACACTGCGACTTGTTCTCAGTTATCTGCGCTGTCTTCAGACAGCGTGTTGGGGGCTACACCTGAGGGGAGAGGGAAGGGGTTTTTTTCTGTTGCTGAGCCGCTTCACAGCAGGCTTAGGGATGCAGAGTGAGCCAGGTTGATGGACCAGAGCTGAACAGCCTGTCACAGAGAGTTCACCCAGCTCCAAAGTTTACTGTGATCTAAGTGACAAGAAAGGAAGAAATGGCACTTATGGAAACCCAGTGTGGGTTCCTACTGCCAAGCAAGGAGGAGAAAAAGGAGAAGGGTAAGGGGGACGTAGGGCTTATGGAAAAAGAAGGAATGCTTTCTATTTTCTTCAGCCATTAAAAAGCATCTCCTTGGGATTTTCTTTCTTTTTTGTTTCAGTGGTGAATGCTCATACAGTCTGAGAATGGTCCTGTAATGCACAGCTTGGGGGAGATTGTTTCACACCTTGTAGTAGTGCTGTGTGCCCAGCATGATGCACAGTGTGTAGAGGAATGTATGTGCACATATAGATCTGTGTGTGTTTAGCTAGAGCATCCTCTCCCACCTTCTCCAGCTCAAGTTTAACACTTGTGCTGATTTCAAGGAAGTAAGCACAGTTGAAGAAGCACACTTTTGGTTAGGTATCCCCTATATATCACAAATATATGTATATACATTTGCTGCATATTAGTGCATTAGGATACTGTATACGTGTATATTATTATATACTGTTACCTCCGTGTACTGACATGGTTTAACCTTGCTTTGGCTCTGCCAGGGACATCACACCAATGCTCTGTCATGACAATTTAGACCTGACCCAGTCTCCAAGCATCAGGTTATGTTGGCAGCTGAAATAACCTCCCTCAGACATCCAAAACATCTGCTGATATATAACTGGAACCTCTCCTTGGCAGCTGAAGTTCAGAGGAAAACAGGGAGCAGGGAGGAGGGATGCTCCAGACTTTTGGACATGGGACCCTGGTGAATCATGTCAGCCCCTGTCCACCACATCAGGAAGAAGGTGGATCAATGGGACCTGCTTCCCCAGAGTGCTGCTGCTGGCAAAGCCATGTCCTGAGTCTCAAGAGGGAGCCAGGGCCCAGCTCTGCTACTCCATTCTCAGCTGGTGTCCAGGGCCAGGCAGATGCTCAGGCACTTTCCTGTCTGCCTTGAGCCCAGAGTAGAGTAGGGAGTATATACTAGGGAGTCTATCTCCCAGGAGCTGCTGAGCAGAGAGGAAGGTGTCCTTTTCTGTCAGGGCCACATGCAGCAGAAAGAAGAACTCCTCATGCTTCCTGGTGCCAAGGGTTCTGTGCATGTGTCCCTTTGGAGTCTGTTCAAGCACTCACTGGACAGGCTCAGCCTTTCATAGCTGGGACGTCCCTCAGGAGTGGGTACTGAGCCCTGCATGCTGGAAAGGCCATTGACAACTGCTCTGCTGTGGCTGCTGCTTGTTCACAGCATGAAAACAGCTCACTGTGCTGTCTCAGCTTACTGGTGCAAGGTTCATCTTGGGAGACTGAAGGCTTTGGACTTTGCACCAGTGACAAGATGAGCATTTGGGCTGGAGCCAAAAGTGAGCAAAGAGCTCTGTGACTAGTTTGTCCCAAAGCTGTTCTGCGCTCCACAGGCCTTGGGTGGGCTGAACTGCTGCATCCTCAGCCCATGAGCACCAAGGTGAGACCACTGGTGACAGTGTACTTCTCTTCAAGGGTGACATCACTGTATTTTTTCCTTTCTTCAGTTTGCAGCTGTTATCCCTCACTGACTGACTGGTCTGGCTTTGCTTCTTTTCTTGCAGGCCTGAAGCAGCTGTT
Source organism: Peucedramus taeniatus (assembly GCA_013400575.1). Taxonomy (NCBI): domain Eukaryota; kingdom Metazoa; phylum Chordata; class Aves; order Passeriformes; family Fringillidae; genus Peucedramus; species Peucedramus taeniatus. Next base: position 54,643 of record WBNO01032035.1, on the reverse strand, counting down.
CAGCCTGAGACTGACACTGCTTAGAGCTGTGGCTGATAAGTGTCCCCCAGCACACACTGCCTGTTTTATATCACTGCATTGGCTGAATGGGTGAAGTGGCCACAGCCCGTGACACCGGTCTGCTGACAGTTCTGTCCATCCCTCATGTCCCATGGATCAAGGAACTGCAAAGCATGAGAGCTGGCCTGACATCCTGGGGGTACTGGTCGACAGCCGGCTGAACATGAGCCAGCAGTGTGTCCTGGTGGCCAAGAAGGCCAATGGCATCCTGTATCAGGAATGTATCATCCTGTATCAACGGCCTGTATCAGGAACAGTGTGGCCAGCAGGAGTATGGAGGTCATTCTTCCCCTGTACTCGGCACTGGTGAGGCCACACCTTGAGTGCTGTGTCCAGTTCCGGCCCCTCAGTTTGGGAAGGACGTTGAGACGCTTGAGCGCGGCCAGAGGAGGCAACAAGGCTGGTGAGGGCCTTGGAACACAAGCCCTGTGAGGAACGACTGAGGGAGCTGGGGTTGTTTAGCCTGGAGAAAAGGAGACTCAGGGGTGACCTTATCACTCTTTACAACTTCCTGAGGGGTGGCTGTAGTCAGGTGGGGTTGGTCTCTTTCTCCAGGCAGCAACTGACAGAACCAGAGGACACAGTCTCAAGCTGCATCAAGGGAAATGTAGGCTGGATATTATTATATATTATTTATAGGAAAAAGTTTTTTATAGAAAGAATGATAAAGTTCTGGAATGGTCTGCCCAGGGAGGTGGTGGAGTCACCATCCCTGGATGTGTTTTAAAAAAGCATGGATGTGGCACTTGGTGCCATGGTCTAGTTGAGTTGTTAGGGCATGGGTTGGACTCAACGATCTTTGAGGTCTCTTCCAACTTAGTGATTATTCTGTGAATTCTGTCCTGAATCTCTGGCTCTGTTTTGCCTTGCACTGTATCTCCTGATGGGTTGGAGTCATAACGCATGCCTCTTCCTGCCCAGCTTGTTCCTGCCTGGAGCTGCCAAAGGATAGGCTTAACCCACCTGCCTGCATTGCCCACCCCACAGGGTTCCCACCTCAGCCCTAGGTTTGGGTGGTTCCATGGGTATGATCTGTTCACCACCTTTAGACTCTCTTGGTGCTGTCATGCACAGTCTCTGTGAGAGCTGCAGAGCTGGCAGAGGATTTGTTTGGCCCAGGGCTTTCTGGAGCCACTCAGAACCAGCATTCCAGAAGTGCTCTGTGTCATCATTGTTGTCCTCTGCCTTCAAGTGACATTGGTTCTGAGTAGATACTTTCCTTCCTACCAGGAAGCCCTGTCAGGGCTTGCTCCTGCTCCTTCTCCTTCCAGAGTCACTGCCTACGTCCCATTCTTGCAGTCTTCAGACAGGTCTCATTCCCTTTTCCTTTGGTCTCATTCCCTTTTCCTTTCTGTTTCCTGACAGCTCCATCTTCCAGAGTGTGTAGCAGCAGCTTGCAGCAGTAGTGCCCTGCATCCCTCTTGGAGGAGGCCTGGAGTGAACCAAGGGTTTTGGTGGGGAAGAGTGGGAATGGGATTGAGGTATCTTTAAAGGTTCCCATCCACCAGGGTGGGAGTTGCAGTTCTTTTGCAACCAAGGCAAAAATCTTTGCATGTGCCAAGGCCAGGCCAGGTACATTTGCTGTTTCTTGGGGATAAATATCTCATTTTTTTAGGACAATTGCAGTCTCCATCCAACCAGGCATTCACTGACTGGAGATAGACGGCTCCACAGCAAGCCCTTCCCTGCTTCTCTCAGCAGCCATTGCTTTCCACCCAGCCCATGGCCCTGGCAGCACCCCATGACACTAAGAGAAGAGGTGATGCCAAAAAAGAGGAGGCAGTATCTCAGGAAACACCAAAGCTCTGGCCTGGCCAGCCTCTTTGGCCCATTTGGTGCAGTGGTTGCCTGTCCCAGGCCATCCAAAGCTATCCCAAAGCCTGGGACTGATTTAGCTGGGGCTGTCTGGCTTGGCCTTTCTGACTAAGAGGACACAGGGTTTGTGTAAACACTGGTGGAATCAGGGGTGGGCATTGTTCCCACTCTCAGGGTCCATCCCAGATCTGTCACCTTTGGTTCCATTCATGTCTGTGAACAGAGAGCAAAGCCAGACTGTGCTGGGGCTGAGCAGTGCTGCACAACCTTCTTCAGAGCTTTTATACCTGTTCAGTAGTTCTCCAATGACCCCTCCTACATGGCAGCAACTGGAAGTCAGAGTAGTTGGCTGTGTCACCAGGAGGTTCTGGCAGGTGCTGAATGGGGGAGAAGAGCCAATGCAGATGGTAGAAGTGTTCTGGGCTGCTGATCCACTCCATTGCCCTGCTGAGCCCCAAGTGCCACATCTACTTGTTTTTTTTTAATTTGTCCAGGGACTCTACCACTGTCCTGGGCAGCCTCTGCCAGTGCTTTACAACCTTTTCTGTGCAGAAATTTTCCCAATATCCAACCTAAACCTCCCCTGATGCAACTTGAGGCAATTTCCTCTTGTCCTGTCCCTTGTTCCCTGGGAAGAGAGCCTGACCTCCCCGGGGCTGCCCCCTCCTGTCAGGGAGTTCTGGAGAGTTGAGAAAGTCCCCACTGTGCCTCCTTTTCTTCAGGCTGAGCCCCCCCCAGCTCCCTCAACTATTCCTGTATTCCTACTCCTATCAAACTTGTGCTCCAGTGCCTTCCCATTTCTCTTCTCTGGACACACTCCAGCCACTCAAGGTCTTTCACATCATGAGGGATTAATCTATTTGATGTCATTAGTCTTTCTGCCTCTGTGCCATGATGTGGCAGAGGTGGGAGCAGAGCCTTCCTGAAAGCTGGTATAGGGATGCTCCTCCAAGATGAATGTGGAGGCTTTAGTCTCTGCTTTGGCCCCCCGAATGTCCTTGGTTTTCTGGGCTGAGGTGTGAGTTCTATGGGAGTCCTACTCTTAGGACAGGTGAGTGTGAGGTAAGAACTCCCCACAGCTAGGCTGAGACACTCAGCCAGTTAAAAGTCCCTGCTGCTGGGCTGGCAGAAAGGTGCACAAAGGAGCATCCACTGTCCTTTCCATGGTACAGGTGCCAGGAAGAGCCTGTGGGAAGCACCAATAAGTGTTGTCTGCTAAGAGAAGAAAACAACTTCCAGCAGAGCTCTCAATTCATGGCTGGGGAAGGAAGAAGGTTGAAGTGGATAAATAATAAGGATTTCCTCAGGATTTCATCTAGAATAGATGCAGGTGAGCAGCATAAAGACACTGAAAATGGCCTTCTGGCAGACAGTAACAGCTCACCCTCAAGAGCTCTTGGAGCAGGAGGGGTGGGTTCAACAGGAAGGAAAGGTATGGGTCAGACTTCCACCCGAGGCAGCAAATCCTGCTGGAGGGACAGTATCCCCCAGAACCGGGCTGATCAGCTTGGGAGCATTACCTGTATTCCATGGGACGTGATCAGTCCCACGTTTTCATTCGTTGCCTTCTCTCATCCCAGCGACAGTGGCAGAGTCAGCCCGTGGTGGGTGCTGTTGCTCTGGGCAGGATGCCGTGCTGCTCGCAGCACCCGGCAGTCCCTCGCAGAAGGGGAAAGGAACAAGGGAAGGCTGCAGCTCATTCACCTCTGCCCATGCGGGCTCCACGGAGCATCTCCTGGCTGGTGCTGTAAAACCCCACCTGGGACCTCACACCTCAGCCTCCTTACTGGTGCATCCCCCTCCCCTGCCCCAGCTGTAAGAGCCCGGGCCTTTCCAGCCTGCAGGGACAGGTCAGCAGCCCCCCAAGTGCTTTGCTGTAGGCAACGAGAGCGTCTCTGAGCGTGGGAGGGCAGCACGCGTCAGACTTGCTTTGCGGAGCAGCTGTAGTGGCGGCGCTCGCTAATTGAGAGGTGTCATGCAGTGTAGAGTAGCCATAGGATGAAATTGTCCCATAACTGCAGGGCAGGAGCTCAGAGGAATGTGTGTCCTCTGCATCTGCGTGTACAGCAGAGTCCTCTACAAGGCTCATTCCTTGTACAAAATGTTTGGATCAAACCCAATAAACACTGAGCACTGTGCCTGCACCCCTCACTGAGCTGAGATCCCCATGCCCTGTCCTGCACCATGTGCCACTAGAAGCTCTGCTGTGGCCGCCCCACCAGCAGGATGAGGCACCCACAGTCACAGCTGACCGTCCAGATGCGACATGGCCACACCCTCCACACCCTTTGGTGCTGCTGAGCAGTGGGGATTACCCACAGCCAAGCACCCATCCCAGGCAGGCTCATGGTGGTTGCTGTCACCGCAGGCATTGTCGTGCCTTGTGTTGGGTCTGAGCTCCCTGCTATCTCCTGAGCCCAGCAGTGACACCCCACATGCCCAGTCTGGGCCAGAGTGTGGGGAGGGCACAGTGCACCATGCTGGACACAGACTTGGCCAAATAGCCCCAGGGGCTTTGCTGGAGATGATTCTGCTGTGGCTGGTCCTGCACAGGTCCTTCCAGTGTCCCCCAGCCTCATCAGCACCAACAGGTGCTCCTGCTTCTCCCCTGTCCGCTCAGAATTGGCCATCTCTGATCTCCCCACAATAAGACCCTCCACCCCCAGCACCTGAACAAAGCAGCTTCCTCTCCTGAGGGGGTATTTCTGTCATGAGAAAAATCTTCCCTTGTTCAGTATTTTCCTGGATTTCCTGTTTTTAACAGCCTGACCAGCAGAGCTTGTTCAGAACACAGGTAGGATACACATTCCAGCAGTGAGATGTGTTGTCCTAGTGAAGAGGTTAAAGGTTTGGCAGGGCTGTACATGCTCGACTCTCTGAGTCCCGCTTGCCCTGGAGGTTGGGGAGCACAGCCATGACTCTGCCCAGCCCACCCAGCAGACACAGAACCCACAAAGCAGAGACCTGCAGCTTTCCTCCTGGTGCCTGCATGGCCAAGAGCTGCCCTGCACAGCAAGTCCACCTCCCAGCCAGATTGGACACAAGGGGAATTTTGGCATCAGCCCGTGCGCCTGAGCAGAGTGGCCATGGACAGGAGGTGCTGCCCATCACCTCTGCTCTTCTTTCTGGGGGCCCAGCTCTCCCTCACCAGTCCCTGCCCATTGTGTGAGCAGCAGCCCCACTCGGTGGTGGCTCCACAGAGGCTCCCTCCTGGTAGGATGTTTGGTCTCTCCCCAAAGCACACCTGACTATGCCTCTCCACAGGCTGCTGGGCCACGTTGGAGAAGTCAGAGATGAGAGGAAGCAGCTTTCTGGGGATCCAGGAGCTCCCCACCAGGATGTGGCGCCATTGTGCACTCTATTGGCACAGAGCAACAGTGGGTGAAGCAAGTGGAGCACACAGGGACCAGAGCAGGTCTGGGACCCACCACAGGCATGACAGAGTCACTGAGTTCTGACTGCACCATGCAGATCCAGCAAGGGATGAGTCAAGGCCCTTCTGGGTAAGGGTGTTTCCCTTCCTCTACCCTTCGTATTTCCAAAGCCTCATGATTGCATAAGTACAATGGCTCAAAAATGTGATAGTTCAACTAAATAAACCCTCTCAGAGGAATTGTTGACTTCACTACCCTGTCATGGAGAAGACCCACATAGCACTCAGGGCCAGCACTCAGCTCCACGTGCTCAGGGAGTTCATTTTGCTCAAGTTGGGGGTGGAACTGCCCCAGCACCACTCAGCGGACTCCAAACTGCCTGAGACTGTACCTAGGTCACTGGGAAAGCTCATCCTTCCCCTCCCTCCCTAGGGACAGAAACCAGTTGCAATGTTTTACACTCCAAGGAGCACTGTAGGAGAATAACTGTGGATCCCATGAAGACACAGGCTGTAGGGGCAGAGGTCCACTCAGTCTAGCTGGAAAGACCAGGGACAAACATGGCCCCTCTGGAAGAGTTTCTCACTTACTCTGAAGCAAATAGAAGAGGAAGGCATCAGACTGCTGAGTCGTGAGTAGGAGTTGGATCTGGGATAGCACCAGGAGCAGCTGCTGCATCAAATGAGTGTTCGGCACCAAGTCCAGCCCGAGCAGGATCCACAGGATCTCCTCCTCCCTCTAGTCCCTATGTCTGGCAGAGTGAGGCAATAGTCACAGATATCTCCCATATGGGGATCCAGGGAGGGGGCTGGGCAGCCCTATGAACAGATCCGGGTGAGCAGGACCCAAGAGTTGATGGGCAGAGGAAGACCAGGCCTGCCCCTTCCCCATCTCCTAGGGAAGAGGATCCCGTTGCAACTCAGAGGGGCTTCAAGCTCCCCCTGGCCAGACCTGCTGGGAGCTGTGCAATGATGTTTGCTCTTCCCTCTACAACTGGACAGGCTGGGCACTGGATCCTGCACAGCAGGAACAGCACAGTGGCTCCTGGAAGGTTGCAGGGACAGTCCTATGGAAAGTTCTGCCACTGTTGCTGGGGCAGGCTGGGCACAACCGTGCACTGAGGCTGGTGCAAGGACAGAAAAAATGTCATCCTGGAAGCTGTGCTAGTTCTGACTAGGGAGTCCAGTGGAGTGAGGAAATGGATATGAAACCAATGAACATCCCTTTGTCCATCCATCCATAAAATCACAGTCTGGTTTGGGTGGGAAGGGAGCCATCTTGTTCCAAAAGCCTGCCATGGGCAGGGACATCTTCCACTATCCCAGACTGGTCCAAATCCTGTCCAACCTGGTCTTGGACACTTCAAGGGATCCAGGGGCAGCCACAGCTGCTCTGGGCAACCTGTGCCAGGGCCTCACCACCCTCACAGGGAAGAATTTCTTCCTAATACGCCATCTGAATCTCCCCATTTTCAGTTTAAGGCCATTCCCTCTTGTCCCGTCCCTCCAAGCGCTCGTCCACAGTCTCTCTCCAGCTCTCCTGGAGCTCCTTTAGTCACTGAAAGGGGCTCTAAGATCTCCTCAGAGCCTTCTCTTCTCCAGTCTGAACACCCCCAGCTGTCCCAGCCTGGCTCCAGAGCAGAGGCATTCCAGCCCTCGGAGCACCTCTGTGGCCTTCTCCTGACTTGCTCCAGCAGCTCCATATCCTTCTCATGTTGGGACTCCAGAGCTAGAAGCAGCTCTGCAGGTGGAAATTCACCAGAGTGGAGCAGAGGGTGCTCTTGCCCTGGACTCAGCTGGGATGCAGCTGGATTTCTGGGAGCGCATCCACACGTCCGTCCCCACCTCGGAAAAGAGCTGGGAAAAGCCAGAGCGGGATCTCCTGGGACACGGAGACGAGTGAACTCACTTTGGAAATGGGAAATTCTTGTAATGGCTCCCCGTTCACCGCCTCCTTCTCCCCTTGCTCCCCCTGCCCCACCCTCCCCGGACAGGCCCCATCGGCAGCAGCGGGCAGTGGTGAGTGCACGGGTGGCGGGGCTGAGCAATCCTCGGAGGCTAGTCCCATCCCATCCCTGTCCCCATTCCTTCATCCGCTGCCCCCTCCTCTTGGGACTCCCACCCCTGCCCTTCCAGTCTGCCCAGCTGTGGGGAATTTGTGTATTTTTTATCCTTCTGTTTCTCCCATTCCTGGTGGTTTTTCTTCCATCCCACGCCCGTCCTGGGAGAGGAGCACAACCTGTGTGTTCCTCCTCTTTTCTTCCTACATTTAAGTGAAATAGCGAGGGGTGGTGGAAATTTGGCACCTTGAGGGTGTGGGTTTGGGGAGAGAATCTGGTCCAGTTCCTTTTCCTTTGAAGACTGGGCAGGAAGCAAGAGCCTGCCAGAGAGGGACAGTGATGGTTATTTTGGGCATGAACTGCGCCTGAAAGGGAGAACAGTGCTGGGCTGGGTCCTTAGGGGAGGCAGAAGGTGTGTGGTGGAGGGGCTTCCCCATCCTCTGTGGTCTGAGAGCAGAAGGGCTGTGGGGCAGAGCATTCCAAGACACAGTTGTTCAGGGGCACCTCTCCATCAGGGCCTGCTCTTTTGTGGAATTCCTGTCAGCTTCATTCTTTGGAGTTACTGCTGAGTCCTCATGTTGGTGAGGAAACACTAGCCCTGGCATCAGCTCAGCTGGACATGACAACAGGCCACAGGCTTGCTCAGCAGCCTGGGCATTTGCAGCCATAGCTGAAACATGTGATGCTGTATCCCTCTGCAGCTGGCACTCACCTAGAAAAGATCACAGGTGTCCACGCCTTGGGACTGCTGTAGTCAGCAGCCCTGATTTTAAGCAGCAGGAGGATTGGGTGCATTCTTGATCTGTCCCACTCACGTGGAAGTGGCCCTGTATTGCAGGAAGGCTGAAGGTTCTTACTGTGCTGGTACTGTTGCATGGGCTGGAACCCTCCCCAGGTTTGATCTCTACTGGCCAAGGGCTGCAGGGAGGTCACCAAAACTCAGCAGGTGATGATACAGATGTTTGGGGGAAGAGCTCTGAAAATGGGAAAACAAATCTCACTATTTTCCCAAACAAATCCCAGGTTCATCCCCACTGCATATGCTGCAGCCTTGGCATCTGCAGGAGCTGCAGCTGGGTTGTTTGGTGTGGGAGTCAGTGGACCTGCTCTGCCATGTGTGTAACAGGAATCCACCTTCTGTATTCTCCTTTCCCACCTTCATCTTGATGGTTACTATCATCTTTGTGCCATTTCATGTTAATTTCCATGGAATAAATTTGACTCAGGTAAGTAACTATTAAACTAATGTCTAAAATTTCCATTGTTCACACAAGTCTCAGGGCATTGAACACTGCAGACTTCTGGGTTTGCCCCATTGCATCTTGATAAACCTCTGAAGAAATATGGAGGGGAAATTATGGGGCTTTAAGTCTGATAAATGTCACTGGTGTGTTTCTATGTTTCCTAACACAATTCTTCTTTCTTCCCATACCACCGTGTTTAAAGGACTTGAGCTGGGAATTCTCTTGTTTAAGCCATACCATTCAGGTTTGTGTGGGTTTGATGTTTTGTTTAGCAAACCTAAACTCTGTGAAGAAGAGTCCCTGCCTCTGCCAGTGCCTCTGCCAGGGAACACCCAGGTCAGAGGCTTCATGTACTTGTCCTGCACAGCCTGTAGTAGCTTCTTGCTGTGCCCTATTAGTGGCTGTGAGAAGAAAAGGCTCTCTCTCCAGACTTGAACAGTAACAAAAATCCCAGCCTCCATCATGGGAGGTACCTGGCACATTGGATTCATGGTACTTCTGTACCTCTGCTTTTCCAAGGGTACTGCTCAAAATCTCATAAAACTCACCAGGGGCTGGGAAACTGAGCACACCCTCCTGATCAACGAAGTCAATGCTGACGGCCCAGGAGTGGACACTGCTGAATTTGTGGAGCTCTATCACACGAGTGGGCAAACAGCCCACCTGGATGGCTACTACCTGGTCTTGTACAATGGCAGTGGGAACCGAGCATACAGGATGCTGAACCTCCAGGGCAAAGTCACTAACAGCCAAGGGTTCTTTCTCATTGGCTCCTCTTCCCTGAACCCTGCCCTGGTTATCCCTAAAAACACAGTCAAGAATGGCCCTGTTGGGGGTTGGATCTGTTTCTTTTGTGTTTGTGGAATTTTTTCCTGGTGGTTTTGCTAAGTAACTAATTGCTGGGTACTTAGGGGTACTTGACCGAAACAAAAAGCGGCAGCAGGTTTTTCCTGGGGAACAGCAGGGAACAGGACAGTTCGGTCTGTAGGGCACTGTTCGGAAAAGAAGTCGGAGCATCAGAAGACGACCCTGTTTTATTTTCCATTAGATTTCTTCCTGGAAGAAGACTGGACTCATCTTGTCACCACTGGACTTTCTACAGGACCATCTCCACTCCACAGAACTACATCTATTACTCCAGGAGGATTTCATCTGGACTGCTTTTAACACCCTGACACCCAGGGTGTCAGGTCACATCCCTGACTATGTCAGGTTTTTTCTAGGGTTTTGTTTGTTTTATTTTGCTTGTCTCTCAGTGCTATTACATTTATATTTTCTCCTATTTTGTTTTTGTTTAATATTCCTAATAAAGAACCGTTATTCCTGTTCCCAGATCTCTGCCTGAGAGCCTCCAATTGCAAAATTATAATAATCTAAAAGAAGGAGTTTACATTCTCTATTCAAAGGAAGATTCCAGCTTTTGCTGGCAGATACCTGTCTTTCAAACCAGGACACCCTGATGCCATTGCTCTCTACTATGGAAAAGGGAACTACAAAGAGGACATGAGCATCACAATCTATGGACTGGTAGATGCTCTGGTCCATAAGACTAAGAAGACAGAGCAGACACTCCTGTCAGGGTGCTGACCCCTGGCAGAGAGTCTTTCCTGGATGACCCCATCTTCAGGGCTGTGGGTGAGTCAGTAGAGAGGTGCCGTGGGAAAGATTCTCAGTGGATCTTTCAAGTGGCCTTGCCCACACCAGGCAGGGACACACACTGCATCCTGACTCCTGAGCTGAACTCATCTGCTATCCTGATCAGTGAGGTCCTTCCCTCTGCTTCTTCTGGCGAGTTTGAGTTCATAGAGCTCCAGGGGCCCCGCTCCACCGTGCTGAGGGACATTGTCGTGGTGCTGATTGATGGTCGGACCAAAGACATCTATTTCACTATGGATGTCTACGGCCAAACCTCCCTAGATAGACTCCTCCTGATCGGCCCAGCACAAAGCAAAGCTCCTGGTAAAGGCTGATGTGTAGATGATGACCTCAGGGCTGGAAGAGAGATCAACCAGGCTTGGGGATGGGGGATGCTGTTGTGTTATTGTTGCTTGGCATTCTGAGAGAGCAGTGAAAATGTGACTCAGAACTCAGTGGCAAATAAAAAAGCAAATCAAATTTTAGAAGTTATTGAAAAAGTAATTTTATAAAGCAAAGTGAATATCAGAAATTATTAGGAGAAGAGGAAAGGAGGACAGCTTTTATGCCTCTGTATAAATTAATGGTTTGCTTGGATATTTAACTGTGCCTTGTGTGGTTCAATATATCAATCTCAAAAAGGATGTATTAGGATTGGAGGCATTCAGACAGGTCAGCTTGGATGGATAGTGCTGTGGAAATGCTTCCACAGAAGAAATAACTTAGAACACCTAGAAAAGGAAAAGCTGAGGAGGGCCCTGGCAGAGGTTTTAGAGATGTGAGCAGCGCAAAGAAAGTGAACAGGTGTTGTAAAAAACCTTGACCCTTCATGGTAGGGAGGAATGATGTTTTGACTCTATGTGATCAGAAGGCTATTTTATTATTTTATGATACTATATTATATTAAACTATACTGAACTATATTAAAGAATAGAGAAGGATACTTACAGAAGGCTAGGAAGATAATAATGAAAGTTGTGACTCTTTCCAGAGTCTTGACACAGCTTGTGTGACCGTTGGTCAGTGATTGAAAACAGCTGACCAGAGTCTAATCAAGGCTCATCAATTTAGGTAAACAAATTTCTAACACATTCCACATGAGTAAAACACAGGAGAAGGGAATGAGATAAGAATTGTTTTTCCATCTCTGGGGCTTCTCTCTGCCTTTTTAGCTTCTTAGGATAAAATCCTGAGCAAAGAAATTATGTTCAGTGAAATGTGAACACCACAAACAGGGCTTGATTGCTTACTCTTCTGCCTGGCACAAATGCTAAGGGGCAGCAAAAAGAGGCAGAAGGAGGTAGTTTCAGGGCAAACAAGAGGATGTGGTGTGGCAGTGGTAGACCTGCAGAGCTCCAGGTTAGGGACCTGATGGAGGTCCCAAGCCCGTGTTTTCCTTGCTTCTTGGGAAGACAGTTCTGCTCTCAGCCCTGCAGCCACACTGCCATCACTGCTGGTTGTGTCAACTCTGGAAGTATCCCCCTTCTCGGTGTGGAACATGGTGGTCACCCACAGCAAATACACACACTCCTAGAAAAACCACAAGGGCTTTACTTCCATGGCCCCAGCTGCAAGCACAGGTCACTGGTGTGCCAGCTGTGTGTAGCTGCCCTCTTAACTTCCTCCCAGTGTTATCAACTTCTTCCAGGCCACCAGAGAAGGAGGAAATATTTTGATATTTTGAGCACCTCAAAAGAAGATTCTGGGGATGCTGACTCTGCAGATGTCTCGTGTAACTCACTGATTCATGATTTCTGGGAGTACAGTCTTCCTGTACAAAGCTGGTTCCCATAAAAGTACTTTGACAACTAAAACTTTTTTTTAAACAATTGAACTCCTTACAATTCAAACATCACTGAATATTCTCATATCACATGTAAAAGATCTGATTGTCCACTTCAACTCTGCTTTTCCCCCAGGAAAGGTGCTCTAATTTCCTCTCTGAATGAGTTGGACTCATTCAGTCCAACTGAGCAGTAAACGACCAAGGGGGTGGGTCAAGGAAAGCAATGTGAAAACACAACCAGTTTTCAGACTAAGCAGGAAATTTGTAAGGATTATGTTTAACTCTTCCTCAAGACTGATACTAGTCAAGGAGGTGACTGGAGATAGGCTTTCTCATAATTTTCTGATGAGGCTTTGTTAAGATGTCTCAAGCATTTTGGGGAAGGTTTTCCTTCATTCCACCCAATGACACTGTATGACTGTGTTTTAATCATCTTAAAAGGCTTTTTTAAAGTGACTCCATGCTGAGCACCCTGTGAGAAGCTGATTTAATTTGACCACTTAAGATTTGGGACAGAAGCTTATAAAAATGCCCCAGCTTCTAGTCCTGTCTTTGTACAACTCATCTGTCTCATACTGAGAGCACTGGAGCAAAAGTCCTCCCTTGAGACATTCCAATGTGGAAACATTCCACTGAATACATGAATGGTTTGGGTTGGGAGGGACCTTAAAGGTCATCTTGTCCCATCCCTCTGCCCTAGGGTCACCTTCCACTAGACCAGATTGCTCCAACCTGGCCTTGGACACTTCTAGGAGGCAGCCACAGCTTCTCTGGGCAACCTGTGCCAGGGCCTCACCACCTTCATCATAAAACTTTTATTCCTTATTCATGTAATCCAGATCTAGCCTCTACCACTTTAAAACCAATACCCCTCATCCTGTCAGTAGGGCTAAAAAGTCTGTCCCCTTCTAAGTACTGAAGGGCCACAGTAAGGTCTCCCTGGAGCCTTCTCTTTTCCAGGTGAACACCCCCAGCTCTCCCAGCCTGGCCTAAGAACAGAGGGGCTCCAGCTCCTGGAGCATCTTTGTGGCCTCCTCTGGACTCTCTCCAGCAGGTCCACATCCTTTTGCTGTTGGACCCCAGGGCTGACGGCAGCTCTGTAGGTAGTGTCTCACCTGAGCAGCACAGAGGGGCAGAGTTCCCCCCTCCCCTGCTGCCCACGCTGCAGGATCAGCCCAGCACACAGTGGGTTTTGGGGCTGCCAGGGCACATTGCCAGGTCACATCTGGTTTTTATTACACCAGTGTCCTGAGTTCCTTCCCCACAGGGCTGCCATCAATCCATTCATCCCTCAGCCTGTACTGGTACTTTTTATTGCCCTGACCCAGGTCTAGAACCTTGTACTTGGCCTTGTTGAACTTCACAAGGTTCCCATGGGCCCACTCATTCATCCTCCAAAAGCCATCTCTGCTTTCCAGTAGCGCTCAGCTTGGTGTCCTCCACAAATCTGCTGAGGCTGCCCTCAGTCCCACCACTTGTGTCATTAAATAAAGATACTGAGCCACATCAATCCCAGCACAGACACCTGAGGGGCACCACTTGCTACTGCTCTCCATCTGGGCATAGATGTGTTGACTGGAACACTTCGGATGCGGCTATTCAGCCAATTCCTTATCCACTGAATAGTCCATCCATCAAACCCTACCTCTTCAATTAAGAGATGAGGGTGTTGTGTGGGATGTGTCCAAGGCCTTGCAGAAGTCAAGATAGATGATATCAGTTCCTCTTCCCTTGTTCTCCAGGACAGTAGAAGGACACCGGATTAGTCAGGTGAGTGAAAAATAGTTCTCAGCAAAGGGCTGTCCCTTGGTATGCAAGTGTCCTGGAGGCACTTCTCAAGGGGTAACCACTTCTCCTTACCCTTCTGCCTTTCATGTGATTCCTTCTTTAATGTTTGTTCCCTGGAGCCATTTATAGAGCCAGAAAGCATGTTTCTGAAAATATGAAGGCCTGTTTCTGAAATACCAGAAGCCTGTTTCTGAATAACCTCAGAAATTCCTCCTGGAGAAACAGCTTGTGAAGGGAACAATAAGTAGAAGGAAAGAGATCAGGAAGCTCATGAAATTGCAAACTCCACCAAACCTCCACCTTAATTCTGTGTACTAGTGTCCTGGGCCTTGATTGTATGTGTGCAGTTCATGTTTATAAAAACCACAGATTGTTAAATGCTAGAGTAAAATGTAAACTCTTAAATACTGTTGTGTACTAACTGCTACCTGAAAGGTTAGTTGAGTTTGCAGATCTCTTTTAGAATTAAAAATTCAGGTTACTGTACAAGGTCACATCAGTGCTGGCTTCCCAGTTTGCCTACTCACATGTGGGTCAGCTCTCTTCTCACAGAACTAGAACATCAGGATTAACTCTGCTCAGATTTCCCCCTCCAGCTTCCTCCACATTGTGGATCTGGCCATGAATGGGGAAAGTCAGGTTGAGCGAACACAAGAAGTGTTTGTGAGCAGAAAGATGGGACAGCAGATGCCACATTTGTACTAACCCAGACAATCCCAGCCACCTTCTGAGTCCTTGTGTGCTGCTCTCCAGGACCAAAGAGATGTTGTGAGTATCGTCCAGGTGTTGCTTATATGCCCTCATTGTTCCTTACCTCAGTGTGCAGTGGACCTGTCGTTCCCAGAGAACACCACCCATCCTGTTCTCAGAGGTGGCCCCACTGCCATTGCCCTCTACAGAGGCCACAGCAGCAGTTTTGTGCCAGGGAAAATGCTGCTGGAGACCAGCCTGCTGGATGCCTTTGTGTACACGAGCAGTGAGGACCAGACCCGGAGCTGCTGCGGACCCTGACTCCTGGCAGACCTGCCTTCCTGGAGAAGCGGTGAGAGGCTCTCACTGGACAGGGCTGGGAGCACAGGTGGACACGAGAGCTGATCCTGCCAAATGGCGTCACCGCAGCCTTTTGCCCCAAACCCTGGTAGGACTGGGAGACATCTGCCACCTCCAGACCAGGGTCTCCTCATGGCAACATTGAGTCCCATCCTTGTCTAAGGCCATAACTATTCCCCTCTCCACATGGGTCCTGGTGCAGCTTCAGAATAAAGTACTTGAGGAACTTCCTGATCAGTTGATTGCTGGTTGTAACGTTAATATTTTATTGTTTATGAAAGTGTAATGGTCAATTTAATAAATTCTCCAGTACTGCTTTCAATGAGAAAAGGTTTTTCTTAGCTTCAGGATGGAATTTCAGGTCAAAATGAGGGTGAGGAAGGGACCTCAGCATTGCTTGCCTGACTCAGGAGGAAATCCCTGTTTCATCCAGACCAAGGACTGGAAACAGGATTACTGCTCATTCTGGGTTCAGTTCACTTTCTTTTTTATTTTTGGGTTCCTTTTTGTCTTTGTGGGCTAAGGGAAATGCTAGAATCCTCGGACTTTTGTGAGATGAGAGAACAGTTTCCTTCTCATTTTAGGCATGTTCTAGTAATGGGGGAAAGAGGACACAGTGGGTAGAGGGCAGTGGAGCAGTGAAGGAGCAGAGGCAGTGAGGGGCCTAGTGCCTGAAGAGGGCTGAGGAGTGTTAGAGACAGGTAATAAGCAAAAAAAAAAAAAAATCTGGGCACACTCTTGCCTGTTTTTGCATGACCCAGCACCAGACCTGACACCTCTGGGTGTAACTGTCAATACCAAGGTCCTGGCTCAAAGGCTGGAAGAGATTCACCCTTTCTGGATGGGCCTGAGGCATGATTTGAGACTACAGTGTGGTCAACCACATCAGGAGAAGGTGTAGTCCACAGCCATGTCAGGGTCACCACTCATTCACAGCACATTCCTATTCCTTCCTTTGTTCCTCTTGCTCCCACATCTGAGACTCAATTGTCCCTGGTCCCACAGGGAGGTGGTCTCCTTCCCCAGGGAGCTCTGAGCAGCTCTGCTCTGTGCAGCCCTTCACAGTGGGGCTTCACAAAATCACAGAAAAGTTTGGGTTGGGAGGAACTTTTAAAGGTCACCTAGTCCAACCCCAAATCATTGTCTTAGCCTTTGAGTTGAGGGCTCTTGCTCAAGCATTTCATCCTCAGGTGCTGCCTTTTCAGCTTTTCCAGCTGAACCCATTGCTCTTCCCCGTGGTGCCAGGCTGAGCACAAGTGTGTCTGCACCATCTTACCTGTCTTCAGATCAGTAAAAATGCAGCCCATGCTAGAAGAGAAATGGTTGCATGAAGCTCATGCTCCTCTCTCTCAGGTTTTTATTGAACTGTTGAGGGGTTTTTTGTGAGACAAGGAGGTACTGATGAGGATGGGATATATCTCCAAATCCTGTGAAAGGAGAAGGCTGCAACCACAGTTTCACTCTCTGGTGGTGTGTGTGACTGGTAGCGACTGTCAGGTCATGTTTTGTGTCATCTACCTGTTTGTCTCTTGCAGACATCGGCCAGGAGATGTGTCTATGAGCCAGTGCAACTGCTGTTCTGTGACCCTGGACTCCACATCCTTCATCTTCAGCAGGCCCACCCTGGAACATTCAATGACTGCCCCAACAAACATTTCAGCCAGGCTCTCTCCTTCTGCCTCCATGTAGCAGGAGGGCATTGGTTGCTTCTGTAGGACCTCCTGAGGGCCAGAGCACGTGCACAAAGCCAGGGTGACCACCCAGCATCCCGGTGGGTTGTGTCAACTAACCCCAAAGGAAACAAAAACAGGACACTTGACAGTTGCCTGCAAAAATTTCATGGCAGCCCATGCCAAGCTGAACTTCCCCAGTCTTCCCTCCCACCTCCAACTGACTGGGTGAAGAGAAGTTTTTGGGGTCCTCTGGATGATAAGCAGGAGTGGACCTGCACCCATCCCAGATGAGCTGTATCCCAGGTGCCACTGGCCAGGTATCAGTGGGCTCTTTGTTTCCTAGATTGCCAGGAGTGGCTCCTGAAGCAGAAGGAGGTTCTGCGGACTCTGGTCCAGGCCCTTGATGCATCCAGCAGTGTTGGAGTCTCTTCTGCCTACTTCAGAGGTGAACTGGGCAGGAGCAGAGCAGTCTAGGGACCTCCCATGGATAATGCCCACCTGCTCTTGATCTTCAGCCCAGTGTTCCCTCTCACATTGTGTCCTCCTGGCTTAGATCCAGCTAATTTGGTCTTGGTGCTGATGACAGAGATGTCCAGGGTTGGGCAGAGCATGATGCTCTTCCTCCACATTCTGCAGAGCATTTCATCCTGAGCTCCCTCAGCACACAGACCACTAGCTGCTCTGGCCTTGGGCATTGGCAGCCACAGAGGTGGCAGCAGGACTGACATCTCTGCTGGGCATTTGTTGTCTACTTGACCTTTTGATCTATGTGATCTATGGATCCTGCTCATGGCAGGAGGATTGGAACAATATGGTCTTTAAGGTCCCTTCCAACCCAAACCATTCTATTCTGAGTCACAAAGTCATCTTCATGGCCTCTGCTGGGCTTGCTCCGGCAGGTCCATGTCCTTCCTGTGCTGGTGATCCAGAGCTGGACACAGGCTTGGTCCCAGGGTGTCTCTTGGCACCAGCAGAACTCCCAGTGCTGTGTTGATGGGATGAGCTGCCCTGAGTCAGTCTGACCAGGAAGACAGTTCTGGTAGAGACAAGCTGGTAAGCCCTGGGTCTGTCCCAGGAGAAAGTGGGTCTTTGTTCACTTGGGGAAACTGAGGCAGTTCTCTTCTTGCCTCTGCAGAGCCAAAAGCAGCCTGCCAGGACTGGGGTTTGTGTTCACCACTCTGCTGACTGCCAGGTCAGAGGAGCAGCTGAGCAGTGTTCTGCTGGCCTTCAATACCTTCCTGGAGACACCCAGGATTGTGAACTTTGATGGAAGGAACATCACAGCAGAAAGGTCCTGCATCAGGTATATGAATGTGCTGGACTTGCCTCCAGGTACTGATGATCATCTTTGCAGGATGGGGGATACTGTGTGTTTGAGGGTGGATATGTGGATCTGGCTCTCCTAGAAGAGGGAAATATCCTTCCCTCCCTTTCTGCAACCTGGCAAAAATCCCTTCCAATTCCATCGCGTCCTGCTACTACAGCAGCCTGTATTGCTTGTTGTCTGAACTAACAGCAAGCTCTTTTGTTACAGCTGGTGTTAACCAGTGTGTTGCCTGGACTCCTCTTCTAAGGACTATAAAGGACACGGATGATAAAAGTGTGAGCCAACATCCTCAGTCCTCTGTTAAATTTTGTCTCATCCTAGCAAAATACTGTGCAACATTGTGTTGTTTCCTTGGAGCTCGGTGCTTAGGCCCATATTTGGGACATTTTTGCTTTCCAGGTGTCCCATCAGAGATACCAGAAGGAATTCCAGGGCCTTCTGTGCAACTGGCCAAGCTACTTATCAATGAGGTGAATGCAGACAACCCCGGGGAAGGAGAGGATGCAGGATACATTGAACTCTTCTATACTGGACAGACAAGCTTCGGCCTCCAGGGACTGGCTGGTCCTCTACAACGGGAAAAGCAGCCAGGCCTACCAGGTGCTGGATCTGTCTGGACACCACACAGTTAATCTGGGTTACTTCTTGGTGGGGAGCAGCAGCATGAGCCTGGCACCCATGATCAGACTGCCCCCCAAAACCATTTGGGATGGGGCAGATGCTGTGGCTCTCTACCACAGCAGCACCCTGCTGTACACAGAGGACATGGCTGTGATGGTGCAGGGGCTGCTGGATGCTGTGGTGTACTCATCCCGAATGCTGGAGAAGGCAGAGCAGCTGCTCAGGGTGCTGCTGCCAGGGCAGAGCATCCTGTATGAGAACGACTCTCACAGCGCCCAGGATGAGTCTCTGAGCTGCTGCCACAGCCTGAGCACAAAACTCCAGAGCAGCTTCCAGGTGGGAAGATGTCCATTCTCCCTCGAGTCACCAAGAGGGCAGATGTCTGTTCTCCCTCCAAAATTCCTGGGAGGACAGTGGTAATGTTTTAGTATGTCCTTATTCAGGAGAACAGTGTTTTCTGGTGTGCCACATCCACTTCCTGCCATCTGCTGATGCTTCCATCAGCCCACCCTCACCTCCCTGCCCTGTTCACATGCCTGTTGGTTGGGTAACAACTCTCTTTTGGGCAGCATCCTGTACTCTTGGGTTACCCTAAGCCAGATGTGGAATCACCTTCTCTTTGGTGCACTGTCAGGGTGTGTGGCATAGCATATCAGCTAAACCCAGCTTGCTGCAGGGCCAATGTGTGAAGGATGTGCCTCAAGCACTGGTGTGATTTATTTGCATTAATTTGTCTGAGCTGCTTCTTTTTACTTCAAAATATATAGTTTTAGACAATGCCCTGAAGGAGTACAGCATTATGTGCCTGCTGGTTCTACACAAAGCCTGCTGGATAAGGGAGAACTTTGTTGCTCTGCTGCTGATGCCAGAGGGATGTCCAAAACTAAGGCAATAAAACTATTCCAGATGTAGAAGAGGAGTGAGATGCATTGGTAGTGGGGGTGGAACCCAAGGAAGTAATGTCATGGACTGCAGACACAAGTGTGGAAGTACTTCAAACAGCAGAGAAAGAGAGATGTTCCTATTCCTGCAGGTGGGACAAAGGTGAGGGGGATGTGTGGTGATGGGACCCCACAGCCAGGACAACCCTTGAGCTGATGGTAAGAGTAAGGAGCAGTTGGCGTGAGACAGAATCACCACGTCCTGTACTGCCCCCAACACAAGAGAGACATGGAACTGTTGGAACAAATCCAGATGAAATCTCCACAGAGATCCTCTGAGGACTGGAGCCCTTCTCCTGTGAAGACAAGCTCAGAGAGTTGAGGTTGTTCAGCCTGGAGAAGAGAAGGTTCTGGTGAGACCTTAGGGTCCCTTCCAGTGTCTAAGGCTCCAAGAAAGCTGGAGAGGGACTTTGGACAGGGGCCTGGAGGGCAGGACAAGGGGGAATGACTTTAAGATGAAGGAGGGCAGATTTAGGTTGGGTATTAGGAAGAAATTCTTCCTTGTGAGAGTGGTAAGGCCCTGGCAACAGGTTGCCCAGAGCAGCTGTGGCTGCCCCATCCCTGGAAGTGTCCAAAGCTAGGTTGGATGGGGCTTGGAGCAACCTGGAATAATGGAAGTTGTCCCTGCAAATGTGGGACAGGATGGGCTTTCAGATCCTTTCTAATCCAAACCATTTTGTGATTTTGATTATATCCTCTTGCCTCACCAGGGAGCCTCAGGAGATGTTCAAGTGAACAAGAGGTAATGCTGTGAGCAGCTGTCACTCCATCTGAATAAAATGGCAGTGGCAATGGTGGCAACAGCTTTTGTGTCTCCCCACAGGTGACCATGGGGACACTGCTGGGGGAGAACTTGGGCAGCAGCTCCACGGTGCTGGGCCCTCCTGCCATCTGCATCAGTGAGCTGCACCTGGCCAGTGGCAATGCCCACATCCACTTCATGGAGCTGGAGGGGAAGCCTGGCACCAGATTCAGAGGGCTCAGCTTGGTCGTCTTCTCGGGGAAGGAGGGGAAGGCACATGCCAGCATGCCTTTGCAGGGCACTGTTGGAGCCACAAGGCTGTTGAAGTTTGTGCTGGATGGGGAACGTGGGCATGGTGAGTCCAACAAAATGGGCCCGGTGTGGGAACTGTCTTCAAACACATGGGCAGGGGCTTGAGCAGTTTAGAGGACACAGATGGAGGAGCGTGCACAACATGGGGAACAATTCTGCCTTGCCTTTCTTGTCCTTCGTTCCTAGTTTTTCCTTCATTTGTTCTGCCTGGGCTGTTCTGTCATACTCCAGTTGAGAAGGTGATAAACCCTCCCCCATGCCTCTGCCAAGCTCTCCATGCAGGAGAGTGGGAGGACTGAAAGTTCCTCCTGCTGGTTGGTACCAAGACAAGGGGATTTCAGGAGAAGCAGGACCCAGCAGGGCTGTGGGTTGTTCCCACATGTCATATTCACTGATGTTCACTGAACCCTGCAGTGGTGCTGCCTCCTCCTGATCCTCAGATGGTGCTTTGTCAGCACATTCCTTTATCTTGTTCACCTTAACACATTTGCATTCTTACTCACGTTCACCTTAATTTCTGTCTGGGCTGCATGAAGACAACTGCATCTCAGAGGAACCTTGATCTCTTTGGAAAAACATGTTCACAGCAAGCAGCTTCCTTGCAGCTTTACTTGGCCCCAGTCATGACCATTACTGTGTTTCTTTTTTCTCTTCTTGGAGTTCTCCTTGTTGCCAGCTTGTCCTGTCAGGCTCAAAGTTCAACCTAACACTATCTAGATATTAATCTCATCTATTTCCCTGGCATTTCCAGATGGACAAACCTGACCTCCAAGAACATCTCTGTTACTAGTGAAGGCTCCAGCACTATAGCTGTGTACAGCACCAATGGGATTCCTGCTGGCAGGAAGGTAATGCCAGAGAACTTGGTGGATGCCTTGGTTTACACATATGAGTCTGGCACAGCTGGAGGACACTTGGGCTTCTTTGGGCCATCTTAGTGTGCCCTGCAAGGGTGACAGGTGAGGTTACTTCTCTAGGAAAGTTCCTAGTGTGAAGAGGGAGCAGTAGGTTATTGAAACGCAGGGGCAGGTATTGTGTAGCTTGGAAAACTCTAT
The DNA here is from genome assembly GCA_013400575.1 of Peucedramus taeniatus. Taxonomy (NCBI): domain Eukaryota; kingdom Metazoa; phylum Chordata; class Aves; order Passeriformes; family Fringillidae; genus Peucedramus; species Peucedramus taeniatus. Next base: position 33,161 of record WBNO01032035.1, on the reverse strand, counting down.
CCTGGAGGACAAACTCTTAGGTGTGGGAGTCTGGCTGTAATGAGGCAGCAATCTTACTTCTGCAGAAGCCAGTCAGACCAAGTAAGTTTGCTCTGGCCAAGCTCACATATTCTCCAGCTGAAAGGGTAGGACCCATCTTTATGACAGCTCTGTGAAAGCTGGCTTCAGCTCCAGCTTCTGTTCCAGCTCCAGCTCCCACCAACTCTTCATCATCCAGCACCAGGAACTGGGGTCCAGGGTGGATTTAGAGGTGGGAAGAAAGGTGTGTGACATGTTGGTGAGTTTTGACTTTTCTGGGGACAGGCCCGTGTCCCTGAGCCGCTGTGGCAATGCCAGCACAGGACTGCAGTTTGCCCTCTCAGAGCCCTCTCCCAGACTGTGGAACAGCTGTCCCCAGCGCGCCTTCCCCACGGATCTCCATCTCTGCCTCCTCTGCTCCACCCAGTGAGTGGAGCAGGGCATCCCACCAGGCTGGGGTAGGAGGGCTGGGACAGGGGCTGACCTCAGCTTTCCATGGCCTGGGAGAGGGGCTGTTGGGCAGCCTGCTGCTGTGAAAGGGGATGCACTGGGAGAGAACTGGTACACACACCAATGTGTGGATGTGGTGCTGCCAGCCCAAGAGAACACCTGCACCTACAGATCCAGCGTGGGCTTGTATGGACTTGGAACAGGCTGCCCAGAGAAGCTGTGGCTGCTCCATCCCTGGAAGAGTCCAAGGCCAGGTTGGAGGGGCTTGGAGGAACCTGGGATAATGGAAGGTGTCCCTGCCCATGGCAGTGGGTGGGACGGGATGAGCTTTAAAGTCCCTTTGAACCCAAACCATTCTATGATGATTCCATTACATGAAGGTAGCCACATATTTAATTTGAGGTGTCTCTGCTCAGGCCGGGCTGAACCCTGATCAGGATTTCTTTCTGCAGGGTTAGATTTGCAACAATGGCAGGAACCCCCTGCTCCAGGTCTCTCATGGTGGTGGGGGCACAGTCAGGGAAACTGCCAGCACACCCTCCAATCTCAGCCCATCTGTGGAAACCAATTCCTGTGTCTCAGTGCTGACCCAAAGTCAGCAAGGAAATGTACAGGGGAGTCTCCAGCCTCTGCACACTTGGATCAGCATGCCAAGATCTGGCAAAATGGAAATTCTTCTTCCATCCTCCTGAGAGGGGCAAGAGTGGGCCTCTCCCTCCTCTCCCAGCATGAGAGACTGCTCTGTACTGGCCCTTGTGGTAAGATGTGGGACATGCCCCTTCCCCACTTCCCTGGGAGGCTGCCAAAGGAGCCAAGATGGTGTACAGTGGTAGAAGGCCAGAAGTAAAGACTCACCTAGCAGGAGAGGGCAGAGGAGAGTGGGAGGCAGAGGAGGGTGGGACAAAGCCAAGTGTTTTGGCAGGGGCACATAGCCAGGAGCTTACTAGCAGTCCTGAACTGCACCCAGAAAAACCACATATCCTCCTCCCCTAGACTGTTCCATGTGGACCCTGCACCACAGGAGGATGCTGGAAAGTTTGGGGAGGGTCTTGGTGAACTCCTCGGAGGAGGAGCGCTCCTGCAGTGTCTCTGACCTCTACCTGCAATGTTGGTACCCAGCTCCTCTTGCCCAGTTCAAGTGCCCTCTTCCCTTGTAATTGCTCATCCACAGCTGCCATATCAGGACAATCCCTGCTCCAGCCCACCCTGCAGGCTGGCACTGTAGTGAGGGGACCTTGAGGAACAGTGGTGAGCACTGGGACTTCAGTGAGGGGAGCAGGAGACAACTTGACCTGGGCTGCTCGTGAGGCCAAGCTGAAGGGCCCTATGAGGAATGGCAATCTCTGCTGATCCTTGTGGTGTCTGCCAGACAAACCTAAACTCACAAAGCTAACAGCCCTTTGCAGTACAGAGGACTCTGGTTCCCAACTCCTACATTTATTCAAAGTACCCAGACCAAATAGTCACTTCTGGAAGCCTCAGGGACTACAGCTTTTGAGGGATAGGGAAAACGTTTTCTGGGTTTTGGCTGGTTTTGTAAGGAAGAGAAGACTTTGCTGCCATGCTCTGTCTCCCTAATCCAAATGCCTTTTTGACCAGATGAATAATTTCAGTCAATTCTGACCAGTGGGTAGAAGTAAAAAGTGTAGTAAAAAGTATTCTGTTGGGTGGGATGACAACCTCAAGTCCCTTTTGTCACCAAAAGAAAGGTTGAGCATGTGCTGAAGTTACCTGTGATGCAGCATGGCAGCATGACTTCAGAGCAGTGGGGGAGAAAGGTGAAGAGCATGGGAGCAGAAGGGCACAAAGTCATGGGAGCAATGTGATCCCTGACACCAGAGGGTTTCTGACCACCCAAAATGCGCTGTTGTTTATTGGCAGAGCTTAACATGGCGTGTGGGCTCACCGGTCAAGGTCTGGGGCCAGGTGTGGGCTCAGCAGCCAGAGCAGGAGCAGTCCATCAAAACCTCTCTCCAGGGATTCCTGGCCACCCTCCATCCCTTCTCTGGTAATGGGAGAGTTCTGAAAACCAGTCCTGAGTGTGTCACCACCAAAAATATGCCATTCATGTCACACAGTGGTGGTAAGTAGGAGGGACTCTGCTTCCAGCACAGTGAGCAGGGCCGGGACCAGGGTCAGGCGACATCTCCACAGGAGAGTGCACATTGCCACACTGAAGCCATGTGGGCAAGCCACTGAGCTTCAGTGGGGAGGCCCTTGCTTCTGGACCTGTTGCTTACACAGCCAGGAAGCCCTGAGGCCCAATTGCTGGGAGCAGCTACTGGCACCCAAGCTGGAACTGTCCAGAGCTGGGATGTCACAAGGGCTGTAGCAGGGGAAAAGAGTCGGAGGCTGAGACAGCCCAACCTGTTGTTGCCCAGAGAAGCTGTGGCTGCCCTATCCCTGAAAGTGTTCCAGGCCAGGTTGGGTGGGGCTTGGAGCAACCTAGGATAGTGGAAGATGTTCCTGTCCATGGCAGGGGATTGGACTAGATGGCCTTTAAAGGTTCTTTTCAACCCAACCCAACCTGGCCCAATCCAACCCATTCTGTGACTCTGATTGTGTGACCTCCTAGGGCCCCCCGTGCTGGGAAAGGTCATGGCTGTAATGCCTCTTCTCTGCCTTTGTTCCCTCAGCTTCCTTCCAGGGCTGAGAAATTTCCCTGTTTGTTATGGGATCTCTCCTGCTCCTGTTATTGTTTGTTGGCCTGGCTTTTTATTTCATCAAAAGGTGAGAAACTACCATTGTGTCTGCTGTGCATACCCCACCCTCTCCTTCCCCAGGGCCTCCTCTCAAACTGCTGCACGGAGACCTGCTCCTTCACTCAGCTGAACATCTACACTGCCTTCAGACTGTTCAACACGCTGCTCCTCATTCTTGCAGCAAAGTCCCTTCCTTTCCACAAAGCCTCTTTGTTTCTGACAGAGCAGGTTCTGTGGGAGGTTGAGATAACACCAGTAAATCCTGGATGAAGCTGGAAATGTCAGCAGGTGCAGTGTAAGGGCCATCAGTGGTACTGACAACATGCTGTGGTGGGAGAGCAGAAAGCTGAAGGCATGTGGCACACAACCAATGATGCTGTGGCCACAGGGAAGAGCTCTTCCTTGGAGCAGGATGGAAATGACAGACACCTTAGGATTACCTTGGTGGGAAACACCTTCCACAGTATAACATGACACCACTTTAAATAACTTGGTGTTCCCTAATGTGGTCAGGAGGTAAACAGCAGGTGAACATTCAGGCTGTACGTCTGTCTGAAATAAATATTACAGTGGATGGCTTATTTAACCAGCCCAAGTGATTTATTTTTATTAATTTTTGCTTTTTATTTTTTTTTAGCACTGGATAAAGGGCTGATGTGCAAGAGTTAGAAATGAAGAAAGTTCTTAGAATACATCTGGGGAATAGAAAACCCAGTCTGTGTGTATATATATATATATATATATATATATACACATCTCCTTTTTTTTTTTAATAATTTAAGAAATAGCTCAAGTCAGATTTAGGGAAGCTCTTTCAGAAACCAGTGTGGTTTTAAGTACACATGCCTAGGGAATACCAGCTGTTCTGCTCCTCTTTTTCTCTGAAATGTTAACAGAGACATTAGGAAACTGTGCCTGCTGAGTGCTGGTCATCCAGCCTCTTTTTTTCAAACCTGAGATGCAGATTAGCTGCCTTGTGCAAAAGAGCAGAGCAACTGATCATGTGTTTTTTTTCATCTGTTGCCTTTCAGGCATGCCCAAAATTATACCCACATCAAAATGAATGACTGCAGGCAGACGGCAGCAGACTTCTAGTTCTCCTGGGCACAACTGGGTCTGACAGCCCTGGGGCCAGCGATGTGTCTCAGGGGAGCAGAGCGGGTCTCCAGCTCCCCCAAGCACTGGGGCTGCTGCACAGACCTGCCACATGCATCTACATCTGTGCATGCATGTACAGCTCTCTGTGTGTGTTTGTGTGAGTGTGTGTGCGTGTGTACAAATACCTCAATTGGTTTTTACCCTTCTTAATTTTGACCTTGGACTCAAAGAGACCTCAGAAACAGGCTGAGGACTTCTCATAGGCACAGGTTGTGCCAAGCATGGTGCCTGCACAGACAGAAGCCTCCTTGGCTGATGTGGAGGAAGGACACGTGCTCTGCCTCCTCTCAAGATTCACTACTGGGTGCTGAGCCAAGGCCACTCCCATCAGACCTTTCCTCCTGGCAGGCAAGGCCAGTCTCTGGTCCTTCTGGACTCCACTGCTCAGTGAGGGCATCAGCCTCCCCCCATGCCCTTCTGGTCCAGGCAAGGGGATTCTCAGCATCATGCCCTGCTCTGCTAGAGCAGCTCTGCACCACCAGCAGCCTGCTCTAGAGAGAGCCCTTGCAACTGGGGATCACAACCAGGAGGGTATCCTGCCCAGGAAAATTGGTTAGAGGAGAGCTGAACACCCAGTTAATCAGCTCCTGCCCAGGTGCAGCTCTTACTGGTATGGTCCTGCCCATATCTTGCCAGACAGTGGGCAGCAGCAGTACAAGACTCCAGATCTGCTGGGTTTGTGGGGTGAGGAGGGTAGAATCTGCCCAGTAAAAGATTGTTTCCTACAAGTCTGATCTATCCCTAACGGTGCAGCAGCTGATACCAGGCTCCAACAACACTGTGTGTGGAGCGCTGGTCTCGCCTCATGCGTTTCTGCACCCTGTGCAGTTCCATGAATGATGACAGTGAACCAGACAGATCCAGCCTGCTCACTGGCCGGGTGAGGGGTAGGGAGTACGCAGATACTGATCCCACACTAGTTCTGAACTGTGGCATAGACAGACTTTTACTGAACAAAGTTCTGTGGAGGGGAGGGCAAGACTGATCATTGACCCTCAGGAGAAGGAAGCCTCCTGTATCCTTGGAGTCCCACCTCCCTACTGTGTCCAAGTTAGCTGCATCTTCTTCTTGCAGGCAACTGCCTTCTGCTGAGGTCCATGGGCCCCAGCCAGCTCTACTGCCAGCCAGGATGAGCAGCACAGAAGGAGCAAGGCCTCAGCCTTCCACTGTCCAACCTCTTGTGCCAGGCAGCCCCTTCCAGTCAGCAGAGCCAAGAACATGAGGCAGCAGGGACCTTATCTGCTGGGTGCTGCATGTAATCCTTGGGCAGCCTCTGAGAGATGGTTCTTCCTCCCAGCTCCATTAGTACAACACTGCTGCCACACACAGTGGGAGCTCAGATCAGTTCCATCTTGAACTGGCTGAAGTTTGGCATGGTGGGCGAGGGCTCAGCCATGCTGCTGAAGGGGCCACAGGGCTGGGTGGCTGGCACAGCGCCATGGCTCACGGTGGAGCTGAGCTGCTGCAGTGTCATCAGCACCTCCTGCTGCAGCCGCTGCTGGTGCTCCTGCTGGCGTTCCAGGTGGCACTGCCGCTCCAGCACCGCATGCAGGGCCTGGCTCAGCTTCTGCACCTCCATCTGCACAGCATCCAGCTTCTCGGCGATGGCAGGGCAGCTGGGAGCAGTGGGGGGTACCGGTCCGCCCCAAGCAAGGCTGTGATTTCCTGGACCCACAGAGTTTGGCAAGGCAGTCTGAGTGCTGGCATCTTTGACCTGGAATAGTGGGAGGCAGGAGAGAAGGAAATTTGAAATATTATCAGCTGCCCATTCAATGGCATTTAACAAGATATTTATTCTGCACTTAGCTACAAGGCTCAGAGAAGAGCTTTCAGAGAAAGGCATCACCTTGTTGCAGACCTCTAGACCTCACCATGAGCTGCGCTTCAGCCCCACCCAGCCTCTAAGGTGCTGCTCCACCAGAGCCCCTGGTGCACCATGTTGTTAGCACATGCTGATCCATCCTGGGCGAGTGACGCTAAATGGCAGTGGGGCTGCCCATGCTGATGCCAGGCTTGTGTTTGCTCTCTGCAGGGACAGAAACAACATACCTTGGATTTTGCTTTCCAGCCTTGGGTGGCTGGAAGAACCTCCTGAGATGGTACTGACACCAAGCCTTAAAAAGAGGTTTGTGAGCTGCTGGTTGGAAGCCAAGCCTGGCGCGACTGGCATTTCCATGGCCAGCAGCAAGTGCTGGCTGGAGGCGGATGCGTCCATGGCCTCACCCCAATCCAGAGGGGCTTCCCAGCTATATTTGCCAAGTGCCAGGGTTAGCATTGCTAGGGAGTGCAGATAGCAGAGGTTGGGAGGATTCTGGGAGCCTTTCACCCCCAGAAGCCTGCCCCAACACATGGTGTAGATGCAGCAGGGTTTCTGTGTGGAACTGGCCAGATGGCAGCAGCTCCTGTCCAGAGCACATGGACTCTCCCATCCTGCCATCCTACCTTTTTCTGCAGGAGGATAGCCCTGTCCACTGTCTTCTTTTTCTCCATCAGGGCTGAGTTCTGGGTGGGGGATGTGACCAGCTGCCCTCGGCTGGGCAGTGGCTGGGGCAGGGGGGCAAGGCCCCCCAGAGCAGTCCCTGGAGCCAGGGCTGTGCCTGTGGAGCTGTCATCACCTGCAACAACAGAGAGAAATACCTCAAAAAGGAGGCCCTTGTGGGGTCTCCAGAGGGGAATAGGGCCCTTTCATGAGCCCAGCAATGCCAGGAAGTGGCCATGGTAAACCCCAGTGGGGCCAGGCCTTACCATTCCCAGGGGCCAGCCCCATAGGCACAATGTCCCCAAGCTGCCCACTGTCCTTGCAGAGTGAGGACACACTGACAATCTGGATGCCTTTCTTGGTGTTCTGGCTGCCAGCACAGCAGAGTGCCTGGCTGCCCATAGGATCCCCGGTGGGCAGTGCAGGGTGCTGGATGCCCAGCAGCCTGGGGGGCTCAGCCTCATGCCCTTGCAGTGGGGGCCAGGGCTGGTCCCCATCCCAGCCAGCGGCCGCTGACCCCGGCTCCACACTCTTCCTCTTGAGGAAGAGGTACACGGCCTGCGGTGTCACCCGGATGTCATCCAGCTCTAGCACCTTCTTGATCTTGCGGAAGCTCAGCCCAGCCCTACGCAGCTCCACAATCTTCCTCTTGGCATGGTCATCCAGCCGGCCCATTGCTGCTGGGACTCCTCCTGTGCCTGGCACCTACATCCCTGGAGTGCGTCCGTGGTGGGGATGCTGGCACCCCCCCAGGCAGCTCTATGCCCCGTGATGGTGCTCAAGCTCAGCTAGTGCTTCGCTGCCAAGCTGCTGGTCCTTGCGCTGTGTCCATGTGGTGCCATCCCCAGCAGTGACACGGTTCCCAGGTGGAAAGGGTGAAGGAGGTGGCTCTTCCCACCAGAGTGAATATGAACAGGCCCAAATCTGTCCCTTGCTCACGTGGAGCCCCTTTAGAGAGAGGGATCCAGCTTGGTCCCCCAGTCTGCCAAGGGCACAGAGGATGGCAACGGGCTTGGCTCTGCCCAGCGTCCCAAAGTGAACATTAATCCCACCCTGTCAGCAGCACAGTGAGGAATCAGAAGCAGTCAGGATCTCGAGCAGCAACTCAGTGTCTCGGGAAGCCTGGAGCAAGTCCTGGCAAGTGACAGTTCATCGCATAAGGCTGGCAGGACCCTGTTGTGTTTCCTTGGTGGCCCAGAAGGTCACAGCAAGAAGAACTGTAGAAATTCCATGTGGGAACTGCTGGTGCTGCAGAGCCTGCCGTTGGGTCTGGAGATGACACCGTCCTGTACCTTTGGGAGAAGCAAATGCAAGCACTGATACACTTGTTGTAAAGAAGGCATAACTATAAATATAATGGCTGCACTTCCTGTGCTTCCCCCTCACACCAGGTACGTGCCTGTACCACACAGGGATATACCTATATATGTCTATACATGCACATATATGTGTCTACACAACTATGGTGGAGAGTATTTTCCACTTTCTACCAAATTCCTTAATCTGCATGCATTTCTTGGACTGCCAGTGCTACAGCTGCTCCCTAAAGGACATACTTTTAGGTTTCACTTCACTAAAATAAATATCTTCTAAGAATTCCCAGAAGGCAGCAAAACACTTCTGATTGGAGACTACCTGAAGTGGCTGCTGCCAAGCAGATGTGATATAGGAACTTTTTCCAAAACACACTTCCCAAGGCCCATGTGGATCTTAAAAAAGACAATAATGTTATGTTGGCCAAGAAGGCACAGAGACCATTGGACATCAGCCTCAGGGAGAAATGGAATCACTTAATTTGCCATAGGAGTTTTATCTCTCTGCATCTTACTTTTTCCATGGCAAAAGAAAGACACATTAGCTCCAGAGATGTAGGCTCTACTTTGATCCAACTCTGTTTATGTCTAGAGGCCACCTTGTAGATAAGAGCTGGGGCAGTGGATATTGGAAAACAGACATCCTTGGATGCAGACAGTACAATTGCAGAGCAAGAGCAAAGGTCAGAAATTCTCAACCTTCCCCACATCAAGGGAAGATGCTCCAAGGAGACCACCACCTAAAGCTGCAGGTATGAGGAGTCTGAGCCCTGGCAATATACTCTGCCCTCTTCTCAGAGTATCTCCAGACACAGCCAGAGAACACTGGAGTACCTGAGCAGGTGGTGACAGAAACATATCATTTACAAAAATGCCAGGAAAGCCAACAGCCACGGCTGCAGCCTTCACCCAGCCTCCACAGGAAAGATGAGGAGACCACCTTGGAGGAGCACCAACTCCACACTGCATCTCCTCCAACTTCCTCTCCACTGAAGGTGTTGCTCTCTATGTACCATCCCCATGTCCCAGATCCCTCCTTCATCACATGCTCATCCCCTTCAGTCCTTCCCCAGCTGTCGACTGAGATCCCACCGCCCTGCCCTGCTTTCCTGGGCTTGGGGAAAGTTCATGGGAGGCACAGACCATCCCTGCTCCGCTCACCCCACATAAGCTCAGCATTCCCAATTCACAGTGTTCCCTCAGAACCCTCCATTTGTTGGAGGAGCAGCAGGATGAGGAGTTTGGCCAGGATGGCTTCAGGGCAGTAGGGCATGCCTGTGGACAGCAACTCCATGGAGATACCATCAATGCTCAAGGCTTCACCCAAGCTCCTTATCCTTCAAGAACAGCACCTGCCTCTGCAGCAGTGCTTTTAAAATATCTATTTACTGATCAGAAGTAGACCAAGACCTGAAAAGCCATTTCAGAGAAGACACTGCAAAGCAGGCTTGGGGGTCAGAATCCAGCAGGTGAACATGAGATGCAGGAGGCAAGTGCAAGCATAAGTACAGGTCAAAAACCAGCTCCAACGCTGCTCACTTACACCTTGAGGGCGGACAAAGTGCACAACAGCTATTCCACTCCTGTCAGGTAGGGGAAAAGAGTTACCAGTGAAAGCAACACGAGTCTATTCCAAAAAATACAGTATTCCAGCGACCTTCTCCAAGATCACAGAATCACAGAAATCAGCTAGGTTGGGAAAGACCTCCGAGTGCCACCTTTGACTGATCAACACCTTGTCAATTAGACCATGGCACTAAGCGCCACATCCAGTCTTTTCTTAAACACCTCCAGGGATGGTGACTCCATCATGTCCCTGGGCAGCCCATTCCAATGCCTGACCACGCTTCCTGTGAAGAAATTTTTCTTGATGTCCAACCAGACTCTTCCCCTGGCTCAGCCTGAGGTAATGTCCTTGTCCTGTCACTAGTTCACTGGGAGAAGAAGCCTTTCAGGTAGTTGTAGAGAGTGATAAGGTCACCCCTGAGCCTCCTTTTCTCCAGGCTAAACAACTCCAGCTCCCTCAGGCATTCCTCATAAGATTTACCCTCTAGACCCTTCCCCAGCTTCACTGCCATTCTCTAGACTCACTCCAGCACCTCATTATCTCTCCTGATTTGAGGAATCCAGAATGCTTTGGGTGAGAAGGGACCTTAAAGCTCATTTTGTTCCACTCCCCTGCCATGGGCAGGGACACCTTCCACTATCCCAGGGTCATCCAAGCCCCATCCAACCTGGCCTTGAACACTTCCAGGGGCAGCCACAGCCTCTCTGGGCAACCTGTGTCACGGCCTCACCACCCTCACAGAGAAGACTTTCTTCCTAATATCTCATCTAAACCTACTGACAGTTTGAAGCCATTCCCCCTAGTCCTATCTCTAGATGCCCTTGTAAAAAGCATCTCTTCATGTTCCTTGTAAGCTACCTTCAACTACCAGAAGGCCAAGTCATAAGATCCCACAGTCAGCCCTTGCAACAATGGAGCCTGGCTTGGCTCCATCTCTACTTATAACTTTATTTATCCAGGTCTTGCTGCAAACTCACAGTTTTCCTGTACTAAATGTGCTCTCCATTTCCACATGGAGAGTCCATCACATTCTCCTCTTTCTCCCTCTCCAGAGGGTATTTTCCCCAGGGAGCTGCAGCCTGTGCTATACACACACCTTATCAACTTGCACATTCACAAAAGAGATGAGATCTTCACACTCACCTGGCCTTCAAGGTGTTTGTTACTCTCCAATAATTTTTACACAAGGGAAAACAAAAACCAATTCAATGAGAGGGAAAGATTCAAGGATTTTCTTAGACCTGTGACTGATGAGGTTCTTTTCCCTTTCCAGGGCCAGGCTGGGAGTGACATGGTTCCTCTAATGGTTTCTTACACCACTCGGGAAAAGTTCATTCCAGTGGTGGTTTTGCAGGAGGATAGGAAAAGGGAGCATATCTGTGTGAGAAAATTCACAGCAATTGTGTGTGCTTACCCTCTGCCTGTAATGCTTTCCCTTTTTGTGGATATAAGGAACACAGAGAGGGTTCATCTCCTCCAGAAAATCCTGAAACATTCTCATCTGGACTGACTCAACCTTTGCTATTTCTAAAATAGAGCAGCACCACAAAGTTGGCTGGGCTGGCATTTCCATACAAAGAGCAGGTTCTGTGAGCTGAGTGTGGGAAATAAAAGTCCCCTGTTCTGAAATTCTGCTTGCCTCCACCTCCCCAGCTAACACACTGTGTTCCAGCCACAGCTGCAAGTCCTTTGGCAAACCCAGATTCTGCAGCCACAGATTATTCCCCTGCAAGCTGCAATGGCTTCTCATGGCATGAAAGTGTCTTCCTCCACCAACACCCCTTGTGTTTTGCAGTGGGATGAAGATCCCAGGGGGAAGATGCGGTGACTGGATCACTCAGTTTACTTAGTTCCAAACAGAGAGAGGGCTGACATGCAGCATCACAGGCTACAAGTTTTTCCCTTTAGTGGGTTGGCTTCTGAGACCTTACACAGCCAGCTGGACATACACATTTACCTTGTTACACCACCACACCTGCAACAGGAATTTTACTCCAGCCTGCCAATTTAGGTGTCTGTCCAAATTTCAGATTAGCCACCCTTTCTTCAGCTGCTGCTGAATGCTTGCAATGCCTGAAGTCTTTATGTACTTAGTTGTAGCTGAGAAAGGTCCTTTACCCTGGTATTACTGCTGATAATGCTCTATTCCATAACTCTGCATGCAGCTATATCCACAGAAACACAGCCTAGATCCTGGAGCAGCCTTCCCATCACCAGGATTGCCCAGATAATATTATATACAGATAATATTACATACAAAATGAAACAACCTCAAGAGAGGAGGAGAAAGAAGACAGCATGCTCCAGACTTCCTTTCAGAGCAGAATGGATTTAAGGTCTAAAAAAGAGGAAGAGCATGAATTCAGGCTTCCTACAACTCTGTCAGAACCCAGGACATCCCTCTGGCTGTCCTGGACGGCTCAAGCCCCTGGCACAGAGCCCAAGACCCCTGTGCCTTTGATTTCAACCCACGGAGAAAATTACCAACCTTATATGAGGATTTACAAGCCACGAACGTTTAACTGGGGTGATAGTTTGCCACAGAGTAGAAAAGTAGAATTTTAAGGTTTTTAGAATGGGGGTTTGGGGGCCAAGATGGAGGTATTTGGGCATGTTCTGTCCTTCTTTCTTCTTCTTAGCCTCTGTCTTCTGGGTGATGGTGGCACTTTTGGATTCGTTTAGAGTAGAGACAGACTGTAACATAGGTGACAGGTATTGGAAAATAACTTTAAATAAAGCACACATAGTTTATAGTATAAAAAGACAACACTGCCCTGAGGGTGGGCAGTGTGCCTCAGGCTGGTCTGCTGAACAGATCACGGAGGGTCAGGAAAAGAACGTACAAGATAAGAGAAATTAAACAACCTTGGAAACTGCTGACAAAGAGTCCTGACTCCTTCTTTGGCTGCTGGGCTGGGAAAAAAGAGACCTTCAAACACATATCGGGGTCATCTCAACCTCCTGAGACCCTGACACAACTCAAGTGATGTAACCGCTAGCCTTAAACCAAGCAGGCTCTTCCTCTGCACAACTTGCTCCTGTGTTTGTGCAAGCCCCCACTCCAGGAGGTGAACCTGAGAGAGAGGATCTCCCCAGTGTCCATCCTGCAAGTCCTTGGGGTGGAGTTCCCTCACCTGCCTGCACACACATCTACCCCAGCCACTGCCACCTGTCTCTCCTGCAGTTCTTCTGAAGCCCTGATTACCTGGCTTTGAATGCCAAATTCCCCAAGAGTGAAACATTAGTTGTGTGATCATGGAGCTGGCTCATGCTTGGGAAGATTAACTTCTCCCTTTCGTCTCACAGCTGCTCTTGGACACAGGCAGTTTTTATCCTTGGGAAGTACAAGAAAAGTTGCTTCCAGAATTCATGCTGGCGTGAAGCAAGGAAGAGTTAATCCTTCAACATGGCACAGGTAGCTGTGCTACCCTGGGGATGTGTTTTCTCAATGGCTGTTTCAGCTGCACCACAGCATGCCTGCGGCCAGCCTGGCCCACGAGATGGAACAGCCTTGGAGACATGGAGGCATTTATGTACAGATGGTCTTAATCAGAGCAACAAGCTCCCATCCACTGCTTCAGGAGCAGCCAAGTCATGGGGCAGTAGGTACAGAGGTGGAGCAACAGGTTTCACCAGAGAGACAAACTGCTGATGCTGAGAACAGATGTGACTGAAGGAGAGGAAGGAGAGAAGCAAAAGCTGTGACCCACAGGAAGCATGAAGATGCAGAGCAAGAAGATACAGCTCATTGTCTGGTCTCAGCAATTGAAAACAGACACTTTACGTTGTTAACATCCCAAAGCATGTTGAGCTTAAGGGCTTGCTGTGCTGCACAGAGTGAAAAATACTCCTGCCCTAAGAAGGTCCATGTCAGATCATGAAGAACAAAGCTGGAGGCGGCCATGTCTCTTTCCTTTCAATTCTATTTGTACAAGCGCAAGGCCGGTTTACCAAGGCATGGGAAACAGTTTACCTCATTCACAATGGATTCAGTGTTGCCAAAAGGGGATTGATTCTCATGAACCTCCTAAGGAGACACAAGCCAAATCTGTCAGATCCAGGCCTTGTGATTAGTAACAGCTCGACAAGGTTCTCTTTCCTTTGTGTCTGATTTCCAGACCTCCTTCTCAGACCCCCAGCACACCCTGGGAAGCTGGAGCAGCTGCAAGCAGCTGGGGAGTGACACTCATCCATTTTGTTTAGTTTTGTTGCTTTCCTGTAGTGTTTTGAATAGCTGCTGCAAAACCTGGCAAGACAAGTCCTTTTTCACTCTGAATCAGCTTGGAGGGGACAAAATTGTTAAAAACATCTCCCAGAAGCACAGGGAAGACAGCGCTGGTTTACATGGGATTCAGATATAGATTCAAACAGTAAGAAGTATATCAACTAGAGCAAAGAAACTGTGGAAGGAGTGAGTCTGCTAGGGATACCCAAACCCTTACCATGCAGAGAACCACGCTCTGAACACAGTCATGTGTCCATGGGCAGGACAATGCTCCACTGGGCTTCCTGCCCTTCAGGTCCTGTTCCAGAGCCTGCATGGCACAGCTTGGAAGGGACATGGATAGTTCTTCGCTATTCATGCAGAGAACAGTTTCACTGCAGTAGGGACAGACTGGGAAGTCTTAGCTCTGTGGAGAGAGGTAATCAGAAAGGGCTCACAGAATCACAGGATACCCCAAGCTGGAAGCGACTCACAAGGATCACTGAGTCCAACTCCTGGCCCTGCACAGGACAGCCCCAAGAATAGCAATGAGCTGGTCAAGGTGGTTCAGTGGAACTTAGCCCAGAAGAAGAATAACAGCATTAGGTGTCCAATGCTGAAATGTTGCCAAAGCAGAAAGATCTGTGCCAGGGAAAAATGGTCATTTCTCCTAGGCTGCAATTCTACTCAGTGCTACTATTCTGCGGGATTTGTCAAGCCTTATGAAAGCAATAACATTATCTAACAGCACTGAGTGTAGTGAGGCTGCATCTCCCCTTACACAGCCCTCTGTAAAACTGGTGAAGGAGCAGCTCTGTTATAGGTTTTATCAAAAGGTGATGGGTCAGATGAATTTAGACAATGCTGCTGTTACCTGAGCCATTCTGGCTCCCCTCTGAAGGGATAACCTCACAAGATTTTCACCAATTTGTACTTCAGACATCAGAATGGCAGAGAGAAAGGGTTTGGTCTGGCCCAGGATTTGAAGTGAGCTGTTTAGAGCCCACAGCTCCGTTTGCTCTATCACATGCTCTGACAACTGCTTCATTTGTTTAGGTTTCAGAGCAGTTGAGGAGCTACCCCTGCCTGGCCACACTTTAAAAATCAGATCCTCACATGGAAAACACAAAAATTTATGGTTCTACCTCAAGATTTGCAGAATGTGAATACTGAAGAAAGCTGGATCTCCACAAGGTTTCTTTAACAGTTTTGGGNAAAAAAAAAAAAAAAAAAAATTGTGACTACAATGATACACAGTTTGCTCTTGCCTCAGACAATGCTACTACAGCCTGGAGCTCATTGGGGAATAGGGTATAGAGGTATGGTGGGAAGATAGAGAGGAGTGTGTTGGGATGTTCAGGAGCACAGGGTAACAACACTGTGTTAGTGTTGTTAGTACTGTTACCTCATCTTTGAGGGAAGAAAGGGAACAATATCGAGAATACTGGAAAATCCTCCCTTATTGGTGAAAGGGTTCCAGGCCACACACCACAGAGCAGAGACACTGTATAAAATCACACTTTGATAGCCTTGAACAAAAGGCTTTGCACTTGATCAACTCTCCCACAGCCCAAAACCCAGAGGGTACCCTCAACATTATATTACCTGGTCTGACAAACTCAGCATGGTTGTGATGCTGGGTCTGGTAAAGATCAGGTATGTATTAAGAAATTATTTGGAGCATCCAAACTTGATATTAAGAATTGTGGAACCACAGCTTGAAGGAACAAGATGCTTTCACAGAGCACCTGGAGGCCTGCAGGAGAGGAGCAGGCTAGATTTCACATTCTGGCTCCAAAATCTATCTTTGCCCTCACACGGAACAAATTCATCAAGGTGATCTTTGGTATTCAGACAAGAACAATAAATACCAAGTATCTCACTGCCCTGCCTTTACCTGTGCCTCTCTGTAAAGCATTATGCACTTTGAGTCACTGCTCTCCACAGATACAGCCCTTCCAGCAGAGAGAGCCGCACTGTCTACGCCACAAGCACACCTTGAATTTCTAGTCTTTCACATGACTGAAGAGGAAACAAATCACAGCAAAGTGTAACATAGTATTTATTCCTTGTGGTGAAACCAGGATGTTTTACTAAGTTTAGCATTGAGCAGGTGTATTCCTACAGCATCGGGACAGAAGAGTGTTGCAGGAAAATGAGCATTAAGGCAGTTTTCAGCTAAAAGCTCTGAAATATACAAATGTATGTACTCACACATCCAGGGGAGACAGTCATGAAGTCCTAAACCCGTTCATGGCCTAGCTACCACTGTGCACTGCAAAAATAGCCTTAGACCTCAAGAGAGGGCCAGATGTACAAAAGCTATGGCAGACAGTTTAGTAGACCTATAAGTATTTCAACTAAATTGCTAAATTCACACTCTTCAGCAGATTAAAGAGGAAATCCCAAAATCTCCTATTTTTATTGTTCCACATCTATGTAGCTACTCAACAATGCAGCCACTGGAAACTCTCTCAACTCTCTGCAATGACAACTAATGCTGTTTCTACACATTTGGATGAAAAGTTTACAAGTCCTCAGAAGACAAATACCCCACCCTGCAATTCCTCTAAGGAAGCCACACAGACTATACCCTCTGGAGCCACATCTATACATCTACAGCTCTTCTCATAGAAGTGCGGGAGTGACAGACTGAACAGGGAGGCAGACCAAAGATCTTCCAGCACAGGGAAAAGACCAGCATCGAGAGGCTGTGGGCTGAGCAAGTGCTGCGGTGAAATCCTCACAAATGCTAAGCAATGCCTGGTACAGGGTGCTCATACCTCACCATGATAAAGGAATGCCAGTGTTGCTGTGGGCAGAATGACC
This sequence comes from Peucedramus taeniatus, assembly GCA_013400575.1. NCBI lineage: Eukaryota > Metazoa > Chordata > Aves > Passeriformes > Fringillidae > Peucedramus > Peucedramus taeniatus. The sequence goes on along the minus strand of WBNO01032035.1, from coordinate 16,441 downwards.
CACTGATCACCTAGATTTCCAGGGCCTCACGGAGAGCTCTCTGTAGTCGCCACCACAACCCAAAGCCAATTAACAAGAAGGAACAAACGAAGCGCCAGTTCCAAGTCGGCGCAACACACGGGACAAGCGCCCTCAGCCTCAGGCTGCGTTTAGAGACAATTAGCCCCAACCCCAGTGGCACCGGAGCAGAGCAGCTCACCTGCGGAGGTGGCTGTAAATAGCCTGTCCTCAGCAGCAGCCTGGGAGTGCAGGAGGGAAGGAACAGAAAAGCACTGAAGCAAGCCAAAAGCAGCACTCACACAGCTCTGTTACTTCATCATCTGCTCGTCCACCAACACATGGGCAGTATCTAAAGGAATCTGCACTTCGCTGGAAAATTGCTGGGCAGACTTCTGAGTTCAAGAAGCGGCTGAAGGACAGCACTTCAGATCGGGCATGCCACTCCCAGCTCCGACACCGAACCTCAGCACCGCACCAGCCTCCGCACGGCCGCGGGCCCCGGACCTCTGTCCTGCTGCCCCCTCCCTGTGCTCGCACCACTGCCAAGAGTTCCTCTCATCCTTCCCCACGCCACTCCCAGCACCGAAACCAGTTCAATGCACAGAAGTAAATGGGCAGAGCACCCACGTACAGGGACTCCCGACGACTGCCGGGGTCCTCTCAGGCGACGGCACCAACTCGCTGCCGCGTTCTCCGGTGGCCGGGACCAGCCAGGTGCCAGCGCAGCCCAGCTCTCCCACAGCCAACTTTCACGGAGGCGGCTGTTTGAAAACCTTCTGCCGTCTTTGTTTGGTTGGGGCAGAGCCAGCAAGGGCTGCCGGGAAGGTCACCCAGGAGGACACCGACGTACAAGGAGGGCGGAGCCCTTTTCGTAACCCTTTCGGGGCAGCCGCCCTCCAGGGCCGCCAGCAGCCGCGTCACCTTAGGGCACAAACCCGCCTGTGCCGTCCCGGAGCACAGCCCAGGCGAGGCTGGTCACACCCGTGTCAGAGGATGGAGGAGAAGCCTCACAGCAGGCAGCGCTGCCGTCCCTGGAGGTCCCCTCCAGCCCTGGAAACCAGCTCGATCCCTGCGGGGATGGTGGCCGCGCTGTGCCAGCCGGGCTGCTGGCAGCGGGCAGAGGCTACAGCGGGGCCCTTCGCTCTGAAACTGAAGCAGACACGTGCTTTGAGCTGTTCTCATCTCTGCTAGTGCCCCCAAATTAGATGTTAAAATGTCTCTCCTCGTTCAGGCTTGGCTTAAAGGCTCAGTCCTGCCAGCTGCTGGCAGCCCCTGGAAGCAGATCAGATCTCCCCACACGCTGCCACCACCGTCCGGGGCTGGCCCTGCGGCTCGCAACTCTCCAGGAACCTGCTCCAGCTAACAGCTGACAGAAAACCTTTTTTAGAGTACTATTATTTTTCTGCTGGGTCAGTGACCTTACCTGCCCACCCCTGGAGAGTTGAGAGCTGTTATGAGAATAAAGGTGTGCAGGACTTTGAGATCAGTTAGCCTTTATGGCTTTGCCATAGCTGAGAGAGAAAAAAATGTTAAACACTGTGAGTGCAGACAGGTGAGCGTTGAACTCTGCTCCCAGCGAACATGGGACAGTATAAGGGGAAACGGCCTCAAGTTGCACCAGGGGCGGTTTCATTTGGGTATGTTATAAATACATATTATATTGTTGGCTTTTCGCAAATATTAAGATGGATGCTATATGTACAATGTTAAAATAACTTTGCTTTTATTTCTGCTATTAACAAAAACTTAGACATGGTAGTAGTGGTAGCTGATATAGTTATGAGTGAACTGTCTGTTTGGTCGGGATAACATCCAGTGATCATGTAATGAGGATCCTGCTATTGATATGCCAACTATCAGCATCTGCCGTCTGAAGAAAGTATGGATCAAGGCCCAGATTGGAAGTGATAGAACAGACCAAAACCACAGCCAAGAAACACGCATGCTCTAAAAAGGCGGACCCAAGGAGGGGCCATGCAAAATAGTTCCCCGAATATGTAAACTAGCTTATAAAAATACGAATATGCATAAGAGTGTATGAATATGCAAACAGACTGATGTAACGGAAAAGGTCTTTAAGGGGAATCTCCGAAGATAAGAGTGTGCTCTTGCCTGAATGCCAAGCACCCGGCCGTTTTTAACTCTTTGCTTTATTTCTGTCTCTGTCTTTTTATTAAACTTTTAAAATTTTACCAGGAAAGTGAACCTTGTTTTTCAGAGATATTAGGGATATACTCCTCACAGAATGGGTGGTCAGGCACTAGAAGAGGCTGCCCAGGGCAGTGGTAGAATCACCATCTCTGGAAGTGTTCAAAAAATATGTAGATGTGGCATGTGGGGACATGCTGTAGTGGTGGCCTTGGCAGCACTGTGGGAATGGCATTGGAATTAGACTCAATAATCTTAGAGGGCTTTGCCAACCTAAATGATTCCATGATTTATAAGCTCATCATGACAGCCTACTCATAGTCCTCATTTAACATAATGCAGTTTCTCATTGAACCTATGTGAACTTTTAGTAGACTACAAAATTGCCTGCGAGGGAAATCTGCCCTTTGACAAGATGCTGTGGACAGAACACCAACTTCCTTTTTCTGAACCTGTTCCATGCCAGGTTTTATGTAATACCCCTTAGTTTCGTAGCAGAACAGAAAATAAGCCCGTTTTTCTTCTTGCCACACACGAATTTACAGACACCTGCCCTGGTCTTGCTCATGTCCTGTGATGGAGGTAGACAGGACACATCGTTCCACTGCATTCAAGAGGTGAAGCTTCAGTCATTCGGAATTTAACAGACATGCCTGTGGCCATACACATAAGCTGATCAGCATACCTGCCTCTCAGAAAGATCTGTCAGTTTTAAGGCCCTGCATTAGGGATGGGGTCAAAATACACTTCTGACTTGGTTCCTCAGAAGTCAGGCAGCCAGTGTGGTGAGAAGGTCAGAGGTTCAGTGCCTGTAGTGGCAAATTTCCTTTTAAGTTCACAGCAAACACACTTGGCAGGGAGAGAGAGAGGATATCCGTCCCACGTGACACGAAATGCCACTGTGTGGTGCTCCATCTTAAGTCTTTCATCCTCCTCTTCCCAATTTTCTTGCAGTTGAGAGGGCAAATCCCCTCACAGTAGTGCCGTCCCTACACCCGCCACCACCTCAAATCAGTTTCTGTGCTATCAACCTGCACGCGAGACAGGGTGGGCCAGAATTCACGTGTGGAGGCTGAAGCTCTTAAAACGCAGAGCTGAAGCCCCAGCTGCTATTATCATTACTACTGTTTTGCAGGACAGGGCTCGCAAGCACCTTTATCTCGGCGGTCCGTGTCCCAGCATCCTTCCCCCACCCCCCTCCTGTTCGCTTTAAGCCCTTCCGCCAGTCCCGCCCCCCGCAATGACGTCATCAACGCACGCCAGCGCTGCCCCTTCCCGCCCGTCCGCGTCAATTTCGCGCGACGGGCGCGGAGCGGCGGCGGTGTCGAAGATGTGAGTGCGGGGCGGGGGCTGCACCATCCGNGGAGGCGGGGAGGGCAAGGAAGGGAGGGCCGGGGCGGGGCTGGCCAGGGAACCGGGCCCGGGTGTCGGCGCTGCCGCGGCTCGGCCTGCGGGAGGAGCGTTGTGCGGGCCCGAGGGACGGGTTGCTGTGCCGATCTCGCGGCCCCTTTTCCCATGAGCGCTATACCGGACCCAAGGCGTGCGGATCTGGCTGGCCCGCGCTTTGCCGGCCGCAGAGCTGGGCCGAGCGGCCCTAGTGGGCAGAGAAGTGCCGGGCGCTGAACCCTCCTCACACACCAGGAATTCTGCCGGCTTGCAGCTGAAGACTTGGAGCCAACTGTCAGTAAAGGACTCGCCTTACGGGAAGCCTGAGAGCGAGCGAGTTTGCTTCCTTTGCCACAGAACTGCTGCTCTGAGTGCAGCTTCTGTCTCTAAAGCAGGAGTGTGTGTGAGATGGACGTTTGGTTTGTATTGCTCTCTAGACTTTCTGGTTTGGGTTGGATGCCCCTAAACCAGCTATTGTTTAGAGAGTGAGAGGTTTTTGATTGTAAGGAAGAAGCATGTCGATTAGAAATTCAGTGTTGTTTATCCTTGTATGAGGACTGTGGTGTATTCTTTCCACATTTTCCAGTGAATGCCTGAACTTGTGCAGGTGAAAATGCCCACGAGGTGGGGTGAGGTTTCCAACTAAAGTGAGTTTGGCCAGTGGCCTTCCTGATAAAGGATTATAACCACTGCTTAGTTTGGAGACTGCTTAAATGTAGCGTCATTTGGTGAATGTTCCAAAGCCATGTGACTGATCTGCCTGGTAAGCACCTGTCCCGAGGAGCAGTAAGCAGTGAAACTTGAAAGGAGATGGTAACCAGGTGGGGGTCAGGCTCTTCTCCCAGGCAATGGGCAACAGGACAAGAGGACACAGTCTTAAGATGTACTCGGGAGGTTTAGATCAAACATTAGGAAGAAGGTCTTCACAGAAAGGGTGATTGGGCCCCTGGAAGGGAATTGGCTCGGGGAAGTTGTGGAGTCACCATTCCTGGAGGTGTTTATGGAAAGAGTGGATGTAGCACTGAGTGCTCTGGTCTAGTTGACATGGTGGTGTTGGGTCAGAGGTTGGACTTGATGGTCTCAGAGGTTTGTTCCAATGTAATTGGTTATGTGATTCTATTTCCTGCCTCAGCAGCAGGCTGAGTAACAGCAAACATGCTGGTCTTTATCTGTGTTTCCTCTTCCCTTCTCCCAGAAGGGGTAAAACCAGTTCTCCCAGAAGGGGTAAAACCAGATCTGAGTCTTGAGCACTAACAGATAGTTTTGTATGTGGATAATGTCATGACTTTGTTAGTCCACATGTGCAGGAGGAGCTAATGTGTAGGCAGAGATAAGCCAAACCTGGCTATGGGATATTTAGAAGAAGAAAAATGGGCTCTGGGGTGACCTAATTGCCGTCTTCCAGTACCTGAAAGGAACCGATAAGAAAGACGGAGAGAGACATTTTACAAGAACCTGGAGTGCCAGGAGAAGGGAGAATGGCTTCCCACTGACAGAGGGCAGGTTTATGTTAGAGATTAGAAAAAAATTCTTCCCTGTGAGGGTGGGGAGGTCCTGGCCCATGATGCTCAGAGAAGCCCCATCCCTTAAAGCATTCAAGGCCAGGTTGGAGCAGGCTGGTGTAGGGAAGGCCATAGCTGGGGGGTTGGAAATTGATGACTTTTAAGGTTCATGCTATCCCAAACCAGTCAGTGATTCTGTGATTTTATGAAAGGAAAATTTTAAGTTTTCTGGTCTTGTGAAACCAGGAACCTCTCTGTTCTGTACCACCCAGCTGGGCTCATGCAGTGGCTTTCCGAACTGCATCCGCCTCAGACCTTGGCACTGGAGAGGCAAGAGGCACTGGAGAGAGCTGGATAGAAATGTCCTAAAGCTGAGTGACATACACAGGTTTATTGTCTTGGCTCCCTTTGCAATGCCCGTGGGACAGTCCATAGACTGCTTTCTTCCTGCTGCTGGTGCTAGAGGAGACATTTCCTTTCCCAGCAACTTCTGCCAGTGTCACATCTTTTGTGTGGGTTTCCTGTCCTCCATGCAGTAAGGCCATGGGTGTTTCTTGGTTTCTGCAGGGAGCTGGGTTTGTGAATACTCATTTATATTGCTTCCTGCAGGTCGTGTATTAGGGAAAACTGTGAAGCTGAAAATCAGGAAAGCAAGTTTGGCTGTTCAGAAGTAATCTCTTCCCAACCATACATTTAATTGCAATTCAGAGAATAAAGTAATTGCTTACCAGAAGCACAGAAGTAAAAAGATGTTGGATGCTTTGAGCTGGAGAAGTTTTTTTTTTCTTGTTCACTGAGTTTGCCTGTGATGCACATGGGGATGGAGATGTTTTCAACATCCTGCATTACAGTGCATATTCAGTGCTGCTACAGATAAGGCTGGCAGCTCCAACACACTTCTGCTCATTTCCTGAATGTTAATTCCTTGGTAGTTGGGGGTGTCACGTTCCTTTAGAGGTTATTAAAATGTTAGAGGCAGGTCTGTAATGCAGGTTTTAAACAATCCCCATGGAACAATCAAAATGCTACATTTGTAGATGTTGCAGATTTTGTGATGGATACAGCCCTCATAATGCAAACATCTGGAAGTCAACTAACGCCCAGCATTTCAGTGCTAAATAGAGAGGTGTTAAATCTGTCTCCTTTTGGATCTAGAGCAAAGACAGAACTGGTTCTCTGAATCCAGGAGTTAGAAGTGAGATGTGAGACATGGGGCCCATTCTGCTGCTATGGATATCTCTTAAGGGGAAAAAGTTACCAGGATTGAAAAAGAAGAGTTTGCTAGAACTTTTTCTAAAGTGTCTGGAATTGCCTAATGCTTTAACTCCACAGTTTCAGTGATCCTAAACTACGTTCAAAGTTCCATGTTTTGTGTTGCTGTCCTGTTCTTTATTTGGGTATAGGGCTTTTGTTGTCTATGTTTTTTTTAATTAAGCACTGCCTTCTGCAATTTGTTGTTAAAGGGCTCCATCACCAACGAAGCGCAAGGACAGGTCAGAAGAGAAATCGAAGGACCGGTCTAAGGATAAAGCAGCCACTAAGGAATCGAGTGAAAAGGATCGTGGTCGGGACAAAACACGCAAAAGACGAAGTGCCTCCAGTGGAAGCAGCAGTACCAGGTGGGTACTTCTATGGGAGTATCAAATGACAGCATTTTCAGATATCAGTAGCTTTATTTGTGGTAGTCTTGGGCCTGTTGAAAGCTTGTGTTGTGTTAGTCACTGTGCGATTTTGTCTAACTTTATATTTTAGATATGAATTTCTTTGGTTCTCTGGTGAACTGTGGAGTTTCAGTCAAGTTACTCTCTGTAGTCAGTTACTCTCTGTAGTTGTCAGAAGTTTCTCAGCTGTTGTTTTTCTGGGTATTGCACTAATTTTTATTCTTCTTCCCCTTGAAACAGATCCCGTTCTAGCTCAACTTCCAGCTCAGGGTCCAGTTCCAGCACTGGTTCTAGCAGTGGCTCAAGTTCCTCTTCTGCCTCCAGCCGCTCTGGGAGCTCCAGCACCTCGCGCAGTTCCAGTTCGAGTAGTTCTTCTGGCTCTCCCAGTCCTTCTCGACGGAGACATGACAACAGGAGACGGTCCCGCTCCAAGTGAGTTTTATTTGTCTTCTAGGAATTGCCAGATGTCACTTCAATTCATGTAGACTAGAAGATTTTGATCAGAACAGATTGTTTTCTGAAGACCATTTGCTTTCTCCATAACTTAGAGATGTGAATTTTGTTAGAATGGGTGTGCTCTGTTTCCTTAGAATCCAAACATATACCTTGTAGGAACAGAGATTAAAAATCTAATTTTTAAGAGTTTAAAGATTTTAAATTCTATATTTTTTCGAGGCAGTTTAAATCAGTGTTTCCTTAGTAGTATAGGCCTAGATCAGAGTAAAGCTGTTCAATTCCTATCAGCTACAGCCACGACTAACAGAAAAGTCAGGGCTAAAACCAGCATGTATGTGTACATATGTATATTTGTATTCTTATTTATGAAAAAATATAATAGGAAGGAGGGCAGAGGAAGCCCCTGTAAGGGTAACATGACAATCAAACTATCTTAATGTCTACACAGTTTTTCCTTTGCATAAGGCGATGAAGGCTGATAAAAATCTGCTTGAGGGTGTGTAGGTTTTTAGTATTACTCAATTTATGGACATTAGGATTAGAAAGAAGCATAAAGGTAAATTTTCCACGTACTGATTTTTTTATACAGATTAAAGTTTCATTCCCGATTTTTTTTTTTAACTGCAAAGGCATTGTGATATGCAGCTATTTTTAAATAATTTGTTTACATTTTTGGACCTCTGTAGTGAGTGGAAGATACAGAAACACAAATAATTGAAACTGTTCATTTGCCTGATTGTGGTGTGCTGTGATCTTTATGGCCTTATTTTGTCAGTTTTTGAGGCAGAGTGTTTTTGTGTTTACAACTGGGAAATGCTTTAACTATGACCACAACTTCATAGAAGTGCTTGCTAGATTTTTGTTTGTTACCCTAGTTGCAGTAAAGCTGAAAGGTTGCAAAAGAAAAAGTTCTCAAATTTCAAAAGGTTGTAAAGCAAAAGCAGACAAGACAAATTCAAGTCTTGAGGTGTTTCTGAGTGGAACACCCTCACCACCACCCCAACACTGCAACTTCTTCAGGACAAAGAGGCCCGTCAATAAAAGTGGTATTTTTAATCATATGATAACTACTGGCTTTGGTTTTGTCTTGCATGTTCCCTGGAAACTGTAAATGTTTTCTGCTGTCCAAATCAGGTCCAAACCACCCAAGAGAGATGAAAAGGAGCGGAAGAGGCGGAGCCCATCACCCAGACCCACAAAAGTGCATGTTGGAAGGCTCACTAGAAATGTGACAAAGGTAATAATGGCATGTTCCCTTGTAGTCAAGCATTCCTGTTCTTCTGTGAGAATGTATGAGTTGCTCTTTCAAAGCTCTCTGAACTTCTTGGTTACTAGAAAGTTGTCAAGGTTTTGGTGTTGGATATTGTTTCTTTTGTGTCTGGATTGATCAGTGAGGAAAATTTTGGTAGGATTTTACTGAGTCAAATACCATGAAGCCTTCTGAGAAACTGTAGTGCCTAAGAAGTTTGCCTGTTTTGTCAGTACTTCAGACCTTATATCCTGTTTTACTAGGAAGAAAGTGATAGAATTTGAGACAACAGCTGAAATTACCTTGGAGGCATAAAGGATATTGAACAGTTCGTGATAAAGGATCTGCAGAGACCTAGGCTGGCTTGAGTTGTCTTTGCTAGAATGTAGTTTAAAGGTCTTCAGGGGTAAAAGGTTTAGGCTGCTGGAAAAATGATGTGCTGTGAATTTACTGCTCTGTGCCAGCCAGACCTGTCTGGTGAGTGTGCTCTGTGTTCATAAGGTTCTCTGTCTCTCTCTCTCTCTCTCTCTCTCTCTCTCTCTCTCTCTGCAGGATCACATCATGGAAATTTTTTCAACTTATGGAAAGATTAAAATGATTGACATGCCAGTTGACAGGCTAAACCCACACCTCTCCAAAGGTTATGCTTATGTGGAGTTTGAAAACCCAGACGATGCTGAGAAAGCACTGAAACACATGGATGGAGGTAAGTACTGACCTGCAAGGAACCTGTGGGCTTTAAAAAAGCTTCAGAGTAGATGGATTTGATCAGAAAATGAGTTAGAGGTGATAGGGATGTCTTTGGTGAACAAATGCAAAGTTCTTTCAATTTTCAGCCCAAATGGCTTTTGTGAGGGTCAGGACAGATCCAAGAAAACAGCGAACTATTAAAACTAATCTTTTTTTCAAAACAGTGAAAAAATAATTTTAAGCTTATATGAAAACTTTTCCAAGTTTACATCTGAACTGCAGTTTGATGGGATTAGATAAAGAAGTCTAGTAGGTGTGTGGACTTAGTCAGAATAGCCCCTGAGCAGGGTGTGGAGCACTGTGGGCTGATCCCACTTCAGTTGCTTGTGACAAAGCAATGAGTTGCAGTAATATGATGTGTATATGTTAGTGTTGAAAAATACTTACTTCTCCCTGTTTCTGTGATGCGCTGAAAAGGTCAAATTGACGGTCAGGAGATCACAGCCACAGCTGTGCTGGCACCACGGCCTCGACCACCTCCCAGACGCTTCAGCCCCCCCAGGAGGATGCTGCCACCGCCGCCGATGTGGCGCAGGTCCCCCCCTCGCATGAGGAGGAGGTGAGAGCTGGGACAACGCTTTTCTTTCTCAGTAGGAACTCGTTATCGCTGAAAGACTTGGCATGGGGACAGTCTTGTTGGACTTCACTTCCCCGGCCAAGTGACAACAACACATTTTGGGCATTAGTTCAACCTGGGTTGCAGTTCCTAACTCATTAGCTCCAGGATGCCTGCTCTGGTTTGCACCCTGAGCACAGTCTCTGGGAAAGGTCTCATCCTTCCCAGCCTGTTCCCTGGAGTGCCTTCTGCATAAAGGCTTCAAGATGAAGTGGGAACAGAGTTTGGCTGACAGAACACTTGTGGCGGGCTGTGCCAGCTTCTTGTTTTTTGGAAGCCCTTGTGCTCCCTCCCTTATTTCTGAATGGGCACATGACCAAAAAGCAGTCCTGTGTCAGGTGAGTAGAGTACATCTGACAGTTGTGCAACTTGGAGCTGCCTGATTGTGCTCAGGTAAGTTCTGAGTCTTTGGTGTTTACATGTCTTCAAAATGTCTTACTTGTCAGTAGTAACTTGATTGCTGAACAGCTTTCAGCCACAGGTTTAAAAATGAGCAGTAGTTACTGTGGCATAAGATCCAGGAGGCTTCTTGGTGCTCCTTTAAACACACCTTTTGCAGAGGTCTGGGATGCAGGTTTGCCATTCCCTCCTCCTTTTTTATCTTTACGACTCCAGCTTTTACTGTCCTGATAGCTCTGCTAGTATTCTGTGCCTGGAACCTCTGTGTCATGGCAGTAGCTATACTGATAGGCCTGTTGGTTGTAGTACTGAGAAGCTTGAAACTAAACTACTTCTGGAGAAAGCTTCCTCTAAGGAGCTTCCTTGTAATTTAAAAAGGATTTGGATAAATCCTTTCCCTGAATATCGCTCTTTCAGGAGTCAAAGATGAGTTCGGGTGAAGGAGGATCTAATGTAGGATCTGAGCTCATTTTCCTTGAGGAAGAAACTAAGTTTCTTGTCTGTTGTTCAGGTATTAATCATTTTTTCTCGTTCCTTAAGCAGAGGGAGGATAGCCAGAATAGTCCTGCTGTGTGTCCTGTTACGGAGCTGTGTTTTGCTCAAGCTCTTTTCCCATGGTGTGTGAGGGATTTTGGCAGGAGACAGGGAAATGTTTTTAAAAAGTTGGTAGCTGAGCTGACCAATTACTTGAACCTGTTGCTGGTCTCCTAACAGAAACTTTCTCCTCCTTCCCTGCCAGGTCCCGGTCTCCTCGGCGCAGGTCCCCTGTTCGCCGGCGATCCCGATCCAGGTCTCCTGGGAGAAGGCGCCATCGCAGCCGCTCCAGCTCAAACTCCTCAAGATAAAGCAAAAGGACTGGACAGCTTTTTACTTTTTAACTTAAATCCCATCAGATATGGAATATTGTACCTTTTTTTTAATAATGAGTCTGGGTGAGGAGGAGTGAGAGGTAATCCTGGCAGTGAAGGCAATGTAAGAGGAGAGAACACCAGTTCCTGGCCAGTAACCTTTGCTGTGAGACTTCTGGATTCCTGGCATTGAATTGAAAATATTTAAAAATGGCTTTGATTTTAAAGGCTGAAAAAACATCTTTTCCAGATAGAGGGAGGGAAAGATGTTTCAGCCTCTCTTTCTCCAGTTAGCAGCTGCTGCTTGGTGATTGTAAATGTTTAGCACGCTGTACAGACCAGCATGTAAATCTTGAGCTAGTTCAGAGCCCCAGTGGTTAAAACATTGAGTCACATACCTTCATCTCCAGGTGCCAGCACAGGATTTTTTCAGGGCAGCTGGAGCCCAGACCTGTCTGTGACTTAATTCAATACAGAATTGTTGCTTTATTCCAGTTCCCCTGGATGGCTAGTTTCTGCAGAGTAAGCTCTTCTGTAATGCTTTCACCAGGAAATCACCACAGAAACAATGGTCCAGCCCAGTGAACATGACACTATAGAGAAGCTGGAAAGCCTAAGAAATGTTCCGGAGCTGCACCCTTAAATTATTTCTTTCACCTTTTCGTTGAGGGTGTTGGTAAAAACTTCCTACTCAACCCAAAGTGAGACAGTGTGAGTGCTTTTACAAATCCCAAATGAGCGACTGAGCACCAACCCCTTGGAAACTGCAAAGCAGAGAGGGAGGCTTGAAGCCATGATGCTGGCTGGATTAGCTGGGGTTCACACAGGGAAAGGCAAAGATTTTACCACCTGTTGTACAGTCAATACTATACAGATTTTTGTTTGTTTGTTTTGTATAACTTTGTATCCTTTTGGGCCATGTTGTGTTTGTACTTGTGTAGGACAAGCAGTTACTGAATAAAGCAGTAGGGTTGAAAATGGCTATGCCGCCTCGCTGCCTTACGGTGTGCAGGAGGGAGGCTGTGGGGTCACGCGGTGCGGGGCCTGCCTAAGGGGGCGGTGCTTGTTCCCCCTTCCGTGGGCTGGCGCCACTCATTGGCGGCCGCCCAGGGCAGGCGGAAGCCAGGCGGCCGCGCCGCTCCCAGCNCCTGGGCGCCTGGCGCTGCGCGGCCCGAGGGCCTGTGGCAGCGCTGCTTCCTGGAGGGCCCGCCCGGCCTTGTCCTCTGCGTCTTGCTGGAGGCCCTTGGCTCTGCGGGGTCAGTCCGGCTCCCCGGGGCAGGCGGGCGGGGATCCCCAGGGCTGGTCTCGGCGCGCAGCAGGGATGTCTGGGGGTACCTTTCAGCTGGGCTGAAGTGCGCAGGGGGACGGAGATGTGGGTCACCGCGGGCTGCCCTTGCCCCGCCCCGAGAGCCTTCAGACCCCACACGATTCTGTGCGTCTCGCACAGAGCTCTGTCAGTCATCGTGATTGTTGAAGGTCCTGAATGTTTGGAGCCGAGGAAGCTGCAGACAGAAGAAGATATTAATTTTTTTTTTTTTTTTATGATTTAAAAGAGGCAGAAACTTACAGTTATTTTCTTCCAGCTCTGGCCTTGACCCGAGGGAGGTAATTGGGGTCCTGGAGCAGTTCCTGCAGCAGGGTCGGGTGTCAGCATTACTGTGGGAGGTCTGTCAGCCGCAGGCACAGATGGGCTGCCTGGAACTGCAAGACGCCTTGCTCAATAAGATCGTGTGTTTGCCCGAGCATGTGAGCAATAAACTCCAGGGGAAAAATCCACCAGTGTTCTTCCCACAGAACTACTTCCCTCTCCTGGGTGATGCAGTTCTCCAGGTGCTAGAGAAGATCTCTGACTCTCTGCGGGGTAAGGCGGCAAGGATGCCTGTACTGTAAGGTTGCGTTTTCCGAAGAAGTGTTTTAAGCATGGACCCCATTGCTGCAGCTTGAAATACAGATGATAACTGAGGCCTTTTGGAATCCACCGAAAGCCGCAATCTTTGAAGCACTTAAACAGCATTGTCTTTTGCTAAAGCTTTGTTGTGGTCACTTGGTGTGTGCTGAAGGAATTGTTTGGGAGATATGAGTGGTACGGAATCAACCAGTGGCATTGCTACCCATGGCATCACGTTAAAGTGGGACTGAGTTGCTTTAGCCTTCTGCCTGTCACTGTAACTAATACTGAATGCTGGTTTATGCCTGAAGGCAGGTAGTGGAGGGAGGAAGAGATGATGCTTGAAGAGAAAAAGTCAATGTGTTTTCAGAATTCAGCACTTGTGGAAGTCTCTGCATCTCCTCCTGAAGGTTGGTTGGAGGATGCTGGTGCCACACTTGCTTAAGCTCATGTCTGTTTTATCCCAGGTGGCTTGGACTGCTCCATCTCTTTTGTTTCTCATGTCCTGGGGAAGGTGTGCGTTCATGGAAGGCAAAGTGAGTGTTTTACTATGCTCTTTTGGGGAGGAAGAAAGTGTTTTAGTGTATTAGCATGGGAGGATGACTGTGATGATGATCAATGGAAGGAATGGGAGACCAACGATTTAATTTGGAACTGTTCCGAGTTGAGCAGGCTACTCTCTGCTCTCTGAGGCTGCTCAGCTATGTCTGGTAGATACGTCTTGTGGGAGCAGACATTGGTCTGGCATTGCTTAGAACTTTGAAGCTACTGAATGCAGTAGTTAACAGGGCTGGGGAAGAAGAAGAAGGAAGATTTTCTGGCTCTTTACTGTGATGAGAAATTCTGGCCGGTTCCTTAGGCTGCTCAGGGTGGTTCTTACCAGTCAGTTCTCCAGTTCTTGTTTGAGCATGAACAAAGAGGAGCAGCAGAGCTGGGGAAGGGTCTGAAGCCTAAGTCTGAGGAGGAGCAGCTATGGAGGCTCAGGGTGGAGAAAAGAAGTCTTAGGGGGGGACCTTCTCACTCCACAACTCCCTGACGGGAGGGTGGTGCCAGGTGGGGGTCAGGCTCTGCTTCTAGGAAACAAGGGACAGGACAATTTCCAAAAGAAATGGCCTCAGACTGTGCTGGGGAGATTAAGATTAGATATTAAGGAAAACTTCTTTGCGGAAAGTGTGGTCAGGCATTGGAACAGGCTTCCCAGTGTAGTGGTGGAGTCACTAAATCCATGGAGGAATTTAAAAGCCGTATATATGGATGTGGCATTTGGGGACATGGTTTATGGTTAGCCTTGTCAGTGCTGGGTTATAGTTGGACTCAATGGTCCTAGAGAGCTTTTCCAACCTAAATGGTTCCATGATTCTAGTTGTATTTCTACTGCGGGAAACATTTAGCACTGCTAACTGTACATTGTATTTTTTTCATGTTGTGAAGATCTTGAAATTCTTAGGTCAAGCTCAAATGCTGTTGTGCCAGTCCTGCCCATCTGGAGTATTTACTGTTTTCTCTTGTGCTTCAGAGGAAATTCTGGGAGTTTTGGTGCCCCGCCTGACAGACCTCACCAAGTCAGACTGTATCTGGCAGAGGATATGCTGGCAGTTGGTGGAATGTGTGCCAGGCCGCTGGATGGAAGCAGTGGTCCTTGGTTTTGTACAGAGAGCACCTGGGTAAGAACTTTGCTTTCTCCCCGATCCACAGCAAAAGCAGGAATTGTCACAAATACTTGCAGAATTGGTCTCTGAAAGGTGCTGTGTTTGTGTAGGTGGTTTTTTACGCTGCCATTTCCTAAAAGACTCAAGGGATAAAGTAGTTGATTGTTGCCTCTTAGGAAGAACCTACACCATTTCTAAAGTATCTACATCATGACATGCAGTGGAAAAACAAGAAAAACAAGTGAAAGCATTCTTTGCCATTACTGGCTCACTATCTGAGTTTAGAAGTATTCTAGAGAATTGGTTGCAAATAGCTGCTCTCAGATTTTCCTATGATTAGGAGCAGCAAGACAGCAATAACATGGATTCCTGATGTTTTATTGTTGTCTTGTTAGGGCAGAAGTCTTGTCCAGATTGCTGGGGAACCTGGTTGTGAAGAACAAGAAGGCTCAGTTTGTGGTGGCACAGAAGATGCTGCTCTTGCAATATGGCCACACGGTGAGGACTCTGTAGGGATCAGCAGTGTAGTAGTGCCAGGTTTTCCCTGGTGCCGGTATGGTTTCTATCTTACTCTGCCAGACTAAGGTTTAACTCTTCATTCCAAAATGAGCCGTCAGTCTCCCCACATTTGTGCAACTGTAACAGAGTGGGAGTGGTGAACAGTACCCTTGAAATCATGGGATTCATGTGCTCTCTTGGGTTAATGGTGATTAGCAAAATTACTGTACTGCTCTGGAACCAAGTGATTATCTGCACAAAGTTTCAGAATTCTGGGCAGCTGAAGGCATTCAGTTATTTTAGAATCTGAAAGAGGAGACTGAAACAGCCAGGATTGACCCTCAGAGATAAGAATTAGATTAAAGACATGAGACAAACTATTAGTTTTTTTCCTGTGCATCTAAGTTTGTCGTGGGATCTTAGGAACTGTACTGTGGCTTGTGATGCTGTTGTGAGAGATGTTCTTTAGACTTCATGAGCTCTATGTTTGCCGGGACTGTGCTGGTTTTGTTGGTGAAACACTGTACTGTATTTCTGTCATGGTTTTCCATGTATTTCATCAGCAACTGCATATGTGTGCTTGCTTGTTTTTTAAAATTTGTTTACTTTTCTGTCTAAATGTTGTCAACCAGTCCCTTAGAATGAAGTTTAATGTAGTAAATAGAAACAGACACTTGTCATTGCTGGATGACAGCTTTGTGACCAGTTGAAGCAGGAGTTGTGGTTTTCCTTGCAGACGGCAGTGCTGCAGAACCTCCTTGGCTACCTGTCCCTGGACAGCATCCGGCGCACCTTGTTGCTCAGAGTAAGGTTCACTGAGTCGCTGATGAGGTGTCTGATGTGGTACATTCTGCCCTGTGTGTGTCTGAGGGTGCGCAGTTTTGGTTCTTCTCCCTGACTTTCTGGTTGCTCTTCATGAGAATGAGAGTGAGGGAAGCCCAGCTGTATCACAAGTGAGCTGTGATAAATGAATCAAAGCTTTCTGCATTGCTGGCCTTAATTTTTGATATTTAATTGGTAAATTGTCTTCCAAGTAGCAAAACTAGTGAGGCTTGGGTTCTGACAGATGTCCCATGTCCTCTGTCCTTCTCATCTTCCTCAGTAGCCCTGTTTATGTGGCTGGGCACATGGCAACAAGGGATCAAATTGGTGGACTGTTATCTGTTAACCGAATGGTTGATGTTTCAGAATCTCTCATGCACGTTTTCCTCAGTGGGGATGGCAGTTGTTTTGCCTCTCCAAGTCAGTAGTGTGATGAAACTTTTATGAAATCTGTATATCTGGAAATCCCTATGTCCTAGTTCAGGCGAATTTGGGAGAAAACCCCCAAAGGGCCCCCTTCAGAAAAGCCAGCCCATGTGGCCCCTCCCCCAACTGGGGTTCGGGAAAAG
>WBNO01032034.1:0-11506 GCA_013400575.1 Peucedramus taeniatus | reverse complement strand
TTTAGGAAGGACGTTGAGACACTTGTGTGTGTCCAGAGGGCAATGAGGCTGGTGAGGGGCTTGGAACACAAGCCCTATGAGGAATGGCTGAGGGAGCTGGGGTTGTTTAGCCTGGAGAAAAGGAGACTCAGAGGTGACCTTATCACTCTCTACAACTTCCTGAAAGGTGGTTGTAGTCAGGTGGGGGTTGGTCTCTTTCACCAGGCAGCAACTGACAGAATGAGAGAACACAGTCTTAAGCTGTGCCAAGGGAAATATAGGTTGGATATTAGGAAGAAGTTTTTTACAGAAAGAATGATTAAGTACTGGAATTGTCTGCCTGGGGAGGTGGTGGAGTCATCATCCCTGGATGTGTTTAAAAAAAGACAATGTGGCACTCGGTGCCATGGTTTAGTTGAGGTGTAAGGGCATGGGTTGGACTCGATGATCTTGAAGTTCTCTTCCAACCTAGTGATTCTGTGATAAGGTCCCAAACCCAAAGTAACTAGGTTGAATAAGCCTCGTGCCCCCGTTGCACAGTGTCTTTTCACAGATTACAGAGATTGTCATACAACAGGGACTTGGTGATAATTTCAGACTACAGCTGCCCCACTGGTTGTGAAGGCTCTGGTACCTCATCATCATTAACTGGGTGTACTAGTTTGGTCTTATACTTCTTCCTCTGCACAGAGGCAACTGCTGCTGGCTGTGGCTGCCCTTGTGGTTCAGCTGTAACCTGGACGGTTGTAATGTCTGTGGGTTCCACTGCTGCACCATCAGGCTCTCCTTCTTTGAGGCAGGGACAGGGTTTCCCACCAGCTGGAGAAGTGTATTCCTTCAACACCTGGCATATCTCCTCCACCAACACCCCCATCCAATCCAGGTGGTTTCTTTCTGAGGTGGACTGTTGGGCAGTGTCAGGCTCTGGGGCAGGGTCAGGCTCTGGGGCAATGTCAGCCTGTTGGGCAGTGTCTTGGTTTGAAAAGACAGGTGTCTGTTAAGGAAGGCAGGAGCCTCCCCTGAAATGGAAAATGTAAACCCCCTCCCTCTGAATTATTATAATTTTGAAATTAAAAGGCTCTCAGGCAAAGATATGGGAATAGGAATAACAGTTCTTTACTAGGAAAACTAAAAATACAAATGTAATAGTACAAACAAAAAAAAACGTACTGTCAGAGTCAGAATACAACCCGACACCCTGTTGGTCAGGGTGTTGGCAGCAGTCCCATTGAATGTTGGCTGCAGTCCTCCTAGAGTGGCAGATGTGGTTCTGTTGAAGAAGTGATCCTGCAGAAGGGCGTAGTCTTCCTCTGAAGGTCCAGTGGTGGTGTAGATGGGCCTGGTCTTCCTCTGGGAATCCAGTGTAGAAGACAGCTGCTCCTCTGGGAACCCAGTGGAAAAGGCTGTCTGTGGTCTTCCAAATCTCTGATTATATCCAGATAGGAATGCTTGACTCCTCCCTCTGAGCTTCTCACAATGGGATGGTGTAATTTTATCATTCATGCAGTGAGACTCAATGGCCCATTAACAGAAGATATCTCCCTGGAGGGAGGATTGTTTGTGGAAGAGATAAACTGCCCAATTAACAGAAGATAACTGCTCCACAGGTAGGAATAGAATATACACACCCATTTCCATCCTAAGACAGGCAGCATCACTAGCCTCTGGGGTAGATTGTTGTGTTGCACTGAGTAGTTTATTTAGTTATTATTTTGCACTGGGCGATTGGAATTTTGCACTGAGTAGTTACTATTTTGCACTGAAGTGGTTTGTTGTATCACATGGTTTGTTCNCCCCCCCCCCGCTTCCCCCCAGTTTAAAATCTCCCACCATGAGAGATTCTTTCTCTTTCTTCTCCTGGACTGCTCCCTCCCTCTTTCTTTTCCTGGACACCATTACCTCCCTCCCTGACTCTCTCTTTCCCCTGGAGGTGTTCCACAATAAAGTTGCGGTACGTTCGTCCCGAGAAAAAGAACGCCTCTCATTTTTTGCTTTTGTCCTTGTTGGTGAAGCTGGGGTCCAGAGCTAGCCAAACCGGACCCCCATGAGGCGTAGAACCAACAGTAGATGTCAGAGTGGTTACCCAAGGCAATCTCACCTTATCTCTGTATGCTAAATTGAATAGGCCTGTCAGCATCACCAGCCACTGTATGATATCATTAGCATTTAGAGAAGATTTGAACCCTTCAAAAGCTGTGGGGGTAGGCCCAAAGAAATGGGTGAAAGGTTTGGAAAAATTTCCCCCAGTGTTACTTCCTCACAATGGGTATCATTATTAATGGAACCCCAAAAACATACACTTCGTATGTGGTAGCCATGTATCCAGGTTCCTGCCTTTCAGAGGAAGTTAAAAATCTATTAATTCCTCACCTTATTGACCCATTGTGTAAACTGGATAACAGCCACAGCAGCCTTTGTCATAGGGCCCATGTTTAGCTAATGAGCTGTAAATGGGAAAAATATAGCCACAAGCATGTGCCAACCAAACCAAAGTAGGCCACATGGTACCACTTCACGAGGTTTCTATATTCGGCACACAAAAAAATAGGTTAGCCAGGAATTGTTATTCCTTTTTCACCCTTTCCTCTCGATGCCCTCAGGCCCCACATTGGGTGCCAAGATCTGTCCTGGTTTAAGGACAGGTGATTGCCAAGGAAGGTGGGAATCTCCCTTGGAATGGAGAATATGAACCCCTTCCCTCCAAATTATTATAACTTTGAAAATACGGTGCTTTCAGGCAAAGAGATGGGAAAAGGAATAACAGTTCTTTACTTATATATATGTATAACAAGACAAACAACAACAGCAGCAACAACAAACAAAAAAGGTCCGATTAACAGCCTTCTCTCAGCCATCAAGCACTTTCCCCATTGGTGTAGTTATAGCCACACCCAGCAGGGGCACTGTAGCTCCCCATCAGGCATGGCAGGTGAGATGATCCCCACAGCTGCAGGGGGCCCTGTGGCGTGAGTTTGGCCACCTCTCTCCATGCGGTTATGGCACCTCAGCCAGTGGAAGAGATAGAAAAGGGGCTTTCCTTTACAAACTCACAGGAAGCAGCCAGTCTCAGTGTCCCTTGGGAAGCTGAATGGACTGTAGCAGGAACCCTGGAGCAGCAAGCTGGAACAGAAGAGGTGAGCACACCTGTGGTGACAAAGTGTAGCAAAAACTCCGAAGCTATAGCAGGATCCGTGGGGGTCTGGGCAGACACGGGGTATCAAGTTAAAATGTAGAAAAAAAGCCCTGAAGCAGCAGCAGAAAACAGCAGGGCTGAGCGGGGGATTGCTCCTTTGCACAGTCCACCGGCGATGGCTGGTCCCGGGGTCAGGCCACCGTGCCGAGGAAACGGCCTGGCGGGGACACCTCCCAGCTCCCGGCGCAGCAGGCACTGGCCCTGGGCTCCCAAACAGCAGAAGAGCAGAGAAGCAAGCCAGCAAGGCCCAGTCACAGTGCCGAAGGAAGAAGAAAAGAAAGAAACAGGCAAAACCCACAGGGCAACAGGATATCCAGTCAGACGCCTGTGGTACGTGGCTCCTG
Organism: Peucedramus taeniatus; assembly: GCA_013400575.1. Classification (NCBI taxonomy): domain Eukaryota; kingdom Metazoa; phylum Chordata; class Aves; order Passeriformes; family Fringillidae; genus Peucedramus; species Peucedramus taeniatus. The sequence continues at coordinate 7,990 of WBNO01032034.1, read as the reverse complement.
AGTCAATCACTCCCACTGGAAAGAAGCAGCAGCCCCTGACCCCCAACCCTCGTAGGATCCTGGGCTGCCCCTCACCCATCGCAATACTCCTGGAGCCGGGGAAGACAGTGACCATTCTGGACACAAAACAAAATCAAAAATGGATATGGGATATAAACCATCCCCAAGACAATCTGTTGTAGGAAGGCATAGAAATGGTGACACAAGGGGAAGCTTTATGTGGTTATGGATAAAGTGAATCTCTCTTGGTATGTATTCATACATGTTGATTTCATTTCTGCTAATATGAAAACAAAGCAACTCCACTGAAGACAAAAAGATGCAATTACAATTAAAACCTGAATAAAAAAATATTATACAGCTCCAGAAGATGAATCACAGAATCACACAGAATCACTAGGTGGGAAGAGACCTTTAAGATCATTGAGTCAACCTAGATGATGGAATTTAGTACAAATGAGCTCAGTAAACTTCAAAAGCAGAGAAAAACCTAACTAAACCAATAAACTTTTTTTAATGGTTTTGGTGCTTACCTATTAAAAGTTAATGGAAAAAAAGAAACATTGGGCATGAGATACTTTGTTAGCATATCTCTTGGAGCATATGTCATAGGCATGTCCTCTGAGGTGTGGTTGAGGACACTATGTTAGTCTAGTTTGAAGAAAGGGAGGCAGAGGTGCTGTCTAGTTGCTTTCCACAGTTTTTTGAAGAGGGGGAGTGGAATGGGAGATGCTGATCTCCTCTCCCGGGTATCCGGTGACAGGATGTGTAAGAATGGTTCAAAGTTGCACCAGGAAAGTTTTGGACTTGACACTAAGAAGTGTTTATTTACTGAGAGGGTGGTCAAACATTGTAATAGGCTTCCTAGAGAGGTATCACAGAATCACAGAATATGCTGAGTTGGATCCTCTAAGACCCCAAAAACCTCACTTGACAAGACACTTAAAAGGGTTTACAGTTTTTCATGTACTTTGAGTTAAATGCACAGGGAAAAACATGAACGAGATATTCTCAAAAGGTCAAAACAACCAAAAAACTTTACTGGCAACTTCAGAAAATCAGAGAACTTTGGCAAAAGGTTTAGAGCAGCATTCAGTCAACATAAAACAGTCTACAAAGCATTAACTTAGTCCATTCAACTTAGCAAATTCCAAGCCTATTAGACTTTAAGTTACTCAAAACTCTGAGAAGAGGGAATTAGAAGAAGGATAAAGAGAGTAAAACAGAAAAGATATAAAAAAGAATAAGTATAGCTTCCCCTCCTGGTTCCAGCAGTGTTCAGCTGATAGAAATCCCAAGAGGAGATGGAGTCAAGACATATGCTTGCCTCATGTACTGGCTTTAAGTACCCTTTGGCTTTCCTGGGCCCTTCCCCCAGATGGGACTTTTGGTTATCTGGCCACTTAGAAGCTGGGTTAGGGGCTCCAGAGGCAGGGTGTGGAGCATTGCCTCGGGTGTGCCAGCGATTGGTGGCCACTGTGGGACTGGGATACAGGCCCTACGGGGTGTGCGGGTCAGTGCATTGCCTCACTAGGGCAAGGCCCTACCTGCCCCTTTTCCACATACACACCTGAAATGTTTCAAGCCAGCAATATCCTCCAGTCTCTCACAGATCCCATCAGGATCATTGAGTCCAACTCCTGGCCCTGTGCAGGACCATCCTCTAAAATCACACCATGGGCCTGAGAACATTGTCCAAATACTTCTTGAACTCTGACAGGCTTGGTGCTGTGTCCTGATATCAAACCTAAACCTCCCAGACTCAGCTTCATGCTGTTCCCTCAGGTTCTGTCACTGGTTGCAGAGATGAGTGCCTGCCCCTCTGCTACCCCTCATCAGGATGTTGAAGACTGCAATGAGGTCTCCCCTTAGTCTCCTCTTCTCCAGGCTGAACAGACCAAGTGACCTCAGCCTCTCCTCATAAGGCTTCCCATCCAGACCCTTCACCATCCTCATAGCCCTCCTTTGGATGCTCTCAAGTAGCTTAATGTCTTTTCTATATTGTAGTACTCAAAACTGCACATAGGACTCAAGGTGAGGCTGCACCAGTGCAGAGTAGAGAGAGACAATCACCTCCTTTGACCAGCTGATGACACCCCTAACCTGTCAGTGTTTAAGAGGCATTTGAACAATCCCCTTAATAGTATGCTTTAACTTTTAGTCAGCCCTGAGAGGCAGTTGGACTAGATGATCATTGTAGATCCCTTCCAGTTGAACTATTCTATTCTATTCTATTCTATTCCATTCCATTCCATTCCATTCCATTCTATAGACTCATTTAAACATTTCTTACTCTTGTGGTTTGACACTGCCCAAAACGCCAGGCACCCATGAAAGCCGCTCACTCACCCTCCCCTCTACCAAAAACCAGGCTGTGCAAAACCAACACACTTACCTAGTTTTTCACAAAATATATATGACAGGATCCATTTAATAAAGTTCTTAGAAATGCCCCTGCCAGAATCAAGGTGCAAATGAGACAATATGCCAGTGACAATACTATGGATTTTATTTGATAGTAAATATGAGAGACAGAGAGAGAGAGAAATAGGAAATAGGTGGAGGGCACAGAAAGAGAAAAGGAAAATATCACCATCCGTGGATCCCAATGATATTCCGTTGATCCTCTCCAGCTGATCTTCTTGGTGAAGGTCCCCCTGAAAAACATAGAATCCAATGGCTTAATATATGCTCAGGCTAGGTAGGAAAATTCCGGCACTTCCCTGGGAGGGAGATGTTTACCATTGTCTCTTACAAGACTCCAGGTTTGTTGAATCACATGCAGCCCTGTAGTGCAAGGCTTCAAGAATGACTCGGGGGGGCACTTCAGGGGGGTCCTTGATGGATAATGACACCCCCTCAGCTGCCTCTCATGTGAAAGTCCTGTGGATGTGGCCTGTGGGGTTGGAGTTCCACAGCTGGGCCAGTTTGTGTACGGGACGATGGGTGTTCACTGCCTCTAACCAGAAGTTATACCCAAAACCTCCTTTTTCCCCGGCACCTCATTTTGGGGGGAGAGTCTGTGTAAACCTGGCTTCTGTGGCTTGTGGTCTCCCTGTCCTAGGGTGATGTTCTGATGTTTGTATCCCCAATCATCTGTTCTGTTATGCTGGATATTTTGCTCTGTACCTTCAAGACCGGCTCTGAAAAACAAAGTTTGTTTTGTTATCAGCCTGCTTGCTCACTCCCACACAGACGGTGAGACACAGACCATACATAGGGCTGCTTTTGTTTTTCTTTGCTCTCTTTCGCTTTTTGCCCTTGTTTTGCTCTGGCTTCTGCTTTTCTCTCTTGCTTTTGCTTCTTGTTAGCTAGTTTAGCTAGGCAGTCCGAATTTTTTCCTGGACTGTTTTTTTCTTTTTCTTTTTTTTTTTTTGTTTGCTTTGTTTTTGTTTTTGTTTTTGTTTTTTTTTTTTTCCTTGTAACCATACAAACCTGCTCTGGACTGGGACCTGGAAAACACCAAGAGCCTGCACTTTGTGGCCTGCCCTGCAGCAGCCATTCGTAGCTCCGGAGAGGCTGATAACAGAGCGACCACTCCCCAGAGAGACTGTCTGAATTTGAGATCTCTTCAGAAAGGTGAAAGAGTTTTGTCATCCAGTATTGTTCATTTTGTGTGTTGGGGGGTGCGTTGCCTGTTAAATAAACAGGTTCTTTCCACTTCTCTCTCTGAGGAATTTTGTTCTGAACCCTGGTTGGGGGGAGGGGCCGTGTGGGTTGGCTTTTCTGAAGGGGCCCCTTTGGAGGTTTTCTCCCAAATTTGCCCTAAACTAGGACACTCCCCCACCCCAAACTCAGCCAGGGAAGAATCTCTGCTGTGTTTGGTTTTCTTGTGGATGCATTCCTCTCCTTCAGCTTTGTTTTTTCCTAGGCTTGAGATCATTAAAGAATGGGTTTTCCCTTTATCTAATCTTAGTGGTTTATCTTACAGTCCAAAGTCCCAGTCAGGTATCTTCAGGGAGGCTTCTTTGCTTGTAGCTTCTTTATACAGTTTTTGTTATAATGAGCAAACCTTTATATCAATTTTTGAGTCATGAACTATTTCAGTCTCTGACAATATAAAATATTTTGTCCCTTACTCTCATTTTGAGTTCTGAGTTCAAAAATATATACTACTGCAGTGTTTCAAATGACAGCTCCAAAGTGCAACAGAGGGGAACAGTGCAATGCAGCAAGATATAGAAGACTGATCTTGTATCCAGAATTAAGTAAATTAAACTAATTCTAATATATGACCCACAAAATATGCATAATTTGATAAAATTATTCTTAATTCTTTCTTAATAGAAAATGTAATTCCTATTAGAAAATAAAATTGTGACTTTGGTAGCTTAGATGAGTATCCTTCTAACTCTTAATTATTTTAATTTTTCATTGAGTTGTTTTAATTAGAATATAAAGAATAAGAATTGCCTTATGCTAGGCTATAAAAACTAGAAGGTAAATTCCTTTCCCCATCCCTCCAGCACATAATATGCCTTGATATTTTTTCTTATAGAGACAAAGATGTCCTTTATTTATTCTTTTATTGCACATAAAGTAAAAAGTCAGGTTTCGCTCATCATAAATTTAATTAAACGGTATACATATCAGCTGTTCCAAACAATTTTCTGCCATCTATTAATATTTTTTGGTCTTTGCTTTCAACAGTCTAATACAATCATGGAATCCTAGAATGTATCATTGTTGCCGCTAGTAATAAAGGAATGGGACCATTATCAGGCTAAGAACGATTTATTGCTCAGATAAACATCAGTCTCAGAGGTTGTGAGATTTTAGAGCAGCAGGCAGTCAGCCATAGCAGAGTAGTCACAAGTTCTTTGTTGCAAGACAATATATAACTTTCTAATCCAGTGGACAGTTATTTTGCTTTTCTAACCTATCACCTTTACTCACTTCTATTGCACTACGGATATTTTTACCCAATAGGCTGCTGTCACACACACATATGCTTCTATTATAACTTTTAAGCTCTTAACTTACTCTATACAATCACATTACTATGCTATAGACCCTTCACCATCTTACCCAATACCGTTTCTTACTTACTTAAGGCATATTCTTACTTACAACTATAGAAACATAAGTTTATAATTTTCCTACTTAATGTCTGTGTATTTTATTTTTGCATCAATCCAAGCTCTTTCCAAGGCTGCAGATCAAACCCTCCAGAATCTGTGGAAAATTCTATCTTTCCATTTCCCACAAGAATGGTTAGTTGAAAGGGGACCTTAAAGATCATCTAGTTCCAATCCCCCTGCCACAGGCAGGGACACCTTCCAATAGACCAGGTTACTCAGAGCTCCATCCAGCCTGTCTTTGAACACCTCCAGGGATGAGGCATCCACAACTTCTCTGGGCAATCTGTTCCAGTGCCTCAACATCCTCACAGTAAAGAATTTCTTCTTAACATTTTATCTAAGCCTGTTGTCTTTTAGTCTGAAACCATTTCTTCTTGTCCTGTCACTCCCTCTCCCTCCTTTTTATAAGCCCCTGTCTTGGTTTGAGACAATTCAAAGGAGAACACTGGAATGAGTTGTCTCCCTTTACAGGTTCAACCAATCCCTTTCCACCAATAAGGAACGAATATGAGTAGATATTAGTGAAAAAATAACAGTTTACTAACAAACAGAACAGCAACAGGCAAAAAAACCCCCAGCAAATAACTGCTAGATAAAAAATTGCTAAATGTCTCTGACTCTCCCCAGAAGAGAGACTCAAAAATGCCAGGGATAGCCCTCCCAACCAAGATGGTGCCCTGCAACCAAACATGTGGTTTTAAGGACAAAGGGAAAGGTGGTGGCAGTCTTCCCCCTGCCTTCCCCCCCTGCTTATCTCCCCAATGGCTGGAGCTCCTACTGGTACTGTCCGTATCAAGGGCTAGAACTCATACAGGGACTTTGCCTTACTTGCAGCAGGAGATGACAGGACAGGCAAGGCACGGCAGCTGGGCTGGGGTGACTTGTGGTCTCGGCCAGGTGCTGTTGGCAAGTTGTAACAGCTTGGATTGGAGTGGGGGCTACCCTGTTTAGCCTGTGTAATTTGCCCCAAGGCAGCATCTCTCTGAGAGGAGAAAAAGGAAAAAAAAACCTGAAACAAGAACCCAAAAATGGAAGAAAAAGAACCTTTGCCTGAGCAAAGACCAAACAGCCCACGAAGCAAATACCACAAATACAACGTGGTCAAGGACTGGTGATGCCTTGTGAAGGGTGACCTAGAACAAAGACTAGATGGAGCTAAAGAATAAAGTAGGTATTTATTAAGAGGCCTCAATAGATCCACCTTGGGCAGCACAACCCAAAATGGCCACAAAATGGACAACCGGTCATGGGGTCTCACACTTTTATACATTTTGGTCCATTAGCATATTGGAGCTAATTGTCCAATTACAGCTTTAGCCCATGAAGTCCCATCCTTCTTGTTTTCTTTCTTTGGTCCACCGTTGTTTATGCTCTTGGGCCTGAGATCTGGATTGGCTGTCCTTGGGTCCCCAGCTAGAGAAGGAATTGTTTTGTCTCGCTCTTCTGTGAAGATAGCTTATTATCCCCTAATATGAAGCCTAGACTTACACACTAAAGCAGAACAGAATCTGAAAAATATAAAAGCTAAAACCTGAGGCACCAATACCTGACATCCAATGAAGATGTAAGAAAGTGATCACCACTAGATGGCAAGGAAGGAATTGACTGACAAGACTTTGGGAGAGGCTAGAGGTATAAAAGGCAGAGCATCCATTTTTAAGATGAGCATGTGGCTGATAGTCACGGGGGCTCCCAGCACTGTAATTTTTCCTTATTTAGTCCTTTTGTTGCATTTTTGTTACGGTTTAATAAGTCTTTAAAATTTTAAAAAGTGAGCAGTCGTTTCTCGCAATAACAAACAGTTGAAACTGAATTTATCATAGACCTGCAACCGCTTTTGAGCAAACAGCTGAACACAGTTTCTCACACTAAAATGTATAAATACTGTCTTAACTTTGCAATAAACCAGATTCACTTGCTTCTAGCTTGTGTCTCTCGCATTCATACGCCACAGACTGGTACTTAAAAGACAAAAGAAGTGGACAAGGTGGGGGGAAGGGTGCAGCTGGGTACTCTCTTCGCTGGGGGGTTTTCTCTTGGGAAGGGCAGAGATACCGCAAGATTTCGGCTGTGGAGTGAGGGGCTGGGCTCAGCTCCTCGCTCACGTTCTCGCTCTCAGGATCAGATTGGAGAGGTGCGGTTTTTGGTGCCAGACTGTTGCTGCCCAGAAAATTCACTGCTACTGCTGAGTTTTCATCCTGCACGGCTTCTACTTACTGTGGGTAAGCTTCTGCTTGCAAGAGCAGCTGTTGAACTGTGACCTTTCCAACACCCAACCTCACTGGGAAGGGGACCCCAACCCTCTCCCCCTTCCCGGAGGGCACATCTCCTGGCTGTGTGTGGCAACTGCTTACAGAAGCCCAGCTGATACCTTAGGTTTTATGTTTTTCTGTTCTGTTTTGGTGTGAAGCTTTAGCTTTATATTAAGCGTTACTAGGATCTTTTCACAGGGTGGTAAAGACAAAACAATCCTATTCTAGCTGGAGACTCAAGGACAATCTCTTCAAACTTCAGGCCTAAAGCATAAACAACGTGAAAAGAGGAGGGCGGGCAAGCAAGCAAGGAGGATGAAACTTCATAATTTGAAGCTATTAAGTGGACAGTTAACTCCTATATGCAAATGGACTAAAACTTATAAAAATTTGCAATCTTGTGACCAAGCCCTCTTTTGCTTCCATTTTGGAGCCATCTGGGCAGAGCCACGACTGTGGCTCCAGTAGTGCCAGGGTGTAGCCTTTGAAGGCCCTTCAATAAATATCCACTTTATTCCTCTTAACTCTGTCTGGCCTCTGTTCTAGCTCCTAGCACCGCTGTTTCTCTGCTGCTGCTTTGGGTTTTTTGCTACACTTTAACCCAATACCCTGTGTCTGCCCGACCCCCCACAGTTCCTGCTACAGCTGCAGAGTTTC
>WBNO01032033.1:0-93227 GCA_013400575.1 Peucedramus taeniatus | reverse complement strand
AAGCTCTCCTCCGTTGCCGCTCGTGATTTCGTAATCCTGTAAAGCAACCTTCCCCCTTTTTTGTTTGTGAGATTTAAACTTTTAGAGATTTTTCACACATGTACCATTCGTTTATGAACACAACTTATTTCACCATTATTTTATATTTCACGGGAGCAGGAATTAATCTATACCATCTATAACACAGCGCAGTTGTGGTTTGGTGGCTGCAGCACTGCTGTGGTCAGTATCTGTTAGCAGAGTGGTTTGGAAACTGGAACTGCAGCAGGAGCATGTTGAATATTTTTGTTCAGCCTTTTTTTGTGCACTTCACATTCTTTAGGTGCAGCTGTTCAGCCTCAGTGAGGTCATCTTAGTTCTCACTGTGGTATGAGCTGTTTGAACTTTTTCTCACTGGCAATTTTGAATAATCTGAAGTAAAATACACAGGTTATTCTTCCATTTCAGAAGCTTTCCAAGATGAATGGAAGACTTTGAAACCTGGCCTTTGGTGTAGCAGCTGATTTCCTTTAAAAAATACATGCTGTTCCACCTTGTCACTCCCTGCTGGTTTCTTAACATGTACAATCCACATTACAGCCAAAGTGTGCCCAGGTGGGCAGGGAGGCCAGGGGCACCTGGGCTGTCCCAGGGCTGGTATGTCCAGCATGGGCAGGGCAGTGCTGCCTCCTGTGCTGGGCACTGCTGAGGCACCACCTCAAATCCTGGGGGCAGTTTTGGGGCCCCCTACAAGAAAGACATTGAGGGGCTGGAGCACATCCAGGGAGGGGAATGGAGCTGGGAAGGGGCTGGAGTACCAGGAGGGGCTGAGGGAGCTGGGAAAGGGGCTCAGCCTGGAGAAAAGGAGGCTCAGGGGGGACCTTGTGGCTCTGCACAACTCCCTGAAAGGAGGGGACAGCCGGGGGGGGGTCAGGCTCTGCTCCCAGGGAACAGGAATGGGACAAGAAGAAATGGCCTCCAGTTGTTCCAGGGGAGAGTCAGGTTGGATAAATTTCTTCATGGAAAAGGTGGCCAGGCACTGGCACAGGTACCAGGGCAGTGGTGGAGACTCCATCCTTGCAGGGATTCAAAAGCTGCATGGGTGTGGCACTTGGGGACGTGGGTTAGTGGCAAACTTGGAGGTTCTGGGGGAATGGTTGGACTCCGTGATGTTAAAGGTCTTTTCCAACCTCAGTGAGGCTGAAATCCCTCAGCCCTATTGCTTTCCTGCTCTTTATGGACAAGGGCACAGCTGATGGCAGAGTTCTGCTAAATCATTCACAACTGATTTTTCCCCCTCTTTTTCTCTTTGTTTCCAATCCACATGCTACTAATTCAGAGTTCACTCTAGCCTGAGGTCGAGCATCTAGATTGCCTCACTACAGATTGCCAGATGCATTGTGCCTGCTTTACAATGGTTTTAGCAGGAGCTAATGAATGAACAATAGCACTGAGGAGAGCCTGGCGTCTGTAGGTGCCCAGGCTGGGGAGTGTTCCCTCCCCAGCACCAAAACCCCTCAAATGGGCTCCTCTGGCATCCCACATCTGGCTGGTGAGTCACAGGACAGTGACAGGCTCCAGCTTTTCTCACTTCTGGGCCTCTGCACAGCAGATGTCCCAGCACTGGGTGAGACGTGAGCCACGGGCCTCCTGGATCCGGCCGGGGGATCCTGGAGAGGGGGAGCTGGATCACAGCGAGCACAGGGAGGGCTGGCAGGGCCAGGGGGGAGCAAAGGTGAGATTCAGCCTCAGCCTCAGCCTGAAGCTCAGCAGATCTGGTGTCCGGGTGAGCAGGGATGGATGCACAGAGCAGTGTTTGTTCCCTGTGCAAGGAGTGGTGAGAGGCTGTCCCAGAGCAGCCCACGGGCCCTGTCCCAACCAGGCTGAGCAAATGGACAAAGTCCCAAAGCAGCCCTACCTTCAGTTCAGCAGCCTCTTCTCCCAGCCTTGTCTGCAGGCTCACTTTGAGAGGTAAAAATGTAACAAATGAGATTTCCATGTGTGCCCAAAGGAGGTGCAGTTTGGGAAAGAGTGGGCACTGGGTGAGGGATGAGGAGAGCTGTGTGTGCTCTCTTTCATACGACAACAACTGGCTCAGATTTGCAGCTTCCTCCCACCCCTTATCTCCCCAATACCAGCAACCACAGGCTGAGAACTGAAATAGTAGGTCCATTATAGTTAATAGCTGTTCCTTAAACTCCGTGATGTCTGGCTATTAATTTAGCAAGGCTTTTCCTTGCTGTTTGTTTCTACTTGATCAGGAAAAAAACCCTCAATAGTAAAGAAATGCTAAACCAGATCTGTTTCCACACTGCGAAAAGTTTTTGTTTCATGCTGTGTCCAATTTCAGGTTGTTATTTAGCACCTTCAAGTGGTTTTCACTGTCCCATTGCATTCAGTGGGGTTGGGTTGTTCTGGGTGTTAACAAGCACTGTCATCCTGGGAAATCTGTCCCTGCAAATTGATGGAACCTGGTGATCAAATGAAATTTATTACGGAAGATTGTACTCCTAGTACAGTCAGACAGCTCTGATTTGGCCAAAAGTAATAAAATATTTCTCAAATGTCTGTCAGACTAACATTCTGTTAATGCTTCCCTTATTGTTACCAGTGAAAATACTCTTCTCTTGTAAATAAGGCACCTCCTGTCCCTGTTTTCCCTCCATGGTTGAGTCAGAAGTGATAAGAGAGCACAGGCTGTACATTTTTCTCCATCTATCTCAACCAGAAATGCCAGACTCTGTGATTTTTAAATTTGCAATATTGTCTTCCTAGGCCCTGCTCTTTATTTTTCTGCAAGGCTGGAGTTCTGTGAAATGGAGATTGATGGAGGTGCACAGGTTGCCTTGGGAAATACAGATCAGTGCAGAGGAGGGCAAGGCATGGCTGAATGGATGCTGCACTGATGATTCTGAGATTCATGACTGAGCTTGTTTTCATAGCAGTGGTTCTTCCTGCAGATAATATGAAGCTTCTTGGAAGCTAACTGTGGTTATTTTAGCCCGTGGGGCTTTTTGCTAAGGCAAATCAAATGTAGTAAATGTAGCCTGGGAAGCCTCAGCAGGGTTTGCAGTAGCATTGTTTGCCCCTGGACAGCTTTGTACCACTGTAACAATTACAATTATTTTTCTTCTCTTTTAAAATCCCCTTCATGACTGTGGTTTGCACGCCAGCTTAGGGAAAGCAAAAACAAACGACAGACTGACAGAACAATAATAAAAAAACCCCCAACCCTGTGAAAAAATACTTCCAGAAGTGAGTGGGATTAAAAAATGGGTTTAAGGCTCTGCAGCATTCTTTTTATGGGATCGGGACACCCCAACTTCTTGTCTAATTCCCTGAAACTGCACAGCAAAAAGATTGAATTCTTTAGGATACTTAGAAAGTTTGTAGTAAAGTTTTTGCTTCTTGTTCCATCTGCAAGTCCAGAGACACTTTTCAGCAAACCTGGTACTTTTCTGTAGCACACTGGTTTTGGTTTCATTAACTGGAAAATCATTTCTGTAAGGGGATATTTAATGGGCCACGGTCATAGGTATGTGCTCCTTTTCCCTGATGAAGCAGCAGCATTTTGGAAGTAAACTGAACAGACTGCAAAGGTTCAGGCACCTTAAATGCTTAATAATCGGGCACGGGGTTTTGGGTTGAGCCAGGGGTTACTGTCAGCATCTGCCTTATTATTAACTTGTTTCCACTAAGAACAAATGTTTGGTGGTCCTATTCTTCCTCCTCTCCAAAACTTATGTCCTATGTGTATTTTATTAACAACTGGCTGCAGACTCCTTTGACCCTTTTTGGGGTCTGTCCTGCCACTGAGATGTCATTTTGGAGATAAGTATCAACATCTTTGACCACACTCCAGACTTAGAGGAAAGGAGCAGTGATGGAGAAAGTTGAAGGGAATACAGGGATGCAAACCATCTGATCTACTCATTTAGTGCTCCAAATATTTGCTTCCCAAACTGAGAAATTACCGTGAATTGAATCACAGCTTTATAGCAAGGAAATCTTTGAAATACTAAAACCTTTGTGTTTAAAGTGGTCTGGCTCTGTCAGATATTTCTGAGGTCTTTTCAGAGGAGGAGGGGTCCCTGGGTGTAGAATTACTTTGAATGCTCCTATTTCCACTTTAGAAGACTCTAAGGTTTGATGTCTTTCACAAACAAGTGAAAGAGCATTCTTTTAATGAATTTATCTGTATATTTATAATATATATATTTTTTTAAATGCCACTCTTATTTGTTATGGAACACAAGGAAGAGTGAGGCTGTGTATTCTCGTGGTTCATTTCTGGCTATTACTGTTGTAAGTCACTGTTGTTCAGCTATTTGAGACAGCTGTGCACAGGGAAGGGGAGCCCATATGAGATCCCAAATGACATTTCAGCTGAGGAAACTGCCCAAAATGGCAAGGGTACCACATGAACACTGTTAGGTAAACCTAACAGATTAGCTAAAATGTAGAGAGTGAGTGATGAAGAGGTTATTAAAGTATATTAGAGTATATTAAAGTCAATAGATGATTTCCAATGATTCAGAGGGGTCTGCAGTGGATCACTAGGAAATGGTGTCTTTTAGTTTTTTCCTGCCTTTATCTGTCTTAAATGAAACCACATGTGAATTGTGTTATGACATTAATATAGCCATTTTAGGACTCCCATATTTCAGGCAGGGTTTCATCTTAAAGGATTTCCTGGATGGAAAGATATGTGCATATGCCATGCAGCAATTGAAATAGTTTCTCATTCCACTGAAAAAAAAAACTTGCAGAAATCACTCTCCTTTTTCTTCTGGGAGAGTGATTTGACCATATGTTGGCCATCTGCATATCATCTGAGCAGCTTGCCAATAAAACCTTTGTATTACCTCAGAAAGTAATCTGCAGGCCCCACAGGTTTCAGAGGAGAGTGGCTGGTTGTGCTCTCAGGCAGCCCCACGTGTCCCTGGTGCTGCTCCTCCAGGTGATTCCAGGTGGGAATGTTGTCCCCCAGGTCCCATGTCACACCTGCCTACCTGGCATTGGTGCTCCTGGTGTGGCACAGTCATAGTTGAGACAGAGACAATACAAAGTAACACAGTGCATTTTCAGAAGGCTTCAAACCCATTTTTATTATAGCATGCCTGCTTTTTATACATTCTTACAAAGCTCATAAGTTTACACTTTATTCATTGATCTGGAGAGACAAAAAAAGTGCTCATTGGAACAGGCAGTTGCAGGTTTCTCTTATTTATCCTTCTTTCTTGGTCTCTGTGTCAACAACCTTGGAAAAAATTGTTACAGGGGTGAACATGGATCCTCTTATCAAACTTCTCTCTGGCTCACAGAAGTCACTGTACAGAACAGGGCCTCTGCTGGAAGTCAGGCAAGGGGCAGGATTTCATTTCCCTCTCCCAACCCTCTCTGATGTGACTGTGCAAGAGGCAGAAAATACTTATATTGATTCTGAAGGACCGAAAAAACTTGAACTAGCCCATCATGCCAGACTGACACTGGGGTGTCTTTGTCCCCAGACCAGGGGTAATTTGCTGGTGAAGGGGAAGAATATCCCACCAAACCCCTTTCTAGCTGTCAGACTCCATTGTACAGGTCTAAGAGCTATTACTGCAGGTGGCCACATGCACTGGGCAGCCCAGATCCCCCCCGTGTGCCAGGCTCACCCCATGGGCAGCAGGGCAGCGAGGGGACCCTGCCTCTCTGCTCCCCTCTCAGCACAGCCCACCTGCAGGGCTCCTGCAGCTCTGGGGGCTCCAAGATGCGAGAAATGACCACTCACTTTTTAAAATTTTAAGGGTTTATTAAACTTTAATAAAAAATACAACAGAAGGACCAAATAAGGAAAAATTACAGCGCTAGGAGCCCCTCATCCGTGACTGCCAGCCACGTGGCTCCTCCTCAAAATGGATACTCTGCCTTTTATATCTCTAGCCTCTCCTGGAGTCCTGTCAGTCGAGTCCTTCCTTGCTGTCCAGTGCTGCAGATCACTTTCTTACGCCTTGGTTGGAGGTCAGGTGCTGCCGTAGCAACGAGCTGACCCTCCCAAATGCCCCGACTACGAAGGCTATCCCATGATAAAAAATACTGTGGGGGAGCACATTGCAGTAACATAACTGTACATCTATAAAACTTTTCTTAACATACATATAGTGTTCACCCTTTAATTGTGAGAGCAAACCATCTCATTACTCATCCATAACAAATGGGAGAAGGACATGGAACTGTTGGAGCAAGTCCAGAGGAAGACAGGAAGGTGAGCTGGGAGAGCTGGGGGTGCTCAGCCTGGAGAAGAGAAGGCTCTGGGGAGACCTAATTGTGGCCTTTTGATACTTGAAGGGGCCCTGTAGGAACAATAGGGTCTGACTTTTTAGCAGGGGCTGTTGTGGCTGGAGAAAGGGTGGTGGCTGTAAACTGAAAGAATATAGACCCAAACTAGATATAAAGAAGATTTTTGCTTTTTGTGCTGAGGGTGCTGAGGCCCTGGCACAGGGCGCCCAGAGAAGCTGAGGCTGCCCCTGGATCCCTGGAAGCATCCAAGGTCTGGTTGGACAGGGCTTGGAGCAACCTGGGACAGTGGAAGGTGTCCCTGCCCATGGCAGGAGTTGGGACTGTGTGGGTTTTAAGGTCCCTTCCAACCCAAACAATTCTGTGATTCTAAGAGCAAGGAAATGCACTGTGGGACTGGTGTGTTTATTCCTGTTCTCTGTCCTATCCCAGGAGCTGCTGATGTCTTTGAAAAATACCTGTTGGAATCTGCACACCACCAAAATGAAAGCTGAAACAGTGGAGGCTGTGCAAAGAGAAGAAAGAATTGTTCATGGAGTGCCAAGATTCAGCACTGCCCATGTGTGTCTGCCCACCTCTGATGTCCCCAGTTGTGTTTCTATGACTACATTGTGACCTGCCAACTGTTGCCTTCATAAGACTGGGGACTTCACTCATTGCCTTTGGCCAGAGGTTGCCAAAAGTGACTGGTGACTTTCTCATCCCCACAGTTAGAAAAGCACATGGTGGTTCAAGTGGTTTGCAGCTGGCCCAGGAAGCAATTATTTCTCTCCAACTATTAAATGTACTACAAAAACGTAAGATTATATTTCTGGTTGGCAATGAATAGCTGCTTGCTGTGCATTCTTGGTTTTGGGAATGAGGTACCTGTGGCAAACAGGTATTGCAGGGGTAACTGGGATTTTGGAGTGCAGTAACCACAGAGGGCCATCTCATGTGTTTCCTGCTGGGTTCTGGAGATCACTGACTGACTGGGAGCACTGTCCAGAAGAGCAGCAAGTTGGAGCTTGGCAATAGACAGAAAAAAATTGCTCCTGGGTTTGCTAGGGGAATCCATTCTTAATTATTTTCTTTTCCAGGCCTGAGTATGCAACTCGGAGGAGTCTTGGAGTTAAACTGATCACTGGATGTAGACAAGTGTTGAATTGGTCTGTTTAGTGTGTTTATAGAGTCACTTCTGGCCATAGAATGGTCTAATTAATCTTTAAGTGCTCTGTTGAAATATATTATGATTTAATGTTTTTTTGCATTGGCCTTCAGTACCATTTAATGTCTGCACCCACCCAGGCAGTGAGCTGGAGGCTGCAGTACCTCACGAGGAGCGTGTCCCACCATGCCTCTTTGCTGTAGCACTGGGATGAATGTCATTTGTGCCCTGGAAAACAGAGCTCCCACAGAGTCACAGCTTGGCACATCACAAGTGCTTCCTCG
Organism: Peucedramus taeniatus; assembly: GCA_013400575.1. Lineage (NCBI taxonomy): Eukaryota > Metazoa > Chordata > Aves > Passeriformes > Fringillidae > Peucedramus > Peucedramus taeniatus. Next base: position 85,538 of record WBNO01032033.1, on the reverse strand, counting down.
GCCCCTTGGTTTGGTTATACAAATCTCCTTCTGCTGCTCCAATAATTCTTTTCATCATGGCTTTAATACTGTCCTCATCTCAATGGGGCCTCATTCAGTCTTTCACCACCCTCAGCCAAAGCAGCATCACAGACACTGCTGACTTTTCTAGAGAACTTGGAAAAAGTCATTTTACCTTCCATCAAATCTTCCCTTCTCTCAGCAATTCCGAAAGGCTTTGGTTGGTTTCCTTTTGGGGTCTTCCAGAGAATTTGAGTGATTAGCTCAGTAAACTGTGACGTGTTTAGAGGTAGTTTGGTATAGCCATTAAGGTGTTAATTCTACCACTTTTTTTATCCATCAGGATACACTTGGATTTTATGGGCTTTGGGTGTGACAATACACAGTCAAGTCAGGAAAATACAGTATATGTTTTAAATTTACACAAGGCAGGTGATATGTGGAAAAGCTAACAGTGATTTGTGTTTTCATCCTACTAACCTGTAACTGGGATAAAATTTCCATTAGTCTCTAGCAGGACAATGACTGTCACAGAGCATTCCTGGGATATCTCTACACTGGAATTCCAGTAAGTTTTCACTGGAGACATTTTGGTGTGTGACAGGTAAAAGTTACAAATTCCATCTTTGTCATGTGCATGTTTTATCATCTGTGTGCTGGTGACATTTCAGATGGGACCCTGGGGGGACTCCTGCACTGACAAACATCCCCTCAGTATAAATAACTGCTCAAACTAAATACATTGAGGCAAATTTTTGGTGTACATATTTTGCTGATTTCTGCATCCTGTATCAATACCTCATGCAATGGAATCTTTATCCAGAAAAGTCAAGTCACTAACAACAATTTCAGAGTACTTGATTATATGTATTCTCTGGTGTGATAGATGAACAGCAAAGAAAGCAAAGCCTCTTTCTAATCAATTCCAGTTACTCCAGTTAATGAAGGCTTATTAATTAATCAAATTTAAAAATACACTACAGATAGGTGCTATATTAAAAACTATGTGCATACATGTTGAAAAAAAAAATCCCCTTACTGTCAATGACAGCTTTTTTCCTTTTCCTTCGTTGCCTGCACACGCCATCCTGTCCTTGTCTGGATCAGCTGCTGTGTCTAGAGGTCCTTGGGTGGCTCTTGGCACTCTGATTTCTTTGTTTGAGAGCCCAAGTTGTGCTACATCTCCATCGTGATGTGGATGGTGGGGCAGAGGGAGCCCCCAGAGGTGTCCTGGCGCACAGGCCTGAAGTGCCAGAGATGTTCTACTGTCCAGAGGGACCAAGCCAGGCTGGACAGCTCAGCAAGGAGGAGCACAAAGTCCTGTCCCTGGGGAGGAACAAGCCCAGGACACCAGGGGGGACACCCAGCAGGAAGCCAGGAAAGGCCCTGGGGCACATGGGGAGCACCAAGCTGACCAAGAGTCACCAGAAAATGAACTGTGCCCTGGGCCATGTTAGGAGCATTGTCACCACAGGTCAAGGAGGGGATCCCTCCCTGCTCCTCACTGTGGAGCTCATCCCTGGACTGCTGTGTCCAGTTTGGGCTGCCCAGTGCGAGACAGGGACATACTGCAGAGAGTCAAACATGAGGAAACATTTATTTTTCTGGTTTTAATGGTGAGTGAGGGTGACTGAGCACCAGGACAGGTTGCCCAGGGAGGTGGTGGAGTTTTCCTCCTGGGAGATATTCAAAAGCTGCCTGGACGTGGTCCTGGGCAATCAGGTCCAGTTGGATGGCTGCCAGAGGTCCCTGCTGACCCACAACCATTCTGAGGCTCTGCAAAGCTAGAGTGGGAGCTGCAGTCCAGAGCAGCTGTGTTTTGGATTTCTGGCTCTCCTTCCTTCCCTTCCCTTTGGTCCCATTCCCCTTGACCATGGTAAAATATAATTTTTCTGACCAGCAGGACTTCCTGGTACGAAAATTATCTTGTTTCCATGTAAGAAGTAGTGTGATTATTGGTATGTTTTTAGTATCAGTCTGATGCCTTGAGAGGCTCCCTGGAACACAGGTTAGACAGTCTTAAAGGAATAAAGTAGGTATTTGTTAAAAGGCCTTCATAGGATACACCTTGGGCAGTAAAAAGCCTGGCCAAGGCTACACCCAAGAGGGACAATGGGTCACGAGTTTTCAACTTTTATAAGTTTTGGTCCACTTCCATTTTGGGGTCAATTGTCCAATTCCAGCTCCAGGCTATGCAGTCCCATCCTCCCAGTTTGCTCTCCTCAATTCCCTGTTGTTTGCACTTTTTGGGCCTGAAGCTGCAGCGGTGTCCTTGGTTCTGGGGCTGGGAAAGGATTGTTTTCTCTGACTGAGCTGTGAGGAGAACTTGCTGACACTTTATATGAAGTTCAGAGTTATACACTAATGCAGTACAGGATCTGTAAAATATGAAAGCTAAAACTTAAGGCATCAAAGCAACAACAGTTTGTGACAGTTATGAGACTTCTGAAAAAAATCTGATGAAACCTAAATCTTTACCTAGTAAAAGAAGGAGCCACATTCTGAAATCCATTATAATGAATCGTTCTTCCTTCTCATCTCCTTTTTCATAATAACTGAGTGACTTACAGATTCCTGAGCCAAGAAATCTGGCTAAAAGACACACTTACATATATTTACAAGAAATCAAGCTTTTATCAGACATGCCAGTTGATGTGCCTTATAAAAGATAAGGAACACAATGACATTCTGTCATCATTAGGGCTCTTTCTCAGATTAATCTGACAACTATATATATATATCTAGTATGAACAAAAATTTCTGTTAATATCTGACCTTATTTTTGAGTTCTGGGCATTAGAGTGGTGATTAGAATTTAAAAAAAAAAAAAACCTTTATATGGCTTGAGCTCCTTTGGAATATGTATTATCTGTATCATCTTTTCCTGCCTGGAATATTTTTGTAGCCCTCAGCTGTGTTTAGAAATAAATTATTAAACAACTGTCTTCTCAATTAGACCTGCACAGGGGATTTGAAAATTCCTGATTGGGATTGGAAATTCATGGCCAGAAAAAATCTGATTGTGAAAGCTAAAGAGCACTGGAAGGGACCCTGGTGCAGGCAGGTGGAGAGAATATGGGAGATGTTGCTTAGCTCTGGAGTGCTCCTGTGGTAACTAAGAGTAGCAGCTGGATAAAGGGAAAATTCTAAGAACAAGGAAGTAGCATACAAGAAAAAAGAGTGTAAGGGAGCAGGGGAGAGACACTGTAGGTATAGAACAGAGGAGGTAAAAAGCAAGAGCTGGAGTCTGGCAAATAAAAAGTCTTCAGTGTCAGGGATATTTTCTGGATCTGCTCCCTCCTTGCTGTCCTGGAAGTTTAACCAACTTCTGTGCCATCTTGGATACCTCAAATTTAAGGCAAAGAGTCTCAAGAACAAGAGAAAGAAATCTTCTGTTGCCTTGAGCTTCAGCCATCTCTTTCTGAGCCTTTAAGTCTTGATACAGCAGCACTTGGACATTCCTGCCTGAATTAAGCCTTGGAGATGGTTCTAGGAGCTCCTGCAGCAAGAAAGGGCAAAGAATTGATTGCTTGGAAGGGTTTGCTTCAAGATGTACATGTGGGATATAAATTCATCTTTTGCTGATCTTTCCTTTCTTCCTCAAAGTCCCAGATATGTCTTCTTGCTTTTGGGCTCTGTACATGCAGTATCCTTGGCAGCAGGAGAAGAAAGGCTGAAGAGTTGATTCCTACAGATATGTCTGGAGAAAAAAAAATCTGATTTTTAGATTCCAAGGCATGGATACATTTAGATTTCAAGTATCTATGTATGTCATACCCCTGGGAGGTACTGCCCAGTGGCAGAATAGAACCCCTGAAGGTGAATGCTTAGCTGAGAATGACTAAAAATATAGTCATTGGGTCCATCTTTTCAGATGGAATAACCTAAATAAATTCTTGTCCTGATTTTTGTTGAACACATGAAAATGGAGTTAACCCCAAACCCTGCATTTTCAGCCTGATACTTTGGCTATGCTGAATGCTGGTAATGTCCCTGTAGGCAAAGCCAAGCTCTAGTCCTCACTGGCCTAACCAGTCCTGTTTTAGTGGCCATTTGGGTGCCATGGGGGCAGGTTTTGTGGTGCTATTTAGACAATTCTGCAGACTGGCATTAATATCACCCTTCAAATAAAACCCCAAACCCACAGGAATCCAGAATTCATCATAAAATACAGCTCTTTTGCTAAAAATGACTAATCAGTGCCAATTTCCCTGGTTGTCTGCTCCCTGAAATAACATCCAGCTTGTGGCAACATTAACCCCATAATAAAGACTGTCTATTAAATTTTAAGACGGGCAAATTCAAGCTTCAGAGCTCTCTATTTTGATTACTAGAGACATGGGGCAATTTGAAATATGCACTTGAGAAGCTAATGAAAGACAGAAGGCTTGCTGTGTTTCTGACTTGGCTTAACACTTGGGGTTTAACAGCAGGCACTGGCAGATCGTCTGGAAGATTCGGCATTTGCACAAAGCACAGTAGTGACAGCAGGAGTTCAGGTGTGGCTTGCAGGTTTTGAAGGTTGGCACACAATTAGCAGCAGGTGGGGGCCTTGGCTTTGGAGTTATCTTGCGTTTGGCATTTTTCTGGAAGATAAAAACAAGAGAATTCATAGACAGGTGAAATGAGAGTGGTGAACAGCGAGCGTTTCTGGGGGAGTGAGGAGGTGGCTGCAGCAGTGGGAGCTGAGCTAGCAATGCAGAGGCATGGTGGGGCTGGGAAATGGGAAAGGGTGGCTTGAGAGCAACCTTCTGAGCAAAATGACAAACCTCATTTTGACCATGACTGGATGGAGCTTTTGAAAGGGTCTGCAAGAAAGGGTATGGCAGCAGTGAAGAAAGGGGTGCAAAAATGTTCTCAGATGGTAAAGTTATCAATAAAACCAATTAAGGTGTTATGTTTGGATCACCCAGCTTTTCAGATGAGTAAAAACTCCCTGTCAGTCTCTTGTTGCTGAGCTGTGACACAGAGAGCAGGGCAGTGACTTGGCAATACTCCACCTCATGAGCCTGGTGATCCTCCATCCATGAGAATCCTCCCCTGCACACACAGTTCAGGGAGTGGGAAAAGGCCTCTCATCCCCCCCAGGAGTGCAGCTTCTCTGCTGGGGACGTGGAAAGGTGGAAAATTTTGCTCAGCTTGTGCCCGGGACCTGGGAGGGGTCTCTGAAGCCCAGCAGCTGCAGGCACCCTGTGCACTTCTGAAACTCAGAGTTATGGAATTCTTTGGATGGAAAGGGCTTTTAAAGGCCATCTCATCCCACCCCTTGCCATGTGCAGGGACACCTCCTGCTATCCCAGGCTGCTCCAAGCCCCATCCAACCTGGCCTTGGGCACTGCCAGGGATAGGGCAGCCACAGCTTTTTATTTTCTTTCCACTGTTATTGTTTCACATATATTTTTACAACATTTAGTGCTTTAAGCTGCATGTAAATTATTTAAATCAGGGAATGACAGTTAAAGCCTTTCAAAGGAATGCACCAAGGGAAACTCTAGAAGTAACAAACTGTTCTAATCCAACAAAGTTTTCTGAACAACCACCTACCTTGGAAGATTTCTTGTTCTCTGCCTCTTTCCTGCTGACTTTCTGGGATTTTCTAGTTAAATCTTCAATGAGAATAGCACAGCAAAATACTAAATCAGTTTTACAGAATGTTATTTCAATGAGAAATATTGTGTATTTTTGTGTGAGAGGAGGCAGATAACCTGCATTGCCACTTCATTGCTGCATGTTTTGCACTGATGTTCTTCTCAATTCAGAGTGTCTGAACTCTGCCACTGCTGCTTGTGTGAAGCAGAAGAGCAACTGATATTTGTATTTTAGAAGAGATTTTTTACACATTGTTTGGTACATGCAAACAATGCATTATTTCAGATAAATAAAATTAAAGGTCTCTGAAGAAGACTGGGGTGCTCAGGCACAGTAGTCACATAAACAAAATAGGAAAAATCTTTAGAATTCCATAATTTCTTCTCTTAAAACATGGTGCTACATGCATAATTTTGGAAGGAATAAACAAGTGTACACTGCTTTACACAAGAAAAAATTCTGCTGATTTGACATATACTCTGCATTTGTGATGCCACCTTTCATTCTGCAGTTCTTTGTTCCTTCTCCCCCCATTACCTCATTTTACATAATGTTACTTGCAAAGGTGTTTCATTAATGTGCCTGTAACTTTGCTCCCTTTATGTATTTGTCATAATATATAATTTTAGATATTTTTAACTGTGTAAATTCCATGTCTGGGGCTTGTTTAACTTGTTGTTGTCTAACACAGCAATGAATGTTAAAGTGTGAGACACTTCCCAGCTCACCAAGCTGTTGTGGTATTTTTGATACCTTTATTCTGGGTGTGTGAGTTTTGTAATAAGCACTACCTGTATGTAATGGATGACTGAGATAGAAAACATCCATATCCCCACTGGTGAGTGGTGGTCCCATTATCTACTCCAGGATCCTTTATCAATTATTTTGAATAATTTCTAATTGCTAGGATTTACTGAGTTGCAGAATGAAGAACAAATACTTTTGAGCTGGTTTGGGGGGGTTCATTTATTTATCTTGTATTGTTGTAAGTTAGGGTTATGCATCTCTAAGAAGTAATGGGGAGAAATGTGTCACAGCTCAGCCCGTCAGCTGTGTCAAAAGCATGGGCTCACTTCTCTGAGGAGATGGAGAAATCAGCTGAAGGGATTGTATTTTATAGCTCTGATTTTAATTTGGGTAAAAAAGTTACTGGAATTGTGACGGTGAAGGCATCAAGGATCACAAGGACCCCAAAATGGTGCAGCTTGGGAGGATGCAGAACAGCACAAGCTTTGCTAAACTCTCAGTTAAACAACACTGAGTTAACTCAGGATTCAGAGTTTCAGATTTCTTTGGAAATGCATGTGTGGGGCAACTGTTTCTCCTTAAGGATATGTTGTTCTGAGCAAGAGCACGGAGAAAACACAGGAAACAAGGTAAGATCCAGAGTGCTATAAACTAAAGCCCTAAAAACATGCATAAAGGAGTTAAACAAAAGAAGCTTTATTTTTTTAATTATCAGCATTTTGACACAGTTATGAATGTCCTGTAGCTGATTATCTCCAAACACCTGAGTTTCTTGAGAGAAGAAGTTGGTGTAAATTACATGAAAAGAGTTAAGGCAGACATGAGTAAAGAATTTTGTGAAGAAATGAGTTAAGCATCACCCTAAAGAGGCTCTTCCCAAACAAGACAGGTGGTCATCTGCCAGTAACTGTAGAGATAGAGCTGGCCCTGTCTTGGACAGATAAATCAATGACCCCTGGCTCTCCCTTGCTGTGCTCTTTTCTTCCCCTGTTTAAAGGCCAGGTAAACTGAGGTTATATTAATACCTGTTAATACTGTTGATTTTTCTACCACAAGAGCAGACCCTTAACACGCTCACATTATGTTACTTTTTTCTCATATGCATAAGATTTTCAAAGCAAGGTTATTTCCCATATTAGCATAAGACCACTTCTCTTCAATATAAAAAGGCTTATAGTGTAATGGGAGCTGAAGTGAAACCTGTAAAACTGAAATAAATTGTATTTTTCTTTCCCTCTAAACTGAGGTTTACCACATTGTCATTCTTGGGTGCTGCAGCCATCATAGTTCTGCACCCTATGAAGCCAAGCAAAGTTATCCAAATAATTCAGAACAATCAAAAGCTGTGTTTCCTGCAAATCTTGTTAATTTGGCACCGAAGGGCAGGTTTTACTCACCTACTATGGAGATGGGTGGAAGATCTGAGAGGTCCATTTTGCTCCTCCTGGACAGGTTGCATTCTGTCTTCTCCTCAATGACCAAGTGGGAATCAGCAGCCCTGAACAGGCTGTAGCAGAGCAGGAGGCTGAGGAAGAGGTTCTTTCTTGCCATTGTGGGGAGGAAAAAGTCCATTGTCATGAAAACCAAAGTTGGTCAAAACCTGCGGAAGTGATGCAGGGATATGAATCTCAGCAATGGTTTTCTGTCACGTTGTGCAGCTTTAGCAAAAAATCTCTGACAATTATTTTATTTCCAGCACCTTGCCTCTGGTACTGGAATACCTAGGATTGTAGTGGTAAGAGTGGAAAAATGCTATCTCAAATACAACTCCCTGAGATGTTATTTTTTTTCTGGATTCTTTTCTCAAAGGTTTATTTCCTGTAAGTATGAGGGTCCTCCCAGCTAAGCTTTATAATGGTTATTATATGGCCAAGGGCAGAGACTCAATCACATAATCAAATTTTCCCCAGGAAATACTGTCTACAAATTTGTGCTAGAAAACATAGAATAATGACAATTTAAATCCCACCCCCCACCCCCCCTCCAATTGTGTTTCCTGTTAATTTTCTGGTCTTAAAAGTAAATCATGAAGTAATATCCTATTTTATTACACCTCCAAGTGGCTGCTCTAATCCCATATAAATCACAGACATAACTCATGTGAGTTATAAAAGGCCAGTGCTGTCAAGTGTTTATGTGCCTTGGGGTTATGCACTGAATAACTTCCAAGATGTGGCAAAGTCTGGGATTTGGGGATACTCATGGAGGTACCATGGAGGCACCTGAGCTGTGGAGTGGCCATTACCTGAGGTGACAGTCCCTGAAGCATACACAGTGTGTGTGACCAACCTGGACTCCTTTTCTTGTACTTTCTTGTGTTTCAAAGCTGATTTTTATTTCCATGTGCAGCAGTTTTCTGCAGTGTCAGGGTTATGGGAGCCTTGTTCCCCAGAGGCATTGCCAGTCTCTAGATTTATGGGTGGCTTTGTGTCAGTGAAGAGCTGCTGGATGCAGTAAAAAGAGCGAGTGAAACCAAGTCTTTTGGGCCATTCATCTGGTTGTAATGACTTCATTACTGGGGAGTTAAAAGATGAAAAGTTTCTGCCTTGGGAGGGCTTCAGTCTGGTCACTGATGCTACACCTGGTCTGTTCTACACCTGCTTTTACAGCCCCACTGACCCACTCTTCCCTGGGAGATGGTCAGTATTATGCTTCTAATTCCAAGTGCTTGGGATCAGTTCTGAAATTGTCTGTTCTGCACACCATGTTCATGTGACAAATCAGTGCTGGGGGCATCAAGGCTGCTTCCACCATCGTGGCTGTAGCTGTGCCATGAGGATTCTTACCTCTGCTCTGGAGCCAGGCTGGGAGCTGGGGGGGTTCAGCCTGGAGAAGACAATGCTCCAAGGAGACATGAGAACCCCTTCAGCCCTTATCAAAAAGAGGGAAAGCAACTTTTTATCCAGACAGAGAGTGACAGGACAAGGCTGAATGGTTTTAAACTAAAAGAGAGTGATTTAGACTGGAAACAAAAGTTCTTTACTCAGAGGGTGGGAAGGTCCTGGCACAGGGTGCCCAGAGAAGCTGTGGTTGCCCCTGGATGTGTCCAAGGCCAGCTTGGATGGGCCTTGGAGCAGCCTGGGATAGTGGAAGGTGTCCCTGCCCATGTTGGAACTGGATACGCTTTAAGGTCTCTCCCAGCCCAAACCATTCTGACAATCCTTAATTCACTCTTGGATCTGTCTGGGCTCCATTGGGATTTGCAGGGATGCACGTGCTGGATCCTTTCTGGTTTATACATCTGCATGAGCTGCAACTGAAAGAGATGTATCTGAGCCTGGAGTTTTACAGGAGAGGATTAACCTCTGGGGAGGCAGTACTGCTGTGTCTGAAATGCTGCACAGCTGGAGTAATTCAAAGCAGATGTGAAAGTTCCGACCTGGGCTGGATCAGTCATGGCTGTGGGTAGGAGTCCCCTTTGAATGAGTTGATTCAAATTTTGTCATATCAGATGTGAAGAGCCTTTGATTTGATTCTGAATCTGGGAGGAGAAAGTGCATCTTGTTCAGAAGACTCTAAAAATTCCAGTAATGAAAAGGAACAAGTCCTGCCATAAGAAATTTTTGTTGTCATGGTAAAATCGTGGGCTTGAATTTTCAGTTACTGCAGTTTAGTTAAGTAACAAGGTGACACTTCTGTGTTAATTCTTTACCTACTCAGGTCTTGCAAACTCTTGTACAGAAGCTCAGCCCTCACTTGTGGCAATTGCCCATTTATAATGGGAGTATGTGAAAATTCTTGCTAGGTCAGGATCCTACCCTCATCTTTTACTTATCTTCTGAAGTTGCCCTTTTATTTGCTCTTCCCCATCTCCTTTCACAAAAGATGTCAAAACCTCACTGAGATTTCTTGATGCTTCCTAAAAACTGCTCTAACACATACCTACGTGTGTAAATAACCATTAGGTCATAACCATTCAGCTCACAATTGGAACTTCTTTTCATCTAACAGATTTTACCAACCTGAGTATCCCTGGTGATGTTCATGTTCTAGGTAGATGTTTACAGTTCATACAGTAATGACTTGTGTGCCCAAAAGCTTGTCTACGTTTTCCAAATATACAGTTGGTCAAATATAATATATTGCCTAAAAATCTTAGTCTGCTATACATTAAGGTGTCCTGATTTTTCAGATCTAGGCTTAAAGGGAAGAAAGAAATTTTTTACGGTGAGGGTGATAAAACACTGGCACAGGTTTTCCAGGCAGGTGGTCATGCCCGGTCCCAGAAAAAATTTAAGGTCAGGTTGGAGGGTCTTTTGAACAACCTGATTTAGATGAAGATGTCCCTGCTCATGGCAGGGGAGTTAGACTAAATTACTTTTAAAGGTCACTTCCAACCCAATCTATTTCACAATGCCACAACAGAGGGCTTGTCTGTGACAGGTGGATGGAAACATTTGGGCACTAATTAATTCCTTGCTCTGAGCTGGAATGACAAGAGCAAGCTATGAGCTGGAAGCTGTTTTGCTTTGCACATAGTGGTGTTCATGCTGCAGATTTTAGTTTTTAAAGCAACTTTTTAGCTTTGTTGCAGGATATGCTCTGTAAGATACCTGTGGTGTTCAGATCAGTGTGTGCTGCCCACCCGGAATGTTGGCTGGCACAAAGCTGCCTGATGAACACAACATTGGCCTGCCCCTAATGTACCATTTAAACAAGTTTCCACCCTAAAATGTTGCTTCTGTTGTATTTCCTTGTCTTTATCTCAGCAAAATTGCCAATGGATGTGATTTTGTCTGAGCAAACAGTAAAATTTTATAGCTGACATCTGTTTACTTCAAACAGCAACACCTGAACTATGGCTGGGGTGGAAATGCAAAGCTGGCTTGGTTTGAACCCTGGTGCACGTGGGGGTTTTTAATCACAAGCACTTGGGTGGTAGGGATTGTACAGCCCTGGGGTGAGTGTTTGAACCTGGAACTTGCACATATTTGGGGAATATGCATTTGTTCTGCAAAATTCTACCCATTGGCTGGGAAAGCAACGCTCCCTGGAGCAGCAGAGTCTGTGAGGGCCGAGCTCATGGAGGGATGAAGGAAGAGGAAAGTGGAATCAGAAGTGAAGTAAAAAGGTGTTCATGGCCTCAAACCTGCCAGAGCTCGAGGAGTGCTTGGACAATGCTCTCAGGCACAGGGTGGGATTGTTGGGGTGTCTGTGCAGGGCCAGAAGTTGGACTTGATGTTCTTTGTGGGTCCTTCCAACCTCAGGATAATCCATGATTCTATGATTAATCTTGGGTTTCCTCTTTTGCAGCATATTGCAAAACCCTTCCCTAAGTTTGTTTTCTTTTTCTGGCATTAAAGAGAGGTTTACTTTTCCATTTTGTCCATTGTTTTCCTTCTGGGACTCATCAAAGGCTGATTAAAGCAATCAAACTGTTTTCCTTACCTCTAGCTGTCTTCACATCTGTTTCTCTCTGAACACTTACATTTAAAAGTTTCTTTTCCTTTTCTTTTATTTTCCTTTCCTTAAGACCCTAACAATTTAGAATAAATAGCTTTAATAGAGGAATCTTGAGAGGAGGGTTCCAATTTCCCTAATGTTAATAAAATGAGTGAGGAGAATTTTAACATATGATTTTTAAATTTTTGGTTCTGGAGACTTAGTCTTGCCCAGTGATGAAATTTAAGCAGAGAACTTCAGCTGCAGTTTAGCAAATTATGTAAGGAAATAGTTAACATGTTGCAGTGGTCTTGATTGCCAAGGGAATGACAGAATTTTGTTTAAAACCAAAACAAAGGCAGACATTTGAAAGTTTGCTGACTGTCATCAGAGATCACAGTACCCTTTTCTGTGCCATTGCCTCTCTGCTTTGGATTATTATATTCAATATGTAAATAGAGCATTTTAATCTTTACCCCAATTGTTGTCTTTCACAAACATTTTTCCTGAAAGTAAATTTGGAGAATGACAGATGATGGGAAACAACTTTTTTCTCTTTTAAGTCAGTTTTTTGTGGTGTCATATTAAAAGTCTTCATGGAAATTTGGTTTGCTTGGAAACACCCTGGTATATTCAACACTTTTGAGAACTCATTTCCTGTTCACAGCTGATTTCAGAGATTCATCTTCATCCACAACAGAGTGAAGAGTGTGAGACATTAATACAAAAAGTCTGCCATGAACGCTGGAAGGGACAAGTTGAAATCTTCTTAGACAGATTTTCTGACAGCTTCAGGTTGACTCACAAATTAATCAGCATCTTTATATAGAGCTCAAAACAGCTGTTTGGGAAAATGAGATGGTAAAGTAGGTGAACAAAGACCTATAAAATACAGAAAACCATTTTACAGCACTCAGTAAATCTTCACCTACACTGGGCTGCTGAGCTTCTGCTTTAAAAGGATCCTGGAATCATTATGGTTGGGAAAGAACTCCAAGATCAACAAGTCCAGCCTTTGAACAAACACCACCATGCCCACTAAACCATAGGACAGGACAGGAAATAAACGGAATGCAAGAAAAAAAGCAAGAATTAGTGGCTGCCTTGAAAAGTGTTGAGATTTTTAGAGGGTGAGAGACTGAAAAATTTGGGAAATGAAACTTAGAAGTTAACGGGATGACTGAGGATCTCCTGAGGGAATTCCATGGTCACCTAGAACAATCCTATTCAGTCTGCAGAGCAATCCCACCTCAACCACCAGGTTTCAGCAAAGGAATAGCAGTAGAAAGGGAAATGGTGTGTTAAGGAGCACTTGGAGGGAAAGGAATGGATCCCCCTGAGACAAATGAGAATCACCAGTGCCCTAGGCAGAGCTCTGCTCACCCAGCCACAGGGCTTCCTCTGCCTTGGAAGTTTCCTAACAGCTTAGGATTGACTGCACAGAATACACAGAAAAAATAGGTGCTTTTTCAGAGCTGTAAAGATGTGAAAACACGTGAAGGAAACCAAAGAAATAGCTGCTACTCCTCCTTAAACTACAAAATAATTTAAACTGAAATTGATGCAAATTGTACAACTGAAATTGATTGAAATTGTGTCACCACAGAACAACCTGGTGGCTCTGTGTGGATTCTGACCTGAACCTCACTGAATTTCAGTTGTTTCACTCAGTGCTGGGGGACTGGGCTGATAATCTCAGTGTCCCTCTCTGGCGTGGGCCTGCTGTACATCTCTGAGAGAATAGTGACAGGGCCAGACCTTGCGGAGAGTTTTTGGTGTTTGGTGGACACCTGAACTCCTCAAGCCCCTCCCCATGTTCTCCCATGCCCCCCTAGACAGCTCTTTGCCATCCCCACCCAGCACATCTGCCTTTTTTTTTTTTTTTCACACTATTAAAATAAGAGGAAAGTTGAGTGAGACCTTAATGTGGAAATGTGACTCTGCAGATTGGAAATACACTCAACACATGCTCAATTTCATCTGGGTTAGGGTGGGGTTTGCCCCTCACGAGTTGAAGTGGATCCTTGGAAGCATGAGAAGGGAAAAACCAGCATGTTCCTGTTCCCCTGTCGTGTTCTGGTCTTAGTTCTTAGACCATTCGGGAATAAATTTTCATGCTCATCAAATCCAATTGCAAAAGGTAAATTTTTGAGCACATCTAAAAGAACAGAAATTAAAGGAATTTCAAATTTTGCAGGTACATGGATGCCCCATCCCTGGAAGTGTCCAAGGCCAGGTTGGACGGTCTAGTGGGAGGTGTCCCTGCCCATGACAGGGGATGGAACTAGATCATCTCTAAGGTCCCTTCCAACCCAAATCATTCTGTGATTCTATTATTTTATGATTCTACACCAGGGAATATGTTTTCCTCAGCATTTGGATCTATTCATGTTTTACTCAAGTTCCACTTGGCAGTTGTGCCACCGTTCATGCTGTTGGAGGAGGACCCAAGCAGGTTGTTTTATACAGCCTGCTCCAGACTGGGATGAAGGCTTTCTCTGGGATTGCTCATGAAGCCCAGTTTCGAAATGTTTTCTAATCTTTTCACCTTTAGTGACTTTGCCAGGAGAGGGGAAGGCTATTTCCCAGTAAGGGAGGTCTCTGTGTGCACATCCATCCCTTCCACTTGACCTTCAGTGCAGGTTCAGTATACTTGGCTTTTCCCTTTGGGAGATACCCCATGTATCCCCATCTGCTACTGATCATAATAGAAACCCTCAATATACTCCCAGTTTTCCTCTTTTCTGCAGCACAGAGAGATGCAGGATAATAAATACCACTACGCTGCCTGGAGAGAAATGTTGTGGCCACTGCCAGTCCCGGTTCTTGCATGGACATCTTTCTGCAGGGTTTGTGTTTCATTAGTTCAGATCACTGGGATTATAATTACCCCAGTTCTGCCAAACTCAGCTGCTCTGGAAGCCTTGAGCAGTTCAATGCTAATCCCACTGGGTTTTGACACTGAACCAGGAATTCAGGTTAACTTTTACACATAACTACAGTAATCATTGCACAAATGCATTCACACAAATGGCAAGAGATGTGGTGCTTGTTCTGAACATGATTCCTTATTTGTCAGTCAATGATTATTGATTCCACCCCCCAATATCTGGTTTTTATTATTCAAGAGCCAGGATAAATGTCACTATTGGATTGTCCTGTTTGTGTACTTATTTCTGGGCATCTTTCATTCTAACTTCTCTTTTCTGATTTGCTCATAAAAAATTGCCCATGGTTGTGGAAAGCAGGTTCCAAGAGTGTTCCAGTCTCACACTTCATTCATTATTTCATGTCCTACCTTTGCATTTTGGCTTATTTTTAAAAAATGCAAAGCACTCGGTTGTGGTGCTTGGGTCTAAATATAAACTCGGTGTGGTTTAAACTGATCCATGTGCTGTCTATGGAGACAGCCATGTCTGTGGCTGAAAATCAATTTTTTTCCGACTTTCAAACAAAATTAGGTCCAAGTCTGTTTTCTTTTAAGGGTAACAGTTGAGGCTATTTTTAGTTTTTCTCTAATACCTCTACTTAAAGCTACCAGCTAATGTTCTCCTCCAGCCCACATGATTTCCCTTAGGCTCCCCAGGAATGACCCTGGAGGCAGAGCTGCAAGGGAAGCTTGGTTTTTACACCCCTTGCAGTCTGGGATTTCATCCAGCTCAGATGCTGCCAGACAGGGACATTCCTGCTGCCTGTGCAAGACCCTCACTGGGAGCATGGTGGGATGGCAGGACACAAAACTCCTCCCTGCAGTGGCCAGGTGGCTGGAAGAACTCCGTCTCCCTTTTAATAAAATGGGTTTAAATCCTTATTCATCTGTATAAAATGGTGTCATCTTCACTTGTTTTTAAACAGAAAAAAAAAGGACATGAATTTCTAGGATTGGGATTTCTATGGGATGCCAATGTGTTGCATCCAGATTTCTGCTCCTTTTCACCCTTAAACTGAAAAAAAGCCTGTAACATACTATTGATCAAAGTCAAATTGACAAGTGGCATTAGAGGCCTTCTCTCAGCTCATTCTCATTCCTTTGGTTCTTTCTTCCAGACTCTGTCTGGTCTTTTGTGTATTTTTTGGTCATTCCCAAGAACAGGGGCCTGGTCCAAGAGGCACTGTCTCTTCTCTAGTTCCTCTATGCCAACCCCACAATCAGCTCGCTACAATGAACTGTGTATGTTGTACAGAGAGAACTGCACCAAAGAGAATTTTCTAGTGTTTGATGCAATATGCTGTTCCTGTGCACTTTTACGTTTAACACTTTTTTTAACTTACTGAACTCAATCTACCCTTCTTGCTCCTTTTATTTCAAATTTCTAGTCCTACTTTCTGTTTTATTTTCAGCCATCCACTGTGCCCTGTTACTTTTGACAGAATTCCCTTTTGGCAATTTTCTCTTGCCTGCCATATATTTAGCTCTTTTTCCTTTGCACTTTTATAGCTTCCCTACCTTTGTCCTCAGCATCTCTAGCTGGATAATCCTGAGGAATGAAGCAGTGAAACTGAATGAGATGCAAGAGTGCAGAGGTCACATTTAAACACTTTAGCTTGAGAGCAAGAAACCATCAATTTCTGAAGGTAATGACTTCTGGATTTCAAATGATAGAAGAAGAATTGGCTGTATTGTTTACAGCATGACCAAAAGTGAGAATATGATGCAGCTGTGTATAAAAAGGCGACTGAATTCTAGGGTGTGTCTAGAGAAGTATTTTGTAACTGAAATATGAAAGTGTTCAATATTTATGCACACATTGGTCTTCATTTAGAGAATCATGTCAAATTTTGGTCACCCATGTGGAGCAAAAATGTGTGTAAGTCAGAATGAATGCCAGCAAATAATAATAATTGCTTGAGACAAAAGGTGATCCAGCAACACCTCCAGTGGTCCTGTGCTTTACACCCAATTTCCTTATATTCCACTGGCAAAAGTTCCCTTTTTTGCATCCATCTTTCCTATGATCTCCAAATCTTTGGGGCTCCTTGATGCCTACAGAGCAGTTAGGAAGGTCTGACAATATAAAAAGATTTGCCATGTGCAGGAATATGCAATGACAGGCATAATTGGGCTTGCACATATTTAAAACCCCTGATTTACAGGTACTGTATATATTATTGTGTACATAAATATAAATGCAACTGTTTTTAACTCTGTGTGTCTGTGTGTGTGTGTATGTGAGGGAGGACACAGCTCAGCACAGACTGTTTCAAACCACCCTGTGTGTATTATTCTCTGACAGTTATAGTGGTTTATCAAGCCCCCTCTAATTAGGCATGTGCCAGACTGTTTAGATGAAAACCACTTGAGCTTGGATAGGCTGGAAATTAAGAAAACAAATTTCCCTATGTAGGATCTTCAGCTGAGTTCTCTGTGCTATCATAGCTCAAATTCCAGGTGAAAAAGGTGGTGATCCCAGTTTATGGCAGCAAGGAGCCCAGACTCACTGGCTCTCAGAGACAGCTGTGGCAAGACTAAAAAGGAAGAGTCCTCTTAGGAAAAAAACTTGTCCCTCACAGCCTCTACAACTCAGGATAAATGACTCTGCTTGTTCTTCTCTCTCCTACTGCCTGTTTGGAGCCATCCCTGCTCAGATGCTGTTCTTTGTTCAGGATGGACAGAACAACAAGCCAAGGTTTGAATTAAAGAGAAATTTGAAATTACAGGTTTGAAATTTGAGAATTACAGGTTCAGAGGAGATGTAAGGGAAACCTTTGCCATGTGCAGGATAGGGAAGCACTGCAATCCTTGCCTGAAGATTGTTATTCAGTCTCCAAAGTCAGGGAGATTTAGGAATGAATTAGATGTCTGTCAGTCAGTCTGGTCTGACACTTCTCATATTCTAAACTAACAGAGATTCAAAAAGAGCCCCCAAACCAGACAAAACTGCACCGTCCCAGGAACTATCCAGTGTGATGGTGCATATATAGCCCCATCACGGGCTGAAATCTTGTCTCACTTTCCATACAGATGTCAGATGCCACAACTGAGGATGGAGTGAATCTTAAAAGCAGAAACAGATAAATAACAGAAATACTTAGACATAACTAACATCTAAAGAAGTAACTCTGATGCAAGCTGGGGTCTACCCAGGTGGAAAAGGCCCAGGGAATAAAGAATTCTAAAGCCTGTTTGCAGGAGTGGGGATGAATGATGTGGCTCTTGTAAATGGTTTCAGGGATGTGGCCTGTACCAGAGCTATTGTGCTCATTACTGTGTTTGCAATGGATTTAGAAGTGACTACTGAACCCGTAATTTAGAGGAACCTTGAGAAAGGAGCCTGAAATCCCCAGAACAGGACTGGAAAACAAAGTGCTGCTAAATACCTAGGAGGGGGAAAAGCTGTAACAAAAACTGCAGCTTGTAAAAGCAAACAAAAGCATCGGGATCACATGGTCTGATTTCTTCCAGGACAGGCTGGAGACCCTGCCTAGATTTCAGTATTTCAGGCTTAATTGAACCAAGTGGTAACATCTCTGGTAATTCATTGCTCTAAATTTGTCTTATTTCAACTTCTTGGAACTGAATCCTTCTAAACCTTCTTCTTGTGAAAAATGCATTTACTTTCTTTTTCCCCTCCTGAGAGATGCTTGGATGAGCAAGTAACTTCCTAATAATCTCCCAGCTCAAGTGAACAGGTTGAGCCTGCAGAATTGCTAAATATAAAAGAATTCTCTTCCAGTTCTTTGGTTATTCACATGGCTCTACTGTGCAGCTTGCTAATTTTTCATTACAAGCAGAGGTAGTGACCTTGCCTGTGCCAAATAATCTCTTCACTCCACTCTAATCATCTTTAATTAAGTTCTCTACCTTCTACTCCAAAATTTTGCTAGGATTTGAGTCAAGCCAATGCCCACGAAATGGCTTAATTATCCACAGGGCCATTTTGTCAGTGATAATTACCTGGCTATTCCCTGCCTTACTGAAAAGGAGTTTCTCACCCAGCTTCACCAGTTTTAACAATTAGCACCTAATCTGAGATGGCTATTTAGCCTTCCTTCAAGGTGCAGCTTGGAGTTCAAGCTGTCTCTGAAGAGTATTATTTTGTTTCCTGTTCTTAAGTAACATTCTGTTTTAATACCATCAACCTCTTATAATATTTTGTCTATTTGAAATGACATGTGTTCCTGGTCCTAGGGCTGTTTGGAACTGGGGGACAAAGCTCTGACTGCTTGACAAAGTACTCATGCCCTCATACTGAGATTCTGGGGATTTTTAAAAAACATTCTTTAAGTGTTCTCTCTTGTTCCTCATTTTCTGCATGTTTAAGTCTTTCTAGCTCATTTGGGGGAAATCTAAAATATTATGATTTCCAGCTCTGTGGAACTGTCTCTAGAAGGGTGAGCATGTAAGAAGGGAAACCAAGGAAGTGCCTTGGAATATTGTATGAAAGAGGAAGCTGTCAAGCTATTGCTGTTCCATTTTCACTTTCTAGAGAAACCCTTATTTTAAATATTTATCCCTTTGCTATCTTGTAAGAGCTTGCCTTGTCTTGTAAGACATTACTTTTTTGACAGGTCCTTCTCCTCTCTTCTAGTTCATGACTAGATACAGGCTTTACAGACATGGATATGTGAGATTTCCTGTTGGTACTTCTTTTGAAGCTTCTGTTGTTTTGGGGTTTGTTCTATTTGTACATTCAGAAACAACTCAGCTTTTATCTTACAATAAAGACATCTAAAATGTGAAGTTGTTTTTTTTAAATAGCATATTTGGTCTGTGACTGGTGGAGGCTGATGGTGAACTCACCTGTGAAATCCTTTGAGCAACAACAATCCTTCTGGCCATGGCTTAATGTGATAACTAAGAACAATGGTCAGTTTATATCTGGTGGTAAAAACAAAATGAATTTGCTGTCTGGCTCTTCCTGCTGATCAGTTATCTTGCTTGACAGTCACAGAACAGAGATGGGAGAGGTGCCAAGGTCCATGTGATACCTATTTGCTGAGGGTGAGAAGCAGAGTGAGGAGCAGGAGCTGTGCTGTTGGCAGAGGTTCCCACTGTGCACTACATGCCCAGGAGATGGGGTGCACCTGTGCTGCTCATGGTGGTCAATCCAAGACGTTGTAGCCCGGACTTGTTGGTGCCCTGTGTGTTTCTTCCCTGTGCCAGGTGATGGGGCTGGCTCTGATACAGCACAGCTGGATCAAAATGCTGAGGCAGAGCCCCCCAGGGGCTCCCTGCTTCCCTTGGAGGCCAGAGAGAAGGGAGGAATTCCTGCTTAGCTTATGGCAGACACACCTGCTGAAGGAAAACTTGAAGGAGCTATGACTAAGGGATTAAATTTAAAAGAGAATGCTGAAAGTCTTTGTGTTCCATGTGTAATGGGGTTTCTAAATATCCTATTTTTTTCCCCTGCCTGTGTCTTTGACATCCTCAATGAGAGGGTCTGACTCAAATTAATCTTGGTTTGTAAACACAATTTCTTCTTGAGGGCACCACTTGCATATTGGTGACACATGTTGGCCTGTCCCAGCTGAGAGTGCTGAGTGGCAGGGAAAGGAGACCTTCCTGGCTGCTGATGGGGACAAAAGGAGGTTTCTGGACACTCCTTCCACATCCTGGCAAGGTTGTGTTATCCTGACTGTGGCACAGGCATGTAAGAACACTCAGAGCCATTGGATTCACATGGAGTGGCTGCAAACTTTATCTGCTGTACTCATGTGCCTCCACTAGAAATGAGGAAAAAGAAAATAAGAATGAGGTTATTTGTGTTGCTTTTGTCTGTGTGTGGAAAATCCTGGGATCAGGGACTCAGATGTTGTGTCCCATATGGAAGGAAGACATTGCAGCATCTTGGGTATCTGTGCAAGATCAGTGAGAGATCTGGACTGTGTCTGCACAGCTCTGTGAGGCACAGCTTTTCCACAGAAGGAGGCAAATCCATGCCCATAAGTGGGAAGTAAGGATGAAGACAAATTTCTGCAAGTGACATATTGATGGACTGACTGCCCACAGGAAAATAGCAAACATTTTAAGAACAAAGAAATGATGGACAAACATCCAAGAAAAAAAGAAAAAGTGTGTTGTGCATTTGGGCTGAGAAATGCTGTTCTGGGAAGCAGGAATGCAAAATGGTTTGGGATTGATGTGGAAATGAGCTCACAGTGTAGCACTGCAGTCAAAAGTGCAAATGGAGCTCTCAAATGGGAAAACTGGAGCAACTTCAGTAGGAGGGGGGATATTTGTTTGAGATTGGTGTGGCTGTGTCTGGAAGGCACTCCAAGAACACCACTTATTTATTGGAAAGCATTTGGATAAACCAAAGACATTGAAAAGTATGTCTAAAAAGAGCCTCGAAGCTCAATTCCCAGAATTCCAAAGGGAAAATGGATAGTGTTTCAGCTCCTGAGTGTGCTTGGCAGGACTGGAATAAGAATGGGGTGAAAAAAGAGTTTTCAAGCAAGATGACAAAGCTCTAATGGGATGAAGCTGCCAGAAGTAGAAGCCAGGTTCAAAACATTTCCAGGATTAGGATCATTCTGGTTCAGTAAAAACTATACGTTAGGACTTCTGCCTTTGGCTTTTCTACTACAGAAAACTGATTTTTTTTTTCTTAAGAAATACAGCTTCTAAGCAAAATTGCTGGATATTACATCATTGTTTGTGTTATGGGCTAACTGATGACAAGAACTTCAGTTTTATTTATCATCTTAACCAGTCTGAAGCTGTGCCCAAGTGTGGATGTTCACTTCAACTCTGGAATTTTGGGGACTCATACAATCGTGGAGATAAAAATGTTGCTTTTACACTTATGGCATTACAGTTTTCCTACCAATTTGACCTGCATCTCTACTTATTTATTTTCAAGTGTTTTCCTTTTTTTAATTTTTAGGTTTGTTTTTGTTTGTTTGCTTTGTTTTAGGTTGTTTGTTTGGTTTTGGTTGTTTTTTTTGGTTTTTTATATCTTACATTTTGATATCTCTGAAACAGCTTTGGGTAATGGAAAATAAAAGTTACCTCCATAGTGTCAGGTATTGAATCAGACCTATTGAAGCAGCCCATTTCAAAATCTTATGAATATACTGAAAAGAACAAGCTTTGAAATTCAACACATAAATGATTAAAAGCTCAGTATGAATGTTAAAAAATAGATATATAAATATTATTTATATATATATAAATAATATGCATAATTATTATATATAAATAACAAATGGTATATTATTTATATACATAAAATACATATTATATATATACATACACACACACACACACACACACACACTCCTATATATATTAAAAATATATGGTAACGTGTTACATCTGATGATTCACTATGGGCCACTGGATGGTTCCCCACTGGGAATTGGTCACTTTCTGAATTTTTCCTTTAAGCAAATACATTTCCACCCACAAAGAACATGGATGTCTCTGTCAGCTGTGCCTTCCCAGAGTGCTCCCCCAAAAGAATGTCCCTGCTGCCACCAGCAGCTGGGTCTGGGACCCGCAGCTGCTCCCAGCACAGCTCCCCCTTCGAGGGCTGCTCTCCACTGGCTCAGGAAGTGCCTCAGTTATGGGAACTTTTGAAAAGTTCATGGCAACATTAATTTAAAATTATGTTCTGCAGGGAGATGGGAAGAGGCTGATGTGCACACCCAGACATTTTTAACTGGGATATTTCTAGTGTCAGGACAAACCCCATACTTTAAATTTTACTAGACAGTTGAAGTTATCATGTTAAATGGATTCAAAATGCTTAATTCAGTACTATTGAGAAGGTAATGTGTTTCTCATTATCCCAGGTTGTTTTTTTAATGGCATGAGCATTTCAAAACGCAGAGAGAAGCAAATGGAAAAGGTGTAGTGAGTGTTCCCTGCAGAGAGTACAGCCTTCTGTTTCCTAATTACTCAAATTCAATATACCTACTGCAAACTAAATAAAAGTTTAACCATCGGAATAAAGAAATTTGAAGAGAAATTGTCTGATTTGAAAGGAAAAAATAAGATGACTATTCCACTTACATTGGGGTTTTTTCCCACTAAATTTGCTTTTTCAAAGGAATGTTATTATTATTTAAAAATACGAAAGTTAATATTTCTTCTATGCAAATATCCTCCATGAGCATGCACAATTAATTAACAAGGTGTTAATTATTTAGTCAAGGGTTTTAGTAGGTGTTCAGTCTGCAAAATTTCAGGGGACTGATTAATGTGTATCTTTGCTTCTGTGTCTGTGTGTAACATATTGAAGGGAATGCTAAAGAAAAAAAAAATCTATATTTAAGCCGGCAAAATTCTTCAGTTTTCAGTGTACTGGGGTTTTTTATGTACAAGAAAAAGGGAAGATAATTAGGGAAAACACTGTAATTTGTGTATTTTTGCATTTGGACTAGAATGCTGTGAAAGCTTTCTGAGCCTGCTTTAGTGGGGAAAAAAATAATTATTCTGTGAAGTGGGAAATGCATCGGGAAGTGAAACTGATATTTAGAAAGCAAACATGAGATGTTCTTGGGGCGGGGGGAAACCCAAACCAGAACAACTAACCAAAGAAAAACCAAACCCAACTAAAAACAACAAAAAAGGCTCCAAGCCACCACGAAAACCAAACGACAAAAAATTCCCCTCAAGCCCTAACAAGCTGCAAAAGACCTTTCTGAAAGAAATTGATTGAACTGTCTAAAATGAGAGACTTCAGCCTATCCCAATAAAATGCCTGGAATTTTAAAGGGGCAGGCAGGGGGACAGTTCAGTGATGCCTCCGCAGGACCTTCCCTGCCTTGGTCAGAGCGTTTCTCACATTAAGAAGATGCCCGGAACTCCAGAATTTCCAGGCACAGCACCAAAGGCACTTTAGAACACAGCGAGCTCTCCTTTGCCTTCGTGGTGTGGCTGAGAGGCAGCAGAAAGAGCTGTAAAGTATAGATGGAGAAATAAAGCAGGGCAAAGTAGTCAACAATCTGGACAACCGAAAAAAAATAGTCCTTTTTGGAAAATAACAACCACAATCAAAATTACCAACAAAATTGTTCATTTTCCAGTGATTGCAAGGTCTATAAAATTGATAGAATTTAGTAGAAATTGATGTTGAAAAAAAAGTTCCGGTGCTGCAAGCGGCAGTCAGAAATGATCTCTGCATTTGGTATCTTGTTAACTGTGTAAAGCAACCGTTGCTTGCTGAACTAGCACAAAATTAAAGAATATTAAGAATACTAATGGAAGACTGGACAATGGGATATGTGCAGTGTAGGATTCGTTTTATGACGTGCTACAGCAAAAGCTGACAGGGCAAGTAGAAAAACAATTACAGTCTGATGTTCAAAGACAAATATTATCACTCCTAAAATAGATAAAATCCAATCCCTTATATTTTTGGAGTTATGAAAGCTTCGGGAAAATAGAGATTTCTGTTAACATTATATCATAATTTTAGTTACTGCACTTAGGGGAATAAAATAACATAGCTAATCGATTGGAACAGTGTAAAAATACAACTTAGGAAATGTACGTCGTTAATTTTAAAATCATATAATAAATGAGTGAAGAGAGATAATGTAATATCTAAAATATTTTCAGGGGAGAAAAACTTAGAAGCAGACTAAACGAAAAAGCAAAATTTGCAACAACAACAACAAAAATTGAAGAAGCAGAAAACACCAAACAGAATCAATACATCCTAAATCGCAGGCAGTGCCTGGAAAAGAAGGATTTGGAGCAGAACAGAAAAGTGCAGCAAATAAACGCACAAGAACAAAATGGTAAAATAACAAAATTAAAAGAGTTTTAAAACGTTGCTGCTTGCCAGACCCGTGAGGGAGATCTGCAGGACTGGTCTGAGGTAAAGGCAGGCGAATCTCTCTGGCGCTGCGCGGCAGGCAGAGGGGATCGGCTCGGTGCGGGGAGCGGAGCGCAAGGAAAATGCCCTGTGGAAGGGTCAGGGCTTTGGTCCTACCGAAGCAGAAAGGTGTCCTGGTCACCAGGCCCCAGGCCCAGGCAGCCGCTCCCTCGTGCCGCTGCTCCGCGGGCAGGGCGGGCNCCCTCCTTCTCTCTTTGTTGCCTCATGGTAAAAAAATCTAGTGGAAAGTTGACCCTCAGCCCCTCCTTTTTCCTCCCTTTTGAAACCCACCAGGACAGAGCCGGTCCGGCCGTCTTCAGGCAGAGGCAATTCCAGCTGGGATTTTCCTCTCAGGTAGAAAAGGATCGATAGCAGGGGGAGGAAAAGGCCTGCTGATAAACCCCATCCCTTGCGCTCTACAGCGCTTGTTTCAGGCTCCTCGCTGCAGGATTCCCTGCCTGGCTCCCTGAAGATCGCTGTGAACGCTGGGCACCTGCACCAGCGCCTCCTCAGCCATTCCCGGGGCAGGAGCACTGCGAGATTCCCATTAACTCTACTCCAGTGAGATCGTTCTGGAGTCACTAAAAGTCAAAATGCCACGGAGGAAAAGCTTTTTTTTCTTAAGCTTGATAAAGGCATGTACAAAGACCAGATGAGTTTACCTGAATGTGGGTGTGATTATTGAAGACATATCAAATGTCCCTTTATTATTTCAAGGGTTACATTATACATCTCCATGGTATATTAATACTTTTTGTTGGCCATTTTGCAGCCATGTGCGTGTCATGTGTGCCATGAGGGTTGGGTTTTGGGGCTTTTTAAGCCTACTTGGGTGAGTTCTGTGCGAGGGGATAGATAGAAACAAGGAATGCTTGAGCTCTTTAGCTGCTGACAACACTGCTCGTGTTTGCAGCCTGGAGCACCAAAAGCTTCTGACTGAAAGGAATTACTCTGATGTGTTTTTACACTCTCCTTTATCCACCTGTCTTTTTTATTCCCCTCATTTTTCCTAATATCCATGCATTTTGAACTCTCTCAGTTCCCCCCATTTTGTCAACCTCTCCATCTCCTCTTAATTTCTTATGGCTCCCTCACCAAACCCTCCATCACTCTTTGTTCTCTGACTCCTTTGTGCCACCACTTCCCTGCACCTTCCCCTGAGCATCTCCCTGCAGATGGAATTAGTGGCATTGGGAATGGGTTGAGACAAAAAGAGTCCTCACAAGGATCTGGGTACATATGTGGTCTGTTTGCTTTGCACCAGGGTGAGTGTGCACCCATCATCTGCAAAGCTCTTTGAATAGTCTGTGGATTGTTATAGATCATGTGTTTGAATGGCTTTGTAGCGTCTTATAAAAGGATTTGATGTCTTTTATGGGTATATGAGATCTGACTTCTATCAGCAACATCTCTTTGATTTTTGGAGTTATGTTCCTGTGACAGAAAGCGGCTGAGCTGTCCTTGGTTTGCTGCATTTGTACAGTGCAAGAATTTAATTTATTAATAATTTTTTAAACTTTAATCCCAGTAGGAAATGTTTTTATTGGAAAAACATTGCTATTCTGAAAACTTTCCTGTCTTGGCTTAAAAGGTGTTTTTTTCTCTAATATATAAATAAGAAAGTTAAATTAAAATGCTGTTGTTTACAAGTCTGCCACAGGTTTCAGTAGGCAGAAGGTTCTCTGCTTCTGTGACATTCCAATATGAGCAGGTGATGTAAATGTATTTACTGGAAGGACCATTTGAAGGGATAGTTACAGATTTCACATGATTTGTGCTGCTCACTGCTAAGAGGAAAATGAAAGTAAGTCTTTGGGCAGCAGAACAGTACAAGAATGGGAAACGCTGGCAAAACAAAGTCAAATTTAAGCATTTTCATGCTTTGACATTTGGTTTGGTTTGGTTTTTTAAATCCAGGCTGAAATCTTCTCCTGGAAGAACAAGCTCTCAAACCTCTGTACTTAGGAATAACTTTCTTTCATCCTCTAATATTAAATGACAGCAGTAATAATGTGCAATATCAGGTTACGAAGCATCTTGTCCTGGTCATCCATTTGCTGTGATGTAAACAAACCCAGCATTAACTCAGATGTGAAGTTCACTGCAGTTGAGATTAGCAAAGCCAAAGAACAAAAGTTCTAGTTGATTAGAACTAGATGAATTTCATATCCAGATTGGTGTAAACTCTGGGTAATTGGCTTGAAATATTATCCAAAAGAAGGGATGGATAATTGGGTTCAGCACCCCCGAAGATCATCTATGTTTCTTGAGACAATTGATAATTTGTGCTTTGAAGCTGCTTCCCATTTTCTCAATCAGCCCCATTTGAGAAGGGCTATTCATCTGATAACTTACTTGTCAAAACTTGCTAGGCAAGGCAGGACAGAAGCAACAAGACCAGTGGATAATTTAAGAGATGAATTTGTGATGGTGGCTTTCAAGAATCCCAACCACTGTAATGGAGATCAAACATCTCTGAAACAGTTCTGTCTAAGCCAGGGATCATATGGTAGAAGAAAATAAGCAGGCCAGGAATTATTATCTCATTTTCTGTAAGGTTTCTAGAGAAAGATAAATCCTATATATGCACACATAGAGCACTGTGCTCCAGACCCAGGTGCAATGCAAGTCCTCTACTTAAAATATTTATGTACAGAGCCATAGAACAGAATCACAGAATGTCCTGAGCTGGGAGGGAGCCAGAGGATCCCCCAGCCCAGCCCCTGGCCCTGCACAGACACCCCAACAGCCCCACCCTGTCCATCCCTGGCAGCGCTGTCCCAACGCTCCTGGAGCTCTGGCAGCCTCGGGGCCGGGACCATTCCCTGGGGAGCCTGGGCAGTGCCAGCACCCTCTGGGGAAGAACCTTGCCCTGAGATCCAGCCTGAGCCTGCCCTGACACAGCTCCAGCTGTTCCCTTGGTCCTGTCCCTGTCACAGAGATCAGAGATCAGAGCTGCCCCTCTGCTGCCCTTCATGAGGACATTGAAAACCCCAATGAGCTCTCCCCTCAGTCTCCTCTTCTCCAGCTGAACAGACCAAGTCCCCTCAGCCTCTTGTCATATGGCTCCCCCAGATCCTTCCTCATCCTTGTGGCCTCCTTTGGAAGCTCTCTAAGGGTTTAATGTCTTTTTTATATTGAGGTGCACAAACTGCCCCCAGGAGTGGAGGTGAGGCCTCTGCAGAGCAGAGCAGGACAATCCCCTCCTTTCCCTGGCTGGAGATGCTGGGCCTGATGCCCTCCAGGACAGGGATGTCTCTCCTGGCTGTTGGGGCACTGCTGACTCACATCCGACTTGCCATTAACCAGGAGCTCTTCCTGCAGCTGCTTCACAGCATCCCATTCCCCCATCTGCCCACACACCCAGGGTTGCCCCATGCAGAACCTGGCACCTCCCCTCGTTGAGCTCCACGCAGTCAGAGATGGCCCAGTTCTCTCATTTCTTGAGCTCTCCCTGCAGGGCCTCCCTTTTCTTTAACGGAGTCAACAGCTCCTTCCAGTTTTGCATCATCTGTGAACTTTCTCAGTTTCCTTTCCAGTCCTGCAGCCAGGTAATTAAAGAAGGTGTTGAAGAGCACAAGGATGAGGATTGAGCCCTCTGGAACCTTACTAGTGACCTGTGCCAGTCTGATGTCACCCCAGTCACTGACATCCTTTGTGCCCAACCCATGAGCTAGTTGCTCACTCATCCCATGATGTGTTTGTCCACTGTTGGGATGGACGTTTTGCCCAGAAGAATCCTGTGAGAGACAATATGGAAAGCTTTGCTTAAGTCCAAAAGAATTATATTTACTGGCTTTCCTAGACTGATCAGGTGTTGGTCCATACTTCCATAGAAGTAAATCAGGTTGGACAAGCAGGACTTTGCCCTCAAGTAGCTGTGCTGTCTGTGACCAATGGCTGCATTGTCCTCCAGCTGTTTTTCAATACTTCCCAGAAAATAACCTTTTTCCATGATTTTACTGGGCATTGAAGGGACACTGACAGGCCCATAGTTTCCAGGGTCCACCTATCTTGCCCTTCTTGAAAATCAGGACATCATCTGTCTGCTTCCACTTGGCTGAGACCTCTTTGGATTCCCAAAATCACTCAAAAATCATTGAGAGAGGCTTCATGATCACATTAACAGCTCTTTGAATATTTTTGGACAAATCCCATCAGACCCCATCGATTTTTAGGGATCAAGCTGGGGCAGCAGATCCCAAACAATTTCAGCTGGGATTTGATCAATCTCACAATCCTGGTCCTCCAGCAGAGGACCCTGAGATCCCCCTGGTCCTTCACCCATTCTTTGCCTCCATCTTCAACAAGAATGACTGACCTAGGGGGTCCCAGTGCCCTGAGAATCAGTTGAAGTCAGTGCCAAGTCAAATCAGACATTTGTTAGAGACTTGGGAAGGCCAATGTGAAATAGCTACCAAACAGCAAAAGCATTTCAGTAGAAGGAACATCAGAATAGAAATTTGCAGATTTTACACCTAATACTTTAAAAAGAAAGCAAATTATCACTGTCAAGCAAGTCTTTATCCATATGTGTCAAAATGGATAACAAAAAATCAAAAATAGAGGAATGAAGTGTCTGAAGCATCATGAAAGGATGAGGTTTGAACAATACAATGAGTCAGGAGAGCTTCTTTGCAGAAGGGTTACCAGCACTCAGAGGTCTCCCATTCTCTTACGTGTGAACTCCCGATCCCTTCTGAAAGCAGCCAACTTGGTTAAACAGATTATATCTGATTAGTTCTTGCTTTTGCATGGGAGTAGATGTAACAAATATCCCAGAAACATCAGGTTATGCACATCTGTCTTTGCAAAGGTCAGTGGAAGCAGTTTAAGACCTTTGTTATTTCAGTAGCACATCCCTTACTGCTGGTTCTTCAGAGTTGCACTGCTATAAGTTTTTTTGGTTGTTTTTTCTGTGATAAGTAATGGAGAAGAGAGGCATGTTTGAAAACTATTCAGAGAAACCTCAGCATTAGCAGTGGGAAACGTGGCACATGAAGAGAAAGTGAAACCAATCCAATCTACGCTTTTGAGTAAAATATTGTGAATTGAAGCATTGCATTTTGGTGTAATAATGCTACAGCTCAGAAGAATGTCTTACCTTTCAGCTCAAGAGGTCTGCTGTCCAACGGCTGCTCTGAAAGTCTGTGAAATCAAAGGATGCTGTTTCACTAGAAGCAGTCAAAAGGACTGAAATACACACGGCTACAAGTTGGTACTGGATTTACTGCTGGATTTATGCATCATAAAAACCCCCAACCTCCCACTCCTCGTGGATAGGTTTAGCAGCTGGTCTGCAGGTTAAACAACTGAGTTAGCAGAAGAAGAAATTGATAAAATATGGGTTTATCCATAGCAAAGAAGAAAGCAAGGCATTAGCATGGAAACCAGTAAAATAGACACATAAGGGATATTTGCATTTAGAGGATACATGCCTTAGTGAGCAGCATACATGCCTAAATAATTTGTTGTAAACTCTTGCCAATTAATTATTGATGTTAATTACTTTGCACCAATACCAATAAAATACAATGAGCTATTTCTTTGTCCAGTGAATATAATGAGCTGTTTTGATGTAACTAATGACTTAAGATCACGCTTTGTTAAGGGTATAAAGGTATAAAACTTTGAGAACACTTTTGATAAAGTAGTAGCCATTGTCACTACACAAGTGTGTGTGTATGTCGTGTGTCCATCCAACAGCAACAACTCCGTGTTGATATTATCTGGTTACTCTTTTTTCATCTTCTCTCATTCCTTTTCATTGCTTGGAAATTCATAACATGAGTTGTCTTTCACTCTCATGGCAATCTAGAATATTTCAGCCAGATTTTACTTAATTTCTTTACTCGTCACCCTCATTTTTAGAACCTTGTGGTCAATATAAGATTGTGTTTTGCAATTTATATACTTTAAATCCCTGAGAAATAGAGTGTATTGATGATGGAAGTATTGAAAATGTCAGAGCTTTTGGATTGGAACAATTGTAGGCAAAGCATTTATTGAAAAGCTTATTCCATATGTAATTTTGTAATTATGTAATTTAATTTTGTAATTTATGTAATTTCATTATGTAATTTAATAATGGCAATTGCCCATGAAACAAGAATCCTAACCTTCTCTTTCACTTTCATACTTTGAGGAAAAATTTTAGCTAAAGACTGAAGGTTTCAAATTTGTGTGATAAACTTGTCTGACTTGATCCTTCTTTCATATTAAAAAAAAAAAAAGAAGAAAGAAAAGAAAATGGAACGTTTTAGAGGTTGTGTTTTTTGTTAAAAGTTTCTTCAATTGCCTGAAGAATAAAGGCAGTAAAAGCAGAGTATTAGGAACAATGAAGGGAAGAGACGGACAATGGCAACGTGAACTGAAAGGTGGCAGATGTACTTTTTATTGTCAGTAATGTTTTCAGGACTTTAAACTGTAAATGTTTTAGGGAAGGAATTTCCATTACTCTGTGAAGTACCTGCTGTATTTCTGATCACTGCAAAACCTGGTGCATCGCTATGGCTCAAAATGTCAAATATCTTCACGATGTATGTATATTCTATAGATAGAAAATGAGGTTGGCTAAGTGCTTCAGTGTTTTACATGAAATTCTTCCATTCTTTGCATTTTAAGTTACAGGCTCTAATGGTTGTCATGACCAACTCAATAAAAGAAAAATAATATTTTAATTAAACAGCTAATTTACATCCAGCATTCATAGCTTTGGTAATTCATGTTACGTTCATAACATTTTTCCTGTCTTAGTGAGTTACTGTGCTGTGAGGGATGTATCTGAACACTAAAACAAGCTGTACTGTTGGGATCTTGGAAAGTCCTTAGTCAAATTTTATTGTTCTGCTACAGCCATATTCTAACTAATCACAGAAAAGGATTTTAAGGACCCCATAGTATTCAGTAACAATTGCCATTTTTTCAGCATCAGACATTTCAGTAGTACTGCTGTATGTTTTGAGATAAAGCTCTACATTTTTTTTTGTTGCAATGGAGTTTGAAATGGAGGGGAAAAAATCTACTACAAAACCAGCATTGCAATACACTTATTATTTTAAAAATTATTTTGGTTTTTACTTTCCTACCATTTAAAAATTAAGATACAGGAAATGAAGATCAGTGGTCCAATTACCCTACAAAAAATTATGTGGGCTTGACATCCTCACCAAATGGAGAAAAAGGTCTCAGAAACTTGCTAGAATTAATCTGAAAGTGCAGAACGTGTTCAGTGCTTGTGTGGGAGCTGCAAACTGTGCGCATGTGAAACCCAGCAGCGGATTCAGAGACCAAGGCACCGAACTCTTCAAACATTCAGAACTTCTGCCTTATTTTCTATGCCAGAAAAGCAGCACACATCTGATCCTTATTAATGCTATCAGTGTGTTTACAGGTTTTGGAATCCTGCATAGGTCATAAAAACATCTTGTATAAACCTGAATATGTATGATGATGTAGCATGTTCATAAATCTATTAGAATGCTGGTACAATAACAACATTTTGGAAGTGGTTTAAAACAACCCAACTCAACATTCAATGAAATCTCTCCTTAAAAAGAAAACTAAACTCTCCACAGTGAAGAAGCTACTTATTCTCTCCCCATAATATAAGGAATTTGAGGCTGGTATGTGACAAAACTCTGTAAGAAGTAAAAGTATGTTTCATACGAAAAGATGTTTATAAACCTTAGCCGTCCAATTTCTAAAGGAAAGCTTATAATTTAAAAGGCAGAAAGAAAACACTGTCTTGCCCATAAAGGAGATTCGCAGAAATTAATATATTAATTTAATGAAAACTAGTCTCCTTTTTTAATATATTCGGTTTATATTTCACCAAGGAATGGTGAGTAGTTATAATCTTCAAGTTTTAACCAACCTGTGCTGCTATTTTAAAAGTAAAAATATATATCTATTTATGCCTACATATAAGCAGAATATTTAAACTATAGATTTTTCTGGCCTCTGTATTTTTGTTTTAGCTTGCTAAACAATCCATATCACATCTAGAGTTCTCGCTGGAGCTCTACCTTCTGAAAATATTTTGTTGTAATTTAAAACAATAATGAAAAATATAAAATAATTAATAACTTATAAATAAAAGCAAAACTTCTACTTAGACCACAAAGAATTTACTCACCCAGGAATGTAGCTGAGGAAACTACTTCCAGCCAGAGAGGAATGTCATAAAAGTGCTGTGCATTGACTGGCAGTTCTGGCTTTTCTCATGGCAAGAAATTCCACTGCAACTCAGGTGAAAGTAATCCTGCTAAATCCTTTGATTTATCTAGAGCTTCTTAGGCAACTCAGATTTTAAGGTCTCTATCTAGATTTATTTTCCCTGAAAAGGAGCTACCAGAGCAGACGAGGGAAGGGAAGAGCTCTGGGAGTGCGAGGGCTCCTGGCACTGCAGTGTCAGCCCAGGGGAGAGGTACAGCAGGATGTGCTCAGTACATCTTGTTTGGCTGCATTAGAGATGAACCTCCACTCTGGCTTCCTGGTTTTATAAATCAGATGTGAAGTGAAGGAGGCATGTGAGCAGTCTTCTTATAATGAATATCCAAAACACGTTGGCAGGGGCTGTACTTTGGAAGGGTTTTAATTTCTTTCCTCGCTCTCCAATCCAATGTCAGCTGGAAATACTGCTGTCAGTTCGTCCCATCCTTTAGTTACACAGTAGAGGTTTGTAATCAGTATGTAAAGCACAGGAGACCTGCCCATGGGCACTTCTGGAGGAGCAAGAAACTTGACTTAGTTCTACTTTGTGGGTTGTGTTGCTTGTTTTGTGCCTTTGGTGTTGGCAGCTATCACACGTTGAAGGCAAAGCCCCATCATAAAAGGAAATATACTGGTTTGGCACATTTTTTCCATGAATTAGAAAGTGATCATGTGGCCTGGGTTGAAAGAGACCTTTACAGTTCAACACCCTTCCATGGGCAGGGATACCTTCCACTATCCCAGGCTGCTCCAAGCCCTGTCCAACCTGGCCTTGGACACTTCCAGGGATCCAGGGGCAGCCACAGCTTCTCTGGGCACTCTGTGCCAGGGTCTCCCCACCCTCACAGGGAAGAATTCCTTCCCAATATCCTAGCATTTGCCCTGCACCCATCAGTGGGAAGCGATTCTCTTTGTCCTGTCACTCCAGGCTTTTGTAAATAGTCTCTCTCCATCTTTCTTGTCAGCTCCTTCAGGTGCTGGAAGGCCACAATTAGGTCATCCTGAAGTGTCTCTTTTCAAAGAAGGTACTTCCTTCAGAATGGTGTAATGGGATTTTAAGGAAAAAAAAAAACCACTCCCACCCCCCAAAAATAAATTAGGCTTTTCTAACCATGCACTTCACCTGCTCCATGGGCATGAGGCCTCCAGTCATCTTTCCGCCTCAGTTGTGGTGGGCAACAGTAACCTCTGAGCATCCAATGCTAAAATCAAGCCACTGAGTGCTGGGTTTCTGACTAATTTGTGGGGAATTAAAAAAGGCCACTGAGCTTTGTGGTCTGTAGAGAAGCCAAAGGGCTCTTGTTGGCTTCTTTGTCTTGCTATCTTGTTCATCCTTTGCCAGGACGTTCTGATTCAACCCTGGACTCTTCTGCCAAGGATGATGTTGGTTTGTAGATCAATGTGCAGATAAGGACTTGAGGGTGCTGCTCTTTTGTCCCCTTCTCCAGTGGGAAACCTCTTCCTTCCCCAGCAGAAGAGCATTTCCTTCCCTCCCACCCTCAGGACACTCAGTGATCCCAGGATGCCATGGCACTGCTCCAGCAGCTTGCTCAGGAAATGGAGAAGAACTAATGGCCACCAAGGGGAGGAGGAAGAGCAGTGCAGGCTGGCACTGGCTCCTCTTTTCCTACTCCTGAAGGAGAGAAGGGACACATTGTAGGACTGTCATGGCCTGGAGACACAAGATGGGGCAAGGACACAGCAAGTTGGGGGTCAAGTATTGCAGAACAGAGTCTGACCTGGCCACACAGGGCAGGACACTGAGGCACAAAGCTGCCACAATGGACATTGTGGGTGTTTGGGCCCTGCTTGGAGTGCATGGCCAGCATTGCTGCTGCCGAGGTGTTGGTGTCATCCATCCTGATACTGGGACAGTGTGGGTCGGATGCTGTCCAGCAGCAGTGACCTGAGTCAAGACTCTGCCAGGGCACTGCTGACTCCAGGGAGGTGGCCAAAAGCCGCTGGTGTTGGAAGAGTCCACAGCATTTTGTACAGCCTGACTCATGTACTCCTGGAATGCTTTGTGTTTGAAGGGACCTTAAAGCCCACCCTGTCCCACCCCTGTCATGGGCAGGGACACCTTCCACCATCCCAGGCTGCTTCAAGCCCCATCCAAACTGGCCTTGGGCACTTCCAGGGATCCAGGGGCAGCCACAGCTTCTCTGGGCACTCTGTGCCAGGGCCTGCCCCCCCTCACAGGAAGAATTTCTTCCCAATATCCCATCTAACCCTGCCCTCTGGCAGTGGGAAGCCATTGCCCCTTGTCCTGTCACTTTTGGCCCTTGTCCAAAATCCCTCTCCATCTCTCTCAGAACAACTACAGGCCTGGAAGCCTGCAATAAAATCTCCCCAGAGCCTTCTCCAGGTTGAAAAATCCCAGTTCCCTCAGTGTTTCCTTATAGGAGAGGTGCTCTAATGATGAAACATTCCACTTGTATGAACCACACTCACAGAAAAGAAAGGTGCAGATAACACCAGGAGAAAGAACTCTTCTCTACCTCTGTCTTGCCCTTGGTCATCCCCCTCTGTTGTGTGAGTCAAGGACTAGGAGAAGAGGCTGTTCTTCAGAGCCCCCAAATGGGCCTTGTATTGGTGACACTCAAGGGGATGGCACCAGGACAAGGGGAGAGGAAGAAGTCTGGAGCTGCAGCATCCAAACCAATTCCTGCTTCCCTGATGCCTGGGCAGGGCACTTTGCTGAAGTGAGTCCTGCTCCTGCAAGACCTACTCGACCATCACCTCTGCCACCAGGGCTTTTTCTCAGTTCTGCCTTTCTCAAGTCTAAGGGCATTTACTTGAATGGAAATTTTTATTAAGCAATAACTAAGCATGAATAAGCATTGTGCAGCCCTAAAAACCTTCTCCTTTTTTTTACTGCACGCAACACTTGTGGATTTTTATTTTTGCTAGCGGCATGACAGCAGTGCTGGGCTGAAAGCATTGCACAAGGAGAGCTGTGCTTTTTCACAGCCTCAGCTGTACCACACACAGGCTGGGAGAGCATGTTGGTCAGTGCTGAGGATGGGCACTGCAGCTACACATGTAAGCAATCTACTCCCTCCAGTTTTCCCAAGAAGGCAATAAGAACACAAAACCCCTTGATGCAGATAAAAGCATAAAGATTGGAACCAAAGAAAAGATGGTTAAATAATGTCTCAGGCATTATTTCAGTGAGAAGAAATCTCGAGAGTCTTTTTCACAAGTTTTGGGGCAATGCAGGCCTTTGGATAAATGATGGTCTATAGCTGAGAGTGAGGCTTTCAGTAGATGAAAATATTGTTTATTAACTGGTTATGAAATTGTTTTGTAGTGACTTTTGTTGTATGCAGTCAAGATAGAAAACCAAGAACAGATAATCCTTCATAATTTAAAGGGTACTTCATTTCAAGATGTAACCACAGAAAATCTGTATTTCATTTTTAAGGGGAAACGATATAATTTTATTTCCTTTTCAGTATTTTCACTTTATTTTTCTGTTGTTCAAATTACTTTAATTTGCATCAGTCTGAGCCTGGCCTTATATATGATTAGCAAATAACCTTGGCAGAACAAGCTGGAGCCTTCCTTACAAAACTTCTGATTCTTTCAGCTTCCTATGACAGCGATTACACAAGAATTTCCCCCAGGGAATTTGGCTGTATATTCACCAAACATACCTCTTCAGGTGCATAGTAGTTAAAAATTTAGCTAAGAAATTACATAGTTTCAGTCAGTGAAGTTGTTTTAAGAATAGTAATTTCATATTTTTGTCAGTGAAGCTGTTTTAAGAAAAACATCTTTTGCTTTTTCCTAAAAATGTTATAATTCTGACTGAAGATGCAATATAAGATAATACAATATTATATAGATGCAGTCTCTTCTCTCTCAATCTATGTATTTTCCTACCATCCCCTTTCAAGCAACACAATTTTATTATGTAATTTTTCTGTCAGCCTAGCAGTAATAAAATTCAGCACTGATTAAATATATTTCATAATGAGAACCAAATCTTCAGGTGATTGAAGTCAACAGGTCCAAGTGGAGTTTGGTTGGTCATTTTAAACCATCTGTAAATCTTGACTCAGGTTTTTGTGTACCTGGTGTAGAAACTCCCAGTGATACCAGTTTGAGAAGCCTGTACAAATGGGCACAAAGGACAAACTTTGCAACAAAAAACTAACTTTGAATCAAGGAAAAACATGCATTTTCTCAGGATGGCCTAGTTAATTCCACAGCCCCATCAAGATGTCCAAGAAGGCTCTTACCTTTACACTTACTTAAAACTAAATGGCAAAATCTTAATGGACGGGAATCTGGAATCATGCCAATAGCCAGTACTGGCAATATTACATGGGAATTGGGAATTGGCAATAGCCAATATATAAAGCCCATCCTTTTTGATCAGTTCTTCTTGTAGTATTTATCTAATTTCCTAATTTATCTAAATATCTAATTTATTTTCTAATTAGAGTGATCGCACTAAGATAAAACATAACATCTGTTAGAACAATTGTGCACCCACTGACGGCAGCATATTGCAGAGAAAACTTTAGTGCCTTGCCACCAAACATGTTCAGTGGTTTGTTTTGGGACCCAGCACAGCTCCAGAAGCCACTGTCACAGAGTCCTGGCAGCCCAGGAGTTAATGTGTGTGTAAGGCACAGACTTGCCCTGTGGACACGTGGCTGTCCAAGCCATTGTATATTTGGAAAAATATGGAAAATGCTTGCAGCAGCCTCAGAACAGAGGGCAGGTTAAAAACTGCTTTATTCTAAAATCTGTTATAAGACAAATGAACATGGATTGTTTTCATCAGCTTAAAGAAGGCACAGAATTTAGATGAGTGTGGGGAAAGTTAGAGGATAAATGAGGGATCCACAGTTTTGATCTTTTCCCTAAATGGATGATGTCGAGCGACTGGCAGACACTACTGCAATTTGTCCATCTGAGCTGGCTGGAGTTGAATGCTGCTGGAATATTTCACATGAGACTATTTTCTTCATAGTGGAAAAAGCCCATTCTTTATTCACGTAACTTGTTTTTATACAGTTTTACAGACCTCATGTGTGACTCCAATTGGTTAGCAACTTTCTTACTAATTGCTTTATTAGTTAGTAAAAAGTTTTCTACTTATCCATCAAATCTCTCTAGTCTTCAATTGTTTACATATTTTCTTCACTAGTTCTCATAAGATAAGTTTAATGTTTATGTAAGTGCTAGTCGTTTTTTTCATCCAGGAATAGATTATTAGGTTAACAAACTACTCACAACAAGATTACTTTTACATGGGAACTTGCAAAGTACTAACTTGACAAAGCCAACAATCCATTTAACAGAACAGACCTGATTTTATGAAGCCTTTCTTTTATAATTTTCTACCTTATAACAGAATGGGACCTCAACACTGCCAGCCAAAGTAGCTGAATCTTGGACAGGGACAATGTGTGAAGCTTTGAAAAAGAGTTGAGTAATGGTGTAAGTGCTGCAGGCAGGGTGGGGTGCCAGCACTGATCTGCACCTTGCAGCACTTTGCTCCCAGTGCACCAAAGCCTTGGTGATCACAGCTACCCTCTCTTTACTTAACATGATCTTTGCTTTATCCAGGGAGTTAAGAGCTTTCTTTTAAACTTTCCACTCCTGCTTGCATCAGTTTTATCTCAATATTAAAATATCCCATTCCTCTAGTCCATGACATGCCCTTCTGGTATTACAGCAAAAGTGGCCAAGAAACCTTTCTCCTTTTTTTGTCCAAAGCTCATCTCACATAATTTTTAACCTCCTGCAGTGTCAGGGTGTGAGGGGTCCCCACCATCCCAGTGGGGCCCCATGTCTGCTCCAGCCTGTCTGGAAATGGGGCTGGACTGGGGGTTCCTGTCACAGCTCATTCCCCACCCCTGAGTAGGGCTGGAACTGGTGGGACAGTGAAGACAGAAGCAGAAGAGCCACATTTTGGGGAAGTCCCACTCCAGTGTGGCTGTGGGGCTGGGGGGTCCAGAAATGACCATGGTGGTGCTTGCAGAATATGAGAAACCTGGCTGATTCTGCATCACCTGATGGTGCTGACACGCAGAAGGGATCACCCTTTACCTCACAGGACCCACCCAGATGTGTCTCCCAGAAAGAGCAGGCACAAAACACCTCTCTGAAGTGTTTCCACACTTATCTCTCCTATTTGCCATCCAGCTCTTCTAAGAAGAGTTGCCTGGCTTTAGCTAAACATGCTCCTCTTCCACTCATAACTAAAAGATGTACTCCCAGAAGTGCCCTGTGAGTGGGATGTGCTACTCCAGACATCCATATGGTTGCTGGGGTTGCCATTCTTATTTATAACCAGTGTCACCTATAAAGTCAAATGGCATTTAATGAAAGGTTTTACATAAAAGAAATAGATGCTCAGTTTCTTCTGTGCCTATGGAAAAAATGTTAATCATTGCCAAGATGATGCTTATATGGCTGGTGGCAGGTCCCCTCTCGGTACTTTTTTGGGAATTGGAAAGAACAAAAGCCTCACCTGAGGCTGGGACACATCACTCAGCTGTGGAGCACGTGGTTTCCCTTTCTGACAGAAATGCTACAATAATATGATAGATTTCATTGAAGGGAGGTTTCTCAGTTTTGCTGAGTGGACCGACTAAAGCTACTGCTCTCTTTTTGTTTAGGACAGGGTATCTGTATTCCTGTCCAGAAATCCTGGACAGAAATCTAGGATCAATACAGAGGGGGTAGGAGGTTTGAGCAGAGTTGGCATGGGCAGGGCTCTGCCTGGTTTTGGGCATCTGAGCCATGACACTGCTCCAGCTCCAGCTGAACTGCTGGTGCCTGGGACATTCTTTTCCTGCCAGTGCTCCACCACAAACACATTCCTGAGCAGCACACAACATCTTCATTTTGCTGTCAATGGATGGCACAGGCTCAGCATCTCTCTGGCTGCAGGGGGGCAGATGGGAGCACGGCTACTGCACTAAGGGGATTGTGAGCTCTGGGAAATCCATGGAAACCACCTAATTTCTTCAACATCTCTTCCTTATCTTCCACCTGAACTCAACTTGTAGTGGAAGAATAGGTTGTGTGCAGCCCCACAGACCTGGAAAAAATACATTACTTAGCAGAAGTTCCACTGGACCTGGTATTTTCACCAGAAGTTTCATTTTGCCCCAAGTGTGGTTTTAAAGCACTTTTGGTGTTCTCAGCTGCAAGGCTCCATGTGTCACATGCCTCTAGAATGTTGTGGCAGTTTTATACTGCACTGTGACTTACCTGTGCCAGAGACTCAGGTAATTTTAGTTGTCTCATCCTACTCAGAGAATACACATATTTTACTATGCTTTCAGTTGTAGCAATTAGGTTTACCATTATATTGTATTCAAAGTATAATGTCTGCTAAACAGCAAAAAAAAAAAAAAAGTGAAAAAATGCTAAAAAGTGTATGACTTCTTAGGAATATAACTTGTATAATGGAGTTATTTTTCTGGTGCCAGAGAGGCTGTGGCTGCCCCATTCTTGGAAGTCTTCAAGAGATGAGGCTTGGGCCAGCTTGGTCTAATGGAAGGATCCCACTTTACTCTCCAAAGACAGAAAATGGTGCATTTGGAGTATCTTTTCTCAAAGAAACTTGGGAACTTCCAAGACTACTTGTAGTGAGTGATGAAGCAAATAAACAAATGCATGGAGTTTTGTTTTGTCAGCAAATGTTTTGGGAAGCTTAAGCGAATGTGTGTTCACTAATGAAGCAATAATTAACAAGACTAGGAGGAATTTTCTGTTAGGCAGACATTGAGCAAGAAGCAGTTATACTATTTAATCTGGTCTCTAGGACATCTAGTAAATGATCCTTTGTGTGGGGGTGGCATCTGTGCTTATGGGCTTTCTGTGAAAAGTATGAAACTTACAATAACTCAAACTTTGAGTGCCTGACAATGTAGATAGTGAGTGAATTGAAGAAAAACTTCAAAGGCTGAGTCTCCAGACACAGAATAGTGGGTTTGTTGGAACACATTTAGCAAGCATGTAATTACCATGCCATTTCTTGATTCTGCAGGTTTTCTAGGATTCGGAAAGAGATTTGGCCAATTTTTTTAATCTTTAAAATGAAACAATATTTATCTGTTTGGATCAGGTTTTAAAAGGCTTGATTTATCAAGGCTGATTAAAGATGAGTGCTTGAAAGGGGCAATGGAAGGAAAACACTATCACCACTTAAGGTTGACTATCCATAGCAGCATCTGGCCTTGATATCCTCTTAGATCCAGGATAGATCAATTCTGGTGTTTGAAATCCTGCAGTGGGAAGGTCACATTCCCCTCCAGATGTTCCATAAGGTTTTTCTTTCAGTTGGCGGCATCTCCTTGAAAGAGTCAGTTTGAAATAATACAGTCTTTGGGGCTGAGGGAAGGTTTAAGGCAAAAGTCTGGTGAGTCCTCGAGAAATAATTCCCACATTAAGAATGTTCTTTGTTCTTTGTTTGGTTTTTTGCAGAGGTCAGTGCTTTATTGTCATTCTCTTAATAAGTGACACATTTTTTTCTCGTTTTTCCTCCCTTAAGGGCTCAGTTTTGTGCAGTGCTGCAGTGCTTTTTGTAGGTTGTGTCTCTTGCTCCACATGTGTGTAGGCTTTCCCAGGGATGGGCAATGAACTGAGGGAAATCCTGAGTCACCATGAAGGGCACATGGGGCCCAGCACCATTTGTGAGCTCTCAAGTCCCACCTGGACTCAAGGATGTTGTGGCAGTCAGTGTTCTCTGCTCTTCCCTTACCCACATACATCAACGTCCTGATTCCTGTTTCCCAAACCTGAGTCTCTGTTAATTATGTGAGCGTGGCTACCTGAAATTAATCCAACCAAATTAATAGTACATAATAATATTACCCTGATCTGGTGACCAGCAGGTCAAAATGAGAGTGAGTGGCCAGGCAAGGTCCCTTCTGCTCCTGCCAGCTTTGGCTATTTAAAGGCATCCTTAGTGGAGAATATGAAAGGTGAAATATGAACCTGTGAGGGTGGAGAGACCCTGGCACAGGGTGCCCAGAGAAGCTGTTGCTTCCCTTGGATCCCTGGAAGTGTCCAAGGCCAGGTTGGATGGGGCTTGGAGTCATCTGGGATAGTGGAAGGTGTCCCTGCCCATGGAAGGGGTGGGACTGGATGGGTTTTAAGGTCCTTCCAACCTAAACCTTTCTATGATTTTGTGATTCTGTATGTCTCTGCTTTTGCTAGAAATATTGAGGTTTGTGGCTTTTCCCACTGTCTTTTGTAAAAAGTGAATTTAAAGACTATAGACCAATACCCAGATTTGTTTTCAGTGTTCAGCTGGATGAAGGAGCATCACTGACATACAGGCCTTGACAGGATTTGCTGGTGTAGCCTTCATGCAGGGAGAGAAACAGGTTTGCAAATTCCTGTTCCAGTTTAAGTGTATTGACCTGGCAAGAACAGATATTCTTCAGACACAAAAACTTTACTTGAAATGGAAAAGAAAAACAAGAAAGAAGGAGGCCAGAAATGCCATCCAGTGAGGCTGTCAGCACAGACCTAAAGAAGATCCCTATGCAGTGCTGGCTGAAAAATACTTCAAGGACCTTAAAAAATTGTCAACAAAATTAGAGCAGCAGCTGAACTAACTAAGTGTCTGTTTCTAAATCAGTGGCTTTGCTTTGCATTTCTCTCTTTCTCTCCTCTCTCTAGATGGAGCTGCTTGTAAAATAGTCCAGGAAATTGATTAAAATATGTTTTCAGTTCGTTCTGGTCACTGTTATTCTGATTATGGAATTAAATTTACATTCATCTTTTCCCAACCTTCATGCCTTTGAAGTTGCTGTGGTTCATAACGTTGGTATCAAGATCAACCTGTACCAAAGACCCTCAGAGGAAATAAGAGGAGTAAATCCTCCCTTGCTCAACCCTGCTCAGGGTGAAGCCCACAGGGACCTGACAGCTCCTCCTGAGCCTCAGGTGTCCTCTGACAGCTCCTTTGTGCTAAATCCATGCCACTGGGACACATCCAAGCAGGACAACTTCTCCAAGGGCTGCCCTGGTTTTGCCTCTGCTCACTCTCTGTGTTCTCTGCTTCAAGGTGAGCATAATAAAGAAATTGGAAACCAGGAAGAGTAACTGCAAGTTGCCATGATGGATGTCAGAGAGGAAAACTGATCTCTTGAATCAACTTTGCTTAGACCTCCAGGGAATGAGCAGTACAAGGGAAGTCTTACAGTGCTCACAGGAGAGAAATCCCAGAATGATGCTTGGAAAGAGGTGGAAGTGTCCAGAGCAAAAAAGGCACCAAAGAACACTTGAGCTCTGGCA
Source organism: Peucedramus taeniatus (assembly GCA_013400575.1). Classification (NCBI taxonomy): domain Eukaryota; kingdom Metazoa; phylum Chordata; class Aves; order Passeriformes; family Fringillidae; genus Peucedramus; species Peucedramus taeniatus. Next base: position 42,564 of record WBNO01032033.1, on the reverse strand, counting down.
TGGGATTCAAGCTTGTGTGTCTTTGTGTGGGCTTGAGAGTGGGAAGAGAAAGCTGAAAGTTGGGCTCTGGAACCTTTAAAAGATCCCATCAATGGAATTTTGAGATAATCTACACACAAGACAACATTTGTTTTTATGACCTGGTGCAGTCAGTAACATTTCCTTTCCTAAAGGGTCCCCAAACCTGTAATGATTTCGCCGGGCAGTCACTGCTCCACTTGCTCTGGGCATGTGTAGTGCAACACCTTTTATCTGGTAAATATTTCAAATATTAATTATTTTTGGAGGGAAAAAATAGACTCTCAGACTGCATGAAATCAACTATTTTCAGCTCCCAAAGCAAGAGCAGAGACAGCAGAAGTCTGAAAATATCTGGAGATGTTTTTCCACGTTGGATTGATTCAAAAAGGCTGCCCATGGGACTGTAGTCTTGCATTTCTCTATTGCTGCAGGGACTCAGCAGCCTCTAGAATTTTCTTCTCCTTGTTTGCATAAATACAACTTTGATTATATGAAATAATGACTTGGGTTTAAGCCTAAATATTCAGAATTATAACTTCTCAAAATGACAGTTTGAGAGGCTGCAGTATTTCCCTGAATATAGAACAACTGGCTGTATATTTAACTATTACTGCCATTTAGAAATAACAATAAATTTATTTACTGCATCTGTTCTTTAAGTATTTATTATGCAGATTTGTCTGTGAAGAAACAGTAAAATAATACATAAAAAAGAAAAAAATAACAGAAATGTGTCATACATTTATATTTCTGGTGAAACAAAATGTATTGTTTTCTGTAGAAAATTCTGGCTGAATTAAAGAAATTAAACTCCAGAAATAATAAGAATGGCAGGGGGGAAATAAATAAAATTCTAATAAGTTAAACTCACTGGAAGTTTGTTTAGTCAATTTTTTATTTGGTTTATTTATTTACCCCCTGCTATTCCTATTATTTTTAAGAAGAGGTCATAATATTAATAACTTATGAGAAGTTTAATAACTTATTGGAAATTTAATAGGTTATTAAGCTTCTAATAATTTATTAGAAGGGTTTTTAAATAAAAAAGAAATTAAAAAACTTCTGAAGCACGCTTAATGAACTTCAGGAAAAAAAAGAATAGCAGGGTAAATAAAATTCTAATTAGTTTAATGACATCCATCTTCTAATATCTTTATTAAAGACCTGTTTTTAATCAAATTGTGAAAGAAATTCTTTCTCATGGAGAGGGGAAAACCTCCTAAAGGACTTGTGAGATGCAGATAGTAGCATCAAAGAATATTCCTGTATTATTCCTCTGAGCTTGTGTTCAAGTAAGAGCTTTCTGCTGTTTTGTGTGCTCCCTCAGTGAGAGAGAAGTTCAAGGGGTTTTAAATATGCATTTTGAAAATTGATCATTGATTGCAATTTCAGAAAATGTAACCTCTCAAATGTCAGCTTTGTAGTAAATCCCAGGCTGAGCTGAGAGATTTTAGAGGCTTGATGGTGACACATGAACTAAAAAAGAAATTACAGTGCTTTGCTTCTCCTTGCAGATAGAAACACACACAGGACTGAAAAAGAAATCAAGCAGTTCTTTGAACTCCATAAATACTGCTTAAATAGATTTCTGTGAAGGCAAAATGTTTACAGACTGTAGCATGAAGAGAAACATCTGCTGGTGGATGGCAGCTGAGAACTGAACATGGACCACAGTAGGACAACATCTGGAAGTGACACAGTGCTGAGTCTCCCTGTGAGAAATGAGATTTTGTGGTATCTGTGCAAGGAATGTATCATTGGAAAACTGCTCAGTACTGTGACTGGTTTTGTTGCCCTTTTTCCATTGGCCCATTTGTGTGTGAATGAGCAAACCCTGAAACCTTTTGGTGTTTTCCAGCAGCTTTTCAATTGCTGAGGATGAGTGAAGTTCATATAATTTATGCAGCCTTCTGTCTTCAAAACACAAATGAAAAGTTTTCTGGAGTGTTTGAGAGGCTGCCCTTGAGTGAGGCTGGGCAGAGGGGTTGAAATGAAATAGTGGGAGCTGAAATGTGTGGGACTTACCCAACAACCAGAGCTGTGCTGCAGCAAAGGAACACTGCCCAAGCCTGACAAATAACTGCTGTAAACCTGCTGCTGGGGGCATGTTCCCCTTCCTAAAATCAGGTTGTGCAGGCACAAAGCTTTACTTGGTGTTTCCATCCTCTTGAAAGCTTAGGGTCTCTCAACATCACCCATGGGACAAGTTCTTAGTCTGAATTTTCATTTTGCTTTGACTCCAGCAGTGCAGAAGGAAAGAGTCTTGGCCAAGTATCTCTGCATTTATAAATATATTGATATTTCATCACCTAGTGCGGTGAGAGGTGTGGGAGCAGAGATTCCCTGCCTGGCCTTCTCACCCCAGCCCACGGTCAAAACTCTCATAGAATTCAAACTTTGATCCCAAAAGAGCATTTAGCCACCAGCACTTGCTGATTGTTCCTCAGTCCCAGCCTCACAGTCGCTCTGCTGACACCTGCTCAGTTTTTGTTTGTCAGGACAAAGGGATTTAAACTACCAAGGGAACAGCTGGAGCAGTGCCAGGGGAGGGTCAGGCTGGAGATGAGGGACAGGTTCTTCCCCAGAGGGTGCTGGCACTGCCCAGGCTCCCCAGGGAATGGGCACGGCCCCAAGACTGCCAGGAGATCTTGTGGTTGTCTTCTGAAACTACAATGTGATGGGAATTTCTGGTTTGCTTGGTTTTTTGGTTCCCCCCTCCTAAATTGAACTATGGTGTAAATTTTGCTAGAATTAAGAATAGTAAATTACAAAAATATGCCTGTTAGGAGGAAATAGCTCTATGCTCCACAGAGACACCGTTCTGGTGCTGACCAGCATGTGCTGAAATGCTCACAGTCAGGAGAACTGGGAATTAAGTCATGAGCGTCCCAAGGGAGCCCCTTTCACCAATTTGGCTGATTTTCAGGTAATAATACAGTACATCTCAGAAACCCCAACTGACTGATACACCCAGTTCATCTCTCTCTCATCCATACAAGCCCCACAGTTCAATATCCTGAATTAGACACACAACAGTGATTATATTCCAGCTGCCTGATCTGAACTTTATCTGGTTTCTTGGAACTTCAGAGCCCTGAATGGATTTCGCGTGACCTGAAGGTTTTTGTGGCAGTAGCTGTGCAGAAAGTGGAATTCAGAATTGTCTTGGTTTGAAAGACAGGTACCTGCCAGAAAAAAAAAAAAGCTGGAATCTCCCTTTGAATAGAGACTGTAAACCCCCTCCCTCAGATTATTATAATTTTGCAATTGGAGGCTCTCAGGCAAAGATTTGGGAGTGGGAATAACAGTTCTTTACTAGGAATATTAGACAAAGCAAAGACAAATACAAATGTAATAGCACTAAGAGACAAGCAAAAACAAAGAAACAACAAAACCTCAGAAAATGCCCTGACAGAGTCAGGGATGTGACCTGACACCCTGGGTATCAGGGTGGTGAAAGCAGTCCAGATGAAATCCTCCTTGAGCAGTAAATGCAGTTCTATGAAGTGAAAATAGTCCTGTAGGAAAGTCCGATGGTGACGAAAATGTGTTCAGTCTTCCTCTGGAGAGAAATCCAGTGGAGAGAGAGAAAACAAGCAGGGTCCCCTGGTACTCCAGTCCTTTCGGAGCGGTGTCCTCGGACCAAACTGCCTGCTCACTGCTGTTCCACCCGGAGAAACCTGCTGCCTCCTTTGTTTAAGTCAAGTATCCATAAAGTACCCAGCAATTAGTTACCTAGCAAACCACCAGGAAAAAATTCCACAAACACAAAAGAAACAGATCCAATCCCCAACAAGAATGAAGGTTGTAAGATAGCCTGCAGACTGTGATTCCAGGTAGCCAAACTGATGGTACCTCCTTCAGTGCAAAGAGAACAAGAGTAGAAAATTTCTTTCCAAAGAAGGGCTGCTTGGCAGAAATGCTTTTCATGGGCTGGGATTGGCATTTCTGGCACCTTTTGCCTTCAGAAACAGCCTGATCTCCATAGAGAAAAATGGGTCTTGGTCACATGCAGGCAGAGCTCTAATGCTAAATGAAAATGGCTTCGAGGCAGGGGAAGTGTCTTTATCACAAAGTGCTACAGACAAAATTATTTGGTGCTGAGAGAAGTTACTGGGTATGGCCAGTGAAGAAAGCTGGACTAATTTTGAGACACCCTTACAGGAAAAGAAAAGGTGTCTGGGAACACCATGGCTTTTGTGCATTCTGTAAGGGCCTCAGCACTGTGAGGGGATAGAAAATTTGGCATTTGGACCTGGCAGCAGGAGCAAGCCTGGCAGGAGCACAACAGGGCAGTCACTGGCTCCATGTGTGTGACACTAATTTTTTTGCCTCACCAGGTGATTATAATAATACTGCTTTGTTCCACTGTTGGAACCCTGGTTACTGAGAATTTCAGACTTTCTGTGCTGACAGGCACTGACCCCCAGGAGAACACTGCATTTGAGCTGAGGCCATGCAGAAGGCTTCCAAAATGGAATGACAGAACTGGGATTGTGGGTGTGGAGTTTGAATAGAAGTGTGTGATATCACAGGGTGGGAAACTTAGAGTTTAAGGTTTTAGAATACAGCAATATATATAGAGCAAGATGGAGGTTTTAGGGCGGAGGCTGATCCTTCTTCACCTTCTTCTTCCCTTTCTTCACCTTCTTCTCCATGGGTTTGGGTGGTTTTGTGTAATTGGATAAAAAAGTCCACATTGTGGCGCAGGGGTGGTTGGTTATTGGGTTGAAAGTAAAAATAATTTCAGTGTCATTTCTTAATTGGACAGCTTATCATTAAAAGGCCTTGTAGAGGGAGAGATGGGGCTCCATTTTTAGTTTGTAAGAGTGAAATGCTGGAGAACTCAGGGTTTGTGAGACTATGACATACATAAGAACTAATAAACATCTGAGTCCCAACAAGAAATACTGACTTGTGATTTAATCCTGACCTTGGCAAAAAGAAGTTAAGACTCGACATTCCATCTTACTGTATTTCTTCCCTTACTAGCACCCAATTAAGTTCTATTCAGGACTGCTGAGTACAAGCCAAAGCCAGCTCTGCCCATGTCCCTCAAACCCCTTCAGAGGCTGGATGCTTCTCTCACCTGCATTAATGTATCACCTATTAGCACAAATGTGTTGTATATTTAATTTCTACATACCTATCAAAGCAATTCCAGCAGTTTAATGCCTTGCCCTTGCTTCTCTCACTGACTCACAGTGCTCCAGCTCTGGAGTGAATTTTTATCACAAATTCCACTTATTTTCCATGGAGAGAATTTGGAGCTCGATCAACCCTCTGTGTTTTCTTGTAACTCTGAGTGAATCAGCTGCACTCAACAGCATTTAAAGCTTACAAGCTGCAGAGCTTCTTAAGGGAATATTTGACAAGAAACCCAGAGGAAACAATATTAGTTGACTCTAAAGTGGTGGTTTTGTGCAGAAATTCGTGAACTTGAAAAATACTGGATTATTTTCTTCTGTATTTTGAGGCCTTAGTGTACTAAATGTTGGGTTTTAGGGGTTTTTTTTGGTTGAAGTTAAGATTGAAAGTATTTGGGATAACAGTTTGTGTTTAGATTTAAATGTTTTTTTAAATTTATGTTATAGTTTTATAAGTAGTGAGTTTTGTAGTATTTTATTAATACAGTATAAAATAGTTAACTATTTTTTATTATAAAGTTTTTTAAAGTTAAACTATCTAATTTAAAATAATACTTAAATTAGTTTTATTTTCTAACTTAATAGCTAATTACTCGAAGTCTTAAGTTACTTATCTGTAACTTATAGTTAAAGGCTTTTCTGCCCCACTGCTGGTGGAAAAGTTTTGGTTGGTTTGTTGGTTTGGGGTTTTTGTTGTCTTCTTTGGGTTTTTTAAGAAAAAGAAAACAAAGTGTCTGCATTACCTGAACCTCACTTCTTGTCAATCAAACAATTTAAAGAATGCACCTTGCTCTTTCAGACCTAGATACAAAACCAGCTGTTCATTACCATCCACAGGTCTTTCTGTTAGTTGTCTTTGTATTGCCAAAAATAAAATAAAAGCAGTTTGCCCCTCAATCATTTGAGTGCCTCGATGTGTTAAAAGGTGATGAAGAGTCTCTTGAAGTCTAGACATGGCTCTGGTGGCTCCTTTCCAAAGACAGATGCTTTTTTTTTTTTTCCTCTTGGTAGTCCAACTTCAGCTTGTAACCACTTCTGTGAAACTAAAATCACTGTTTACTGTAAAGATGTGTTCCTGAAATTGTTCTTGTTGATACTGGGAAAGTTGTGTCTTGATTTTTGCAGCCCAATTTATGACTGGAGGGATGTTGGCTCATAAATGCACACCTTGGTGGGCAGGGTGAGGCTCCTCTGCATCTGTTGGGAATGGAGTTAGGAATTTTGGGTCCATGGCATCTGTTACTTATCTTAAAAAACCTCACACAAACATCATTTTACATTGTTTGAACATGTAATTAGGGAAAAAGGAAGTCTGTGGTGATAATCAAACCAGCTAATTAAAAATTATAGAAAAAACTTCAGGTCTGAAAACAGAACGGGTTAGAATTATTTTGTGTGCTTCTCACTGTGAAGTCTCTGTGATGGGAGCTGTGGATGGGGTTTACCTCCCAGTGAACCCTTTTCCAAAAACACCAATCTCATGGGTGCAGGGAGGAGGAAGCTGGATATTGTCTTCATCATTCAGGAGGGGTTCTGGCAGGAGCAGAGATGACATCCAGCTGTACAGAAATCAGCCCCTGGCTGCTGTTTTTCAGCTGTATTTCTGACCTGATCATTTCTCTTCTGTCTCCTCTCTGTCTTATCTGAGCTAATACGAAGAGACAAGAAAATCTTTCCACATACTTGACTGTGGGCATTTAAACAACTCCAGTTTCAAGATCAAAGTCAGACAACTCGGAGTGAGGGAGTGGTAAAAGCTGCAGTTACTTCTAGGGAGAGACAGGGTAATGGGAATAAAACCAGACATCTGCAATGCTAGTCTTACTACAATTATCCATCTGCAATGGCTGATGCTTCAAGGGAAATCCAGCTCAAAATTCACAGTGAAACCATGGGCTTTTTGAACAGCACTTCAGCAGCAAGGACATACCTTTGAAACAGCCTCCTGCAGGCTCTGCCATTGTTGCAACAATGGGAAAGCAAAGGAGCATCTTAACAACAATCAATAAGGGAGGTAAAACCTCTTGTCATTGATTTAAAACCTCTGTCCTAATTAACATGAGTCTAAGGGCAGACAGGGCAGGGCAGGGGTGAAGCTTTGGGCTCTCAGGGGATCTTGTGACAAGGACAGACAGGATCTGGAGCCCTGTGTGATGTAATTATGGGATGTGATGCTGGAAAGATGTTGGCTTTTAAAGTGATGCCCTTTGATGACGTTAATGACTCTTTTAAACACCACAGAGGCAGAGTGACACTGCTGTGCAAATCCCAGGACCCACCCCTCACCCCCCAAGCTTGTGATGCTCACAGCACGCAGATCTGGGCATGTAAAGTCTCTGAGTGAGATATTCTGTTTGGAGACATGTCAGATTTTCTCCAGTAGATCTGCATTGATGTAAATTAGTTAATATGGCGATATTCATTGGATTTGGGTAATTAAAGTCTTTGACTATGATGTAGCTCTTATTTTTCTTTTACTTCCCTCCTGGCTAGGAAGGTAGAATATTTAATTTTTTTTCATTAGTTTATATTAATTTATTTACTGAAAAAATGGGTGTTGGGGAAAGAAATACACTAAGTTTTGATCTTCCTTGTGAATATAGAAAATGTGGAATAGGTTTCATTGAACTCATGTTCATGATGATTTATTCCAAATACTGTGGGAAAAGTACAAAGGAAGGAAAAAAAACTTTGTTGGCTTCCTGAGGCAGGAATAGAAGAAGGGAAGGATGGTGATTGTACCCACCCTCATTCAAACAGGCAGCCTGCATGGAATTTTGCCACTGTAGGGCAAATTTTTTAAAAAGTATTGTCCAGGTGAGGTAACCTCAGAAGCACTTGTAAGCCAGATTTAAAGAGAAATAGATATTCTGTTTAATGCACATTTCATACAAGGATTTGGAGTCTCTTCTGAAAATAGAACCTGTAAGAAAGCCAACACTGAGACTGTTCCTTTTGTTACCTTGCCAAAAAAATCATTTTATACATTATTGCAGGCACTTCAAAAGCACTTTTTGGCTACTCCCTTACCAATATGATGACACTACGTGAGGACCATTATTTCAAAGTCCCCCAAATTAAATGTCTTTGGTTTCTTGTAAATCTTCTGCTGCTTCTTCTGCCAGCAGTTCTGGTGTTTATGACTTTCTGGACTTGCAGAAATAATCTATAATTGTTATTACTTTCCACTCCTAATCTTAAGACACTTTTCCTTTGCATGTTTGCCACCCCATCTGTTTGTCTTTTGATGTAATTTTATGCTCTGCTATTCTTTTCTAAGTTGTGTTTTAAAACCAGCACGGGTGGAATTATTGAATCAAGGAATAATCACTTAAAGAGATTTATTTTATGGTTTTTGTAATGAAGAACTTTGAAGCAGAGAGGTTTCAAGAACTTGACTTTTTGGATGCTCTGAACATGAGGGCAAGGAAATATTGTGTCAATCAAGCATAAAAAAGAAAATGCTTCTTCATAAAATCAAAAAGTTTTACAGGAATATATGAATTTCAATAAAATTTCTCCAAAGCACTTCCAGGTTTTCATGAACTCTTGCCTACTTTTTCTGATGATTTCTTGCCTTGGCTTTGTGCTTTTTTTAGAATAGTGATCCAAAGTGCTTGACTGGTTGTTTGGTGGTGGTGCTTTTGGGTTTTTTTTCTTTCCCCTTCTAAAAGAGGCGTTGTATTGTGTTTTATGCTACCCTCTATGTTCATTTGTAATGGTTCACCCAATGTACCCCTGTTTTCCCCAAATGGGTTGTCCTTAGTTGTTTCCCACCTTCCTCATCTCAATCCTCCCCAGTTCTGCTCAGTCATTCCCCAATCTCCTCCCTGGACCTCTGTCTGTCACTCGACCTCCCATCCCCTATATCCAGAACCTTCCCTTGGGGGCGTCGAGTGATTGGGCAGGGGCCAGGTCCCTCCCTCCGAATACCTACCAACTTCTTGTACCCCTTGTCTGTTTCCCCCGGTTTCTCCACCCCTGGCTTGTCCATTGGTTAGTAGATGAATCCCGCCCTTGTTTCCACCCCCCCTTTAAATGTTGCTGTCGGGATCCAGTCTGGGCTCTTTGCAGCTGGTTACCCTGGGGCTTGGTGCTCCTCCAGGCTCCTCAATAAACCGCGGATTACAACCCCTAGGGAGAGTCGGCCTCTCATTCCTCCACCATCGTCAGCCTGCATCTCCTCCATGGCAGGGCTAACAACCCTCGCTGCCCTCCTGTACTCCTGGAGCACGGGAGAGCGTCCCCCGCCGCTCGCTGCGTCTGGGCTGGTCAGGAGTGGCCCGCAGTGGCCACAGAGTGGCCACAGCAACAAAGAGGCTTTTAGGGATAATATCTTTTTTCTAGGATCCATCCTTTGTGCAGAAGCAATCCAATCCACAGCTGTTGCAGCTCCTGTCTTTGCTCTGTCACCTGCTCTTGCTCTGTTCCAGCAATGCTCAGAGTGATAAATGATCATCCCTGTGAACCTGGGCAGGCTTTTGGCAAAGTCCTGTCTCTGACTGTTGTGCATCTGAATGTTTAATTTCTTAAGTCCAAGGCAGTTTTGTCGCTTGTTTCCTGGAAACAATTGTAATTAAATCTGAAGGCCCCTTATAAAAATTGCCCTTATTTCTGTTAAAACTTCGGTTACAAGCTCTGCTAACTGCTTTAATCTGTCCCAAGTTTTCAGAAGGGCCCTGTGTGTTCTGCCTGTTTCTGTGGTGTGTTTCATTTATGTAATTTTCCCATGTTATTTTTATTTGGTTTAGAATCATGGAACCACTGAGGTTGGAAAAGACCTTTAATATCTAGTCCAAACATAAACCTAACACTGCCAAGGCCACTGAATTATGTCCCTCAGTGCCACATCTTCATGTCTGACAAGTGCTGAGTGGTTTGTTTTTTTTTTGGTTTTTTTTTAGGGACTCTTTTGTGTCCTGCACAGACAGGACCTGCTGATCACACTGGTGATTTGTGCTCAGCTCTCTAAAACCACCGTGGATGAATCTTTCTCAGCTCCATCTTGTCTTGCACCAATTATTTCTCCTCTGTCCCTCTCCCTCCATCCCAGTTTATACTTTCCCAGTTTACATACTGAAAAGAAAATAAAAATATGGCCAGAGTTCCAACTCCCTAATTCCAACTGTGCTTGATTCTAATTTCATGACTGCTCATTTTAGAGCTATTTAGTGTGCCACTGTTGGTTTGTATGGTTGTAGTTTCTCAATCCCTGTTTTGCACCACACTGCAGCCCTCTCTGAATGTGTGACAGACACTTGGCACTAATGTTTTAAGAATAACCTGTCCATATTTCATCTGTTGCCCTTAGGTTGCCAAAGGCTTTACACAGAGGGATCAGCTTCACCACAAAGAGGGAGTGGAGTGACCTTTATGTGAAATGCAGTGGTGGCAGGCAGGATCTGCTGATTCCCAGCCACTCCCCAGTTACAGGTTGGAACTCTGAGTCCCATGAACAGAAACTCAGTGAAAACAAATGTAACTAATTATTATGAAAATCAGAGATGCCTGTATGTTCTGGTTTTCCTTTAGAAAACAAAGCAGTTTGAATGTTTAGCTAATTCAGTCCCCTCTTGAGCTCTTTGATGGAAGGGCTGGCTTCAATCTGGTTACATCTGATAGAAAGGGCTGAGGACAATGATAGAGAACAATTAATTCTTCCTCATTTAATCTTGGGATCCAGTGGGATTAGGAGGTTTTGTTTTCAAGTGGCCTGGTTGCTGTGCTGGATGACAAAGTAACAATGCCACAGTCTGAACACAGGAATAAAAAACCATTAATGGATCTAGAAAGGGGCTACAATGTGCTGCTGTGCAACCCTTTCTGCTGGACAATTTAAAATTCAAAGAAATAAAATCTCTGTATGGCACAGTCCCCTCCATGCAGGTACAAAACTGAGTGAATCCATCTGGTCTTGGGAGATCTTCAGCTCCAACACTGAGAATCCAGAGGAAGCAGGGGATACACCAATTGCTAGGCTTTGGCTGAGAGGAAGCAGGATCAAAAAAATCATCTGGAATAAGGATGGAAATGTGGAACATTGCTATAATTTTAGATATTTGTTCTTATTTCAACCATTTAAATTTTTTTCCTCATTGTTTTGGTTTGATTTTTGTTGGTTTTTGTTGCTTTGGGTTTTTTTTTAATTGGGAAAGATTGTCTCATTTCTTTCTCTCTTTCCCTTGGGCAAGAAGCAATACAGAGAAATGCAGTGAATGTCAATGCATCCCTCTGATCTCTCCAGTACCTCCAGGGCCATCAGTCAGAAATACCATGGGAAAAACATAATTAATTAACTTAGAGTTGCCTTTTGCCCAACCTGGAAATAAAACTCGAGATAATTTTAGTAAGGAGGTAATATAAAAGAGGATTTTTATTTTTTAAGGATTTCAGGAACAGTTATGGAAAGATGTCCACAAAAGCCCACCTCCCCAGGGGTGAGTACATTTTTATAGGTTTCAGGAAATTAGCATAATTGATAAAAAGCACCAATTAGGAGGACAAGTGGTGATGCAATTCCCCCCCAGGCCAAGCCCCTTCTCTGGAGTCCCCTCTTGGCACTGTCTGTGCTCTGTCCATGAGGATGGATTGCCAAGAGCTGTTCTCAGCCTTGGTTCCCAGGAAGAACCAAGACAGCACTGGGGTCTTGCACCCCCCAGGGCTTGGAGCTCTGGAATTTGTTTTGTCTTTCTGCCTAGGGAAAGGTCTTGGAAAAGTACTGGGAAAATTAGTCACCAATACAATAGGTGAGAGAGTTACAAATACATGTGTGAAGAATACAGAGAACATATCAAAGAACTAAAGGCAAAACCCAAAGAGCATCACAGAGGTGTATTTAGTAGCAGTCACTGACTGATTGCAGGGTGGCTGGTCAAAACTCCACATGTCACTCACAGAACAGAACAGTTCCTTTTAACCACCAGTGGAGTCCCAGCATCCATTAAAAAAAATTAAATTATTCCATTCGCATCATTTGCAGATTTGGCAACAGATATTTTTGGCAGTTACAGAGAAACACGTCTAAAATGCAGTCAGTGGATTTTCCCCCAAGTATTAAAGTCACCTGTGATTATGGGGATGATTTTATCTTCCTGTAGACACCTGCAATACTCCAAGCAAGCAAATTCACCAAGCCATTCCTAAGAGGAATTGCTGAAGAGCTTCAGAAATGCACAGAACATCATTCCTGCAATTCTCAGGAAAAGCATAGTTTTTATTAGCAGGGAATTTGAAGGAAGTTCAGCTGGTAAAACACAGTCACTTCTAAAACTGAGCTGTATTATCTCATGGTTTGTCACATTCTAAATTAATTATAAGTGAGAAAATGAAGGGAGAAAAGAAATCCAAAACAAAATCTGGAAACACATTGTTTTTATCAGAGCTTTAGAAAGGTGCTTTTTGTGTTTCACGTTTGCCTTGACACATTGAGTATGGATTGATGGTTTGCATTAGAGCTTGACTTTATTACAAATAGGTTTGGTTGATTTGCATATTGGGAATTAATCTTCCAATTACAGCTTCAGGTAATGAAGGCATTTACCCCAAGTTTGCTCCCCCCAAACTCACTTTTGTTTCCATCTCTCAGGGCCTGAGGCAGTGAGGTGTCCTTGATTCCCTGGCCTGAAGAGGAATTGATCAAAATGTGAAGACAGCAGCTCACACTGTATATGGAGTTTAGAGCTATACACTAAAGAATTACAGGATTACAAATATATGAAAAATAAACAAGCTAAAATCCTAAGGCATCAACATGGAATGAATGAAATGGATGATCCATAGATGTTGCAATATTGGAAACACTCCACTCTCACTAAGTAAAACAGTATAAGTTGATTTTGCCAAATTGCCAAGGGAAGCCTGGAGCTGGTGCCACAGGGGGTCACCAGTCCCTGCAGCTCTGCCCCCCCAGCTCATGGCCAGAGTGGCTTTGCCATTTCCCAGCCATTTGTCACCTCTGCACACCCAGACTGTGCCCAGCTGGTGCCACTTAGAGCTTGGCCTAAATGAAAGCTGGCCCTAATGCTTGAACAAAGAGAAATGTTATGGTTTCAGGCTCTTTCTGTCCATTTACAATATAGTCTCTCAGTTTCAAGCAGGAAGAAAACCAACACTTCAGCAAATATTTCTCACTGATGGATGAAAAAGCTCCCAGCAACTGGATGTGCTCAGTTTTCTCCTCCTTGGCTTGGATCACACAGCTCTTGGTTAAAACATTAAATATTAATGTGATTTCTTTGGCACATCAGGATTTTTTTTTCCTGGCTGAGGTTGTGTGATTTCAGGCACCCTGGAAATTTCTAGTCCCTTCTGACCTACCTTATCTTAGGGAACACTCTGCAAATTCTAATTTACCTGATAGGTAAAATCTAATGGGAGGGATACAGGTAAATAATGTCAGAGCAATTATAGGCTAATTATATTTTAGATAATTCACCTTTTGAGTTATATTTTAAATTTACTTTTTGAATTATATTTTAGATAATTCACCTTTTGAGTTATATTTTAAATTCACTTTTTTGAATTGTATTTTAGATAATTCACCTTTTGAGCATGGGCCACAAAGAAATGTCATCTACCAGTTTTTCATTAACCAGCTCACTCAATCTGCTAATTCAGACTATTTTACAAAAGAATCTCTATTTTCTCTATTTTTTATGATTCCAGCAGTGCTGGGAAACACAATACAGCCTAAACACCACAATAATAGGGGAAGCATGCCATGGACAAGGCGTGTGGAAATGGAATTGTTAAATGTCATCTTGGGAGGTTTTCTAGGATCAGTGGAAATAGCTGGCTTTATTAACTGGCATGCAGAAAAAGAAGACTTAGTTTGCTTAAACCCATAAGGATGCAGTTATCCACCTTCTCCCTCTTCCTTCATCACTGCTTCCTTCAGGTTTGTAAACAACACTGTGGATTTCCCTTTATCCATGTAACTCGTTTGCTATGGCTGATGCACGATGACAGTTAATGCAATGCATATTCCCAGATAATTTGCACATTTGCAAGGAACTAATTTTGTCTCAAAACAATTTCTTCCATGGATGTCAACAGCAAGGAGTAGAGTTGTTCCAGTGTTTGTTGTGAATGCTAGGGAGCTCAGGATTAAGAACTGTGGTGGGAAGGCAGTGACTGGAGGAGCTGTGGGTTATTCTGGTACCATTCCCTGCACCCTCACTCAGAAATTACAGGCAGTTAAAAAAAAAAAAAAAAAAAGAGGAGAACATAAATTTTAGCTTTGAATGTTAAAGAGTGCTGAACACGGGCTAAGCAGAGCACTTAGAATCATGGAATCACAGAATGTCCTGAGCTGGGAGGGAGCCAGAGGATCACCCAGCCCAGCCCCTGGCCCTGCACAGACACCCCAACAGCCCCACCCTGTCCATCCCTGGCAGCGCTGTCCCAACGCTCCTGGAGCTCTGGCAGCCTCGGGGCCGGGACCATTCCCTGGGGAGCCTGGGCAGTGCCAGCACCCTCTGGGGAAGAACCTTGCCCTGAGATCCAGCCTGAGCCTGCCCTGACACAGCTCCAGCTGCTCCCTGTCCCTGTCCCAGAGCAGAGATCAGAGCTGCCCTCATGAGGAGCTGCAGCCCTGGTGGGATCTGACCTCAGGCTCCTTCAGCTGAACAGACCAAGTGCCTCAGCTGCTCCTCATGGGCTTCCTCTCAAGGCCCTTCATTCTCCTCCTGTCCCTCCTCTGGACACTCTCTAACAGCTTTAGATCTTGTTTAAATTGTGGTGCCCCCAGGACTCGAGGTGGGGCCATCCCAGTGCAGAGCAAAGTGGGACAGTCACCTCCCCCAGCCAGCCTGATGCACCCCAGGACACTGGGAACCAAAGCAAGGATTGTGCTCCTCAAGGTCATGCCCAAGCTTTGATTTTTACCCTAAATAACATTTAAATCCTTGTTATTGTGCCCCCATTCTTTCCTCACTGTGTGTCACTGGGTTTCAACAGTTCCTCCTGCAGTGCCATTGTCAGGACTTTTTTTTTTTTTTGCACTTATTTCCCTCTTCTGCTTGTTTTACTTTAAAACAATTTTTTTCTGTGCACAAACCCATGCTCTCTTCTTCCTTGCCTCCCCAAGACATTATCAACCCTTCCCAAACTCCAGTCCTGGCTATGCTTGCAGAGTCTGCCTGGGATCTGGGATATAGCCAGCCTCATCCCTGGTCCCCCAGCTGGAGATGGGGAACCCTGGGCTGTCCTGTCACAGCAGCTGTGTGTTCCCATGGGATGGACAAATGGAACAGAGGGGACCTGCAGATCCCTAATGATGGAAATTTGGCCATGAGGTAACAACAATGTCTCACCACTATTTTAACAGCCCTGGGACATCCTGGATGGACCCTGGAGCTGGTTCCTTGCCAGGACTGCTGATGCAGTCCAGGACTGTCTTTGCACCCTGTGGGACTGTAGCTTGCTAGTGAGGCCACCCTTGGCTTCTGGCTTGTCCTGCTCCTGGGGAAGCCCCATTCTTGCTGCTTTCTGATGGATCTCATTGCAAAATCCTCATTTTGGAGTTCCAGTAAATTATTGCTGCCTTCCTGTGGTGTTACAAGCTGCCTTCTGGCTTGGGTTTGCACGGAGCATGAGCCCACAGCAGCTGCTTTGGGATGGAAAACAGAAGAGCAGGATAAGTCAGGTGTTTTGTGAACAGTTCCTCTCTCTGGCCTTGCAGCCAGCAGGGTGGCAGCTGTTCCATGGTTCAGCTGCTCTGAAGCTCATTCTGTCCCAAGTCTGCTTGGTTCACCTTCAGGCCATGCTGCCACTGTAAGGGGAGCAAGGACTCAAAGTGAGCATCTCCTCGGGGGTGATGGCATTGATCAGAGGTGTCACTTGGTCACAGCCACTGCAAAAGGGCTTTGAGGCCCCTGTCACTGAGCCTGTGCTGGGTAAGGATGTGCTCCCAGAGCTGAGCTTGCAGAAGTGTCACTCTGCCACTGAGGAGATGCTGAGTTAGCCCAAACCATGCCCACAGCAGTTTTCAGCATTGCCTGCCTGGTGCAGGGTGCTGGGAGAGGCACAGGAACCCCCTGCTTGCACAGGGAGGAAGAGGAGGAAGCCTGGGATGAACAGACCTCAAGCTCTGCATGTCTGCACTGAGTGTGTAGATGAAGCATTTTCCCAAGGCTGATGAAGTAAAACTTACAAAGAATATTTTTTCCAAATGATGAAAGATGACTTGATTATGTGACGAGAAAGAGAGAAAGAGAGAAAGAAAGAGAGAAAGAAAGAGAGAAAGAGAAAGAAAGAAAGAAAGAAAGAAAGAAANAAAGAAAGAAAGAAAGAAAAAGAAAGAAAAAGAAAGAGGAAGAAATATGGAAGGTAAGTATGATATGGTCTGAGAATGGAATGGGTGCTTTGAATTTTCAGTGGTATTAAAAGCATTTATAATAAAGGGTTTAAAGTATGGAAAAGGCTTTAAAAAGCCACAAGAGGAAAAAAAAAATCCAAACCCAACAAAAACAAAAAAATATGAAAACAAAGGTGACTGCCAAGAGAAGAATACTCAACCCTAGACCATAAAGAGCAATTGCAGTCCAGACAGAAAGCAACCTAAATACAGAGACAATCTGACTTAGAAATCATAAATGGAAACAACTGGCAAAATTAAGTTCAGTAGGATAAAGGACAGTCTAAACTTTAGAAAAATAAAGTCTTTTCATAAAGTGGCTTTTAACAGTACAATGATTGATTAAGCTGAGCTCTACCCAGTGACATTTATAGTTCCAAGGTGATTTTTACTGTGGAATTCGGGAGTTGTTTCCCATGTAATTAGGAGCGCACAGTGTAAAGGCAGGAGTTGCACTGGGAAGAGTGAGCAGCTGGATGGTGTAAAATAAATGTGGAATAGATCTGTCCCTCTACACGTTGTTCAGACCTTAGTGCAGGGGGTGAGCCAGTGCTGGGCCCTGGAAGAAGAAAATGGGGGGCTGTGAAAGGGTGCAGGAGAGATTAGTAAGGGCTCTTTCCATAAGGAGATTGGGACCTAAAGAACTGCACTCGTGGTTCAGGGGAGCTGGAAGTATTCCAGTGAAAGAACCCTGGAGCCCTGGTCACTATTTGGCTGCTGTAAAAGTTGAAAGGGTTGAGCAACAGGCAAAAATGTGAAAATACCACATTATTTTCAACACTTTCAAGGTATTTATGAATCTATAAAAATGTCAATTCCTCAGATTTGCAGGGAAGAGATAATTCCTGCTGATTTGATCGCAAAACAATTAAAAGCTTCAGCTCAGCAGTTAAATCCTTGAGGTGGAACCAGATGTGTGCTGTTAGGTGAGGAGGGAACTCAAGGCATGACCCAGTGAGCCCTGCCAAGGAAGTGCTACTGCTTCTGACCCAGCAGTTGTAAAAACTCAATTAAATGCAGTTCCTGCAGTAGCAAATGGTCAGAGTGCCATGTGAGCTTCAAAAGCAAGAGCAGAAGTAGAAAAGAAAGAGGAAAAAAATTGTCTAAAGGAGCACAAGTCCAATGAAAGCAGAGAAATATATTTGTGATTGAAGGCTGCTGTTTGTGGTCTTTTAAATAAGAGCTGGACAGGCTCCAAATTATAACCAGGTGGCATCTAAAATAACTTTAGTAGATGGCCTGACCCCAGAAATGTGTCCATGTGTCTACCCTTAGGGTGTGTAGATGTGGGAACAGCATGGGATGTATTAGAAGGTCTGAGGCAGGCAGGAATAGATTGAAATAATGAATATAGCTGGAAGAAAAAAAAAGAATTGTGAGGAAAATGAATAGCCTTTGCAGCTATAACTCCCTGGCACGTTCCCTTGGGAAAGGACAGAAAAGGAGGGTGACTGGGTAAAAAGAAAAGTGGAAGACTTTGGGGAGCTTTAGATAAATAATGCAGGAATGGATCTGCCACAGGAGAAACATCAGCTCAGTAGGGAAATGGCCTTGAGGGATGGGGAGTATATAAGACAAGGCTTCAGGATGTGCCCTACTTGATCCCCAGGCAGAGACCAGGATGGAAAAAGGGAAGGAGAGCCCAGGGCCTCCATCTCATCAGGTGTGAATGGCACAGGTGCTGGAAAAGCGGGTGAGGGACTGGATCCTGCAGGTGCAGGGACTCGCCAGGGTGTGAGGGCAATAAAGGGATGCTGCTGGATACTGGTGTGCCCTCACCTCCAGCATGTGGGGCCACCACAACAAACATGAATCTGCTACTGGATGCACAGCAAAACCCAAAGGATTTTGACCTACTGAACTACACATTGGCTTCAGAAAAGAAATTAGAGCATCTTGTGCACAGCCTAATGCTACTGCCAGAAGAGCAGGAGCAAGACCTTCTGCCTCCAGCCTTTTTGTGCTAAACTGAATTAGTAGTGGGTTTAGTAAAGCAACATGCTCATCTTCTGTCACAGAGAAAACTGAAATACCCTTGGCCACAGCTGAAAGCAGGGAGCCCGCCCAGAGAGGCATGTTAGAGCAAGGACTGGTGGTACAGTGCCACATCCCTCTAGGGATCCTGTTTAGCATATCCTGAAAGCAGCTGCCAGGGCTCCTCAGCACACCTCTTTCTGTTTATTAACAATTCCAGTTCAGTCTTTCATGTGGGAATTTGTATCAAGAAGATTTTTATTACTGATTTTTAGGATTCGACGCTATTACGTTCCAAACACCTGTTGTAGCTCACACCTGTGCTGGCAGCCCTGACTGTGAGGGGCTGGGACAAAGTGTAGTAAACTTAGCAGATGCTTTACTCACCCTGCTACACAGGGTGTTGCTACAAGCTTTTCTTGGCAAAGGACAGCAGGAGGGCTTGGGTTCAGCAAGGGTTTCACAGTGCCCAGCTCTGTTGTCCTTGCATCATCTGGATGCAGGAAAAGTTATCCAGAGTTTACCTGGAAAGCCTGTGTTTTGTACGTGGCTGTGGTGTTTCATGGTCACTCAAATACAAGATAAAAAATGCAAGCATTAGTTATAGTTATGGAAACAGTATTCAAATAAATTGGGAAGAGACCTGCCTGGTACAGAACAAAATTAAATGCCTGGAAGTAGATTTGGGTGAAAAGGCTGACTTTGCTGGAGCTCTTCTGCAAACACACTCATTTCAGACCAGCCATGGTGTGTGAGCCAGGGTGGTGAGACCTGAACAAAGCTCTGAACCCCCAGACTGGAATTCTCTGCAGAGAATTGTGCCAGCCTGGTAAGTTTGGCTGTAAGGGCCTTGTGCCAGCAAGGAGGCTGTGAATGAGGGCAGGGTTTGGGGTGCTGTTAGCCAGCTCTGCAGCCACACCCATGGGCAAAAGCAGCAGTAGAGAGAGAAATTCATTTGGATGTGCTTTGCATTCTCAGATAACCCAATCCCCTCAGAGAAGAATGAAATTCAAGACTATTGCCCTGACCCGTGCAGCCCAAATAAAAAACCCTCCTCTGGATCTACTTGTAGGTATCTACTTGTAGGTTGTGGCATACCTTAGGGTTATGATATTTGTTTCCCCTTCCATTGGTTCTCAATTTCTCCTTTTTTTTTTTTTTTCCCAAAAAAAGAAAAAACTTCAAGCACAAACAGAGCCAAAGTCCCATGCTGGCAAATAGTGAAGTCCTACCTGTTTTTGGGCACAATCCAAGTCATTGTCATTTGTCCTGTCTCAGAATCCTTCCCTTGGGTAACTGATCCTTGGGGTTTTTTTTGCTGGCTGCAAAATTAGGAATTGGAAATATGAAGTGGAAGCCTTTGCATTTCAAACTGCACAATAAGGTCCCCAAAAGAGCAAACAATCCTGTCAGTCTCAGGAGTCACCTGAGTAAAAACTAAAGTCATAATTTGAAAGAGGGTGGCTAAACTATTAGAGCCTTTATAGGTCTTAACTTCAATGGCTTAAATTCAGTTTTCCTTGATGAATTCTCACAGTATGAAATAGAAAGCTATGTACATAATTTCTTGTTTCCTCCTTCTCAATTTCAAATATGTCTAATTCAAGGCACATTTGCTAGATTTGAACTAAGCTTTTTTTTTTTGATTGTTTCTGTCCTGCACCTCAGGTAAGAAATTCTCAGCTAAAATCTCAACAAAAGCTGGCAAAAATATACTCACCTCATATCTTATTTCTTACCTAAATGGAACTGTTAAAGATAGACCACAGAAGCCATATGGGGCAGAACCACCACCAGCAGAGCCTCAATGCCTAAACACCCCCAGCCCTGCTGAGGTCCTGAGTGTCCATGGATGGTTCCTGTCCTGCCCGTGGTGCCCCAGTGGCATCCTGGCACTGCCTAGGAAAGCCTGGATCTATGCTAAAGTGGCACGAGGAAGGGGATTATTTCTACCACAGGCATTTGAGTCTGCCCTGACTCCATCCCAGATGAGCCCATGGGAAGCAGGACCAGAACTGCAGAGCTGCTGTGCCAGGACTCTCTGGCTGAACCTTAATGAGCAAAGAGCTCCCCAGTCTACTTTTGGATGTTGATTTTTCAGACTTGTAATAGGACCATGAATCAGGCAGGGAGTGTCCTGGGGTGACTTTATGATGCTGAATTGTATCCCCATTCATCTGTTTAGCCCAGAAATGAATTTTGCACCTTTAAGACTGATTCTGAGAGTGAAGCGGGGAGAGTAGAAGCACAGAGTTTTTTCAGAAATTGCACTCACCCCTCCACATTCTTCTCCTGGACTGTGTGATGAGGGCAATCCATTTGCTCCATGTGGCATTAGTGGCACGGTGGCTAGAGGAAATCTTTCCTTTAAACATCCACCCCAGCGCCGGCAGTCGAGTGCCAGGAGGAGGAGTTGTGTTTCAGTGCCAGTCACCTCCGAGGCAGCTTGAACTCCTTCATCGGCTGCTAACACTAGAAATTGGGAACAGAAATGTCACTTCCATTCACATCTCTTGCATGCCAAGAGGGTGAGGCACTGGAGGCACCCGGTTTTGGAAATGAGGAGTGGAGATGTGGAGAGCAACAGGGTTTCTGAAAGGGGGGGAAAGAGAAACCTTTGCAGCTGGATTTCTTTTTCCCATCTTTGTTTCAAAGAAAGAAATTTTCTTTCTTTTCCTTCCTATGAATTCAATAGATTCTCTAATCTGCTGGGATTTACATTCATTACAGAAAAATGTGTTTGGTCTTTCCTTCTTCTTTCTGTTTCTTCCTTTCTTTCTCTTATACACCATCCATTTTTTGCTTTCTCTCTCTCTTTTTTTTTTTTCTTTCCTGTAGAGACTTGGAATTCAAAAATCTGCACTTACCTGTGGCAGTACAGCTGTGTAGAGGTAATCTATCAGTACATTTAGTTCTAGGCTCTTTGCCTTTTCATGAGGGAGACAGTGGTCTAATGACGAGGGGAGTTTCCACTGGGTGATTTACCAGGGTTCATTATTTTTCATCCATGATTATTCTGATTCCATAAGGTTTTGCTGTTGACAATTCTGTCCTCCAGATAAAGGTGTAAGAAATTGCTCCCTGTGAGGGTGGGGAGGCCCTGGCACAGGATGCCCAAATAAGCTCTGGATGCCCCTATATCCCTGGAAGTGTCCAAGGCCAGGTTGGACATTGGGGCTTGGAGCAGCCTGGGATAGTGGAAGGTGTCCCTGCCCATGCAGGGGGTGGAATGGGATGATTTTTAATCTCTCTTCCAACCCAAACCATCCCATGTGCTTGCAGGGGCTGTATCCCACTGAATAAGGATGAGCTCTACTGCAGATTTATTCAGTTAACATTGATGTTTTGATCCCCTCTTGTGTTTTTTCTTCACACATTGCAAGAATCAAAATGTGTTTTGCTGCAGCCATACTCAAGCCATGCCAGTGGCATTAAAACAAAAAAGTGAATTAAGAGGGATATTACATCATAAAATATTTAATAAACATGGAGTAAGACTGATACATCCTTTGTAGATAATATCTAATGTTTGCTAAGCTATAAATACCACTTTTTTCATTCCTTTGAAATATAAGATTTAAAGGTCGTGGTGTGGGCAAACATGTACTTTTAAGAATGAGTGGGCAGTGAAGAGCAAACCATTTCCATGTTATGTTTGGGGTAGCCTCAGGTGGTGCACAGCTCTTAACTTCTTTCATTCCAGTGCATGCCATTTTCATTACATACTTCTGTTCTCAATTCTCTGACTTCTGCATCAGGACCAGAAAATAAAATCTTTTATCTGAATTACACAGAACAAATTTACAGGAGTTTCTTTTATGTCCCCCATTTCACTCTGAGTAACCCAACCAGACCTGAGTGCATCCAATGAAGCATGGAAAACCCACCCGATTTATAGGATTTCTTCTAAAAAAGAAATCCAGACTAAAGAAATCCTTAGTAGTACTGCTACTGCAAAATCAGTGACCCAGGAGACGATACAGATGGTGAGGGGATGGTTTTTCCTTATCTGAAGAAATGGAAATGTGCATAAGGGTCAGCTGGCACATAACTTGCTGTCTTGGTTTGAAAAGACAGGTGTCTGCTAAGGAAGGCAGGAGCCTCTCCTGAAATGGAAAATGTAAACTCCCTCCCTCTGAATTATTATAATTTTGAAATTAAGGGGGGCTCTCAGGCGAAGATATGGGAGCAGGAATAACAGTTCTTTATTAGGGAAGAAAATAAAAATAAAATAAAAAAATGCAGTAATACAGAACAACACTGCCAGAGTGAGAAGAGGAGCTGACCCCCTGTGGGTCAGGGTGTTGCTCAGTCCCATTCCATGGTGGCTGCTCCTCCTGCAGTGCCAGGGGTGGCTCTGGTGGAGCAGGGATCCTGGAGAAGGGGGGAGTCTTCCTCTGAAGAGACAGTGGAAGAGGCAGCTGCTCCTCTGGGAATCCAGTGGAAAGGCTGTTCTGCTGTCCCAGAATCTCAGATTGGGTCCAGGTAGGAATGCTTGGCTCCTCCCCTGGGCAGAGCATCTCCCAGTGGGACGATGGAATTTTATCAGCCCTGCAGGGACACTCACTGGCCATGGAAAAAGAGATCCCCAGAGGGAGTTAATCAAGGATGAGGCATGGAGGAGATAAAGAGCACTGCCCCAGCTGGTTTTAACACCTTATGAAGATGATGATAGAATACATACTTATGGTTACATCTTCCATTGTAACCTAAGACAATGGGAAGGGTGGTAAGGCATTGGAACAGCTGCCCAGGGAAACAGTGGAGGCATTCAGAAAACATGGATGTGACACTGGGTGAACAGTGGTGCTGGGTTAACAATTGGATTGATGGTCTTGGATGTCTTTTCCATCCCCAGTGGTTCAGGTTCTATTCTATTTAATGGAAGGCCAAGGGAAGTCACAACAAAATGAAAGGCAGCAGGTTACAAACAGATGTTTTCTTACCTCAGTGATACAGATTGAAAGTCATACACATTAAATAAAACCAGTTAAGAACTAAAGAGGATCCAGAAAAGGGCTAAAGAGTTGTAAGACTAACAGGAATATTGTATTTACCAAGACACAATATTGATAAAGAAGAGGACATTGGTAACTGGGCATTGGATACAATATTGGTAAGAAGAGGACAGACATTGAGAAGCCGACTGGGAAATCCTGGTCCCTGAGCTGAGCCTTCTCCAGGTGTCAGTGTGAAGCTCCTCAGACCTGGTGATAACACCTGGGCTGGCTGAGTCCCTGGCCTAGGGCACAGCAGCCCAATTTATGTGTTTGCAAGTGTCCTAGACTGCAAGGCAATGTGTATTCTATTTGCCATCTGTCAGAGGTGGGGCAGTTCTCTCCTGTTCATTGGGCAGTTTTTTCTTTCTCTCTCCCACAGCCAATCCTCCCTCCAGGAGATCTCTTCTGTCCATGGCCAGTGAGTGTCCCTGCAGGGCTGAGAAAATTCCATCATCCCATGGGGAGATGCTCTGCCCAGGGGAGGAGCCAAGCATTCCTACCTGGATCCAATCTGAGCCTGGGAACAGCACAGCAGCCTTTGCCCACTGCATTCCCAGAGGAGCAGCTTTCTCCTGCACTGCATTCCCAGAGCAAGAGCAGGCCCATCTCCAGCAGCCCTGGAGCTTCAGAGGAAAACTCCCCCCTTCTGCAGGATCCCTGCTCCACCAGAGCCACCCCTGGCACTGCAGGAGGAGCAGCCACCATGGAATGGGACTGAGCAACACCCTGACCCACAGGGTGCCAGGCTGTATTCTGACTCTGTCAGTTTAAGCCAGTGTTTTCTGCCTTTATTTCAATTTTCTTATTAAATTGTAGTTGTGACTTGGAATTTCCTGCTCGTTTGTTTTCAAACTAGTACACCCTTGAAGAAATTTCCCCTAATATCCAATTCAAACCTTCCCAGGCACAACTTGAGGCTGTCCCTGTTCCCTGGGAGCAGAGCCTGACCCCCCCGGCTGTCCCTTCCTGTCAGGAGTTGTGCAGAGCCACAAGGTCCCTCCTTGTGGACCTTTTCTCCTTTTCTCCAGGCTGAGCCCCTTTTCCAGCTTCCTCAGCTGCTCCTGGAGCTTCAGCCCCTTCCCCATCTCTCTTCCCTTCAGACATGCTCCAGAGAACTTGATTTTCCCCCAGCAATAAGCACAATCTTTTGTAAGTCTGTCATATTTCCACCTGTTCTTTTCTTTAATTTCTTCCTGGAATGAAGGAATGAATTAGCATAGCTGTTCCTTTACAATTTATTTAACAAACATGTGGAAGATATTTCAGTGCAAAGAACTTCTGGAAACTTGGCTATTTTCATCTTTTTCATCATTTGTTGGTTTAAACATTAACATTTCTTTGAACATAAGGAACATATTTTATAGTCAGAAATACTGTTTTTGCAGATGGCTCTGCTTCATCTCAATAAATAAAGCTTTGTTAGGGATTGCACTGAAGTAAACAATGTGGTTGGAATTTCAGAAAAGAGAATGAAAATAAAGGAAGAATGAAAATTGAAGCTATTTAGCTTTGTCTCAACTTGAAAATCAAGTTTCATTTTTGGGACCTTTTTGTCAAATCATAATTTTGCAATTGTTATAGAAACCTTACAGAGACTATTTCATTCCCTTAAAGTCTTTCTGGTAGAAGATGAGATGTCACTGCCTGGAGAAACATTTAATTTTGCAATCTTTCAATTACAAAGACATTAAATCTTTTCTCAAACCCAAAATAATTATTTGAGCCTACTTTTGATCATAATGCAATAATTGTCCAGAAACTCAATAATTTTCTGTGTTTTTTACAGAGAAGACACCCAAACTTTATAGACCCTAATGGCACATAAGACTGAGGGATGGGCGGATGCTTTTTTGTTGCAATATTTATAATCAATTATCCATTCTATTTGCAGGCCTAAATATTGTGGGGGGGATATGTTGCTTCACATTTCTTTCTTTCTTTCTTGACAGACAATTGGAAACATCTTGAGTTTCCTGGGTGTAACCATCTCAAGGTGTGATTATGAGCTTGTCTTCAGCCTGGAGTTTCAGTGGCTTCTTAGTCCTTTGCTTCTCCGAGCCATTGGCAAGGATTTGAGCACCAGCACCGAGTCATCAGTGAGACAGAACTTCATGAGGAATAAGTGATAATCCCCAGAATGGAGTTTTGTATGAGTGCACAAAATGCTTGCAAATGGGATAAGTCACATAAAATATCTTCAGGCAGAAGGACAATCTGCCTTACCAGCTCCTCCTTCTCCCCAGACATGCCACCCCTTGTTTCTGGTTTCCTCCCACTACATTTAGAGTTTCCATAAGAGTATTATTTTTCATATGCAAGATCACTCTCCTGAAGCCTTCCTTTTGAAAGTTGCATTTTTGGCAAAGAAAACCAGCACTGTTTGTCCAGGACAGATAGGTCTTCTTGTTCCATCTTCTGCCCTCATTCCCGTCCTTTAAAACAATGTCAGGGATATTACTGCCACCTGGGATCCTCTTCAGTGTTGCAGATTATCCTCAACACCATTTATATAATTTTAAGTTATGTGAAAGCTAAAGGAGGAGCAGCAACATTCCAAGGAAAAACTGTGAAGCAAAAAGATAAAAATGAAGGAACAGAAGTCAAAAATAATCAGGAATGTGGGAAATGGCTGAGGAAGAGGGCACCTAGCTGCTTGTTGAGGAAGGGATATTTCTCCTAAACTGTGTCACCTTTGGGGATTGCTGGGTCTGCACAATCTTCTCCCAGCATTCCCACAAGATCCCCACAACTGGCCCGAAATTGAAAGGACTTTCAAGGCTTTTGGGTGCCCCACCAACCCCTGCCCATTTTTTGCATATTCTGCCTGCTGATCTTGAAGATAAGGACCTCAAATTTCCCTGGAGGGGCAGAGTGGGGCTCTGTGATGTACAAGATAGGACTCTCTGGAATATTTGAGCAGAATGGTTCTGTAATTGTTAAGACATTTGGGCTTTCCTCCTAATCAAACAAAGTATTTGAAATGCAGCAGCCTTGTATTAAAACATATTTATGGCTCAACCATGCATCAGATGGCAGGAGAGATTGGGAAATTACATTTTTGTTTCCCCAGTCACTCTGTTACTCCCTCAGAACTTGTTGTTCCCAAAATCCTTGTCCAGGCCCTGAAGCTCTGGCCCATCTGGCTGCACTGGACACCTCAGACACATGTCTCAGGAGTTTGATTCCAGCCAAGCTTTTCCTCAAGGCTGCTGTGAATACAATCCTCACCAACTTGGACCTCCTCCCAGAGAGAGTCAAGAGCAAAGTGCAATTCAGGAATCCCAACCCAACACCTGATCAGTGACCTTTGCAGAACTTAGCTGTTCTTGAATGGATAAATCATTTTGGCAAGGTAGCTGTGCCAGCCATGAGGGAATGCAGCTCCCAGGGCAGGAGCCACAGAGCTGCTGCTGGCATTTGTTGTACTGCTTTCAGTGCAATCTTGTCACCTCCCTCTCAGGACTGGCTCTCCCTGGAGCATTAATTTAAGCATCCAACTCTAGCCAGCAGGATGTCCAGGATATCCCACAGCGTGCATCACAGAGTCATGGGGATTATCATGTGCACGTTCTCTACCATGATGGTGCTGCCTTTCTTCATCCTTGTCCTAGATTGCAAGGCAGTATGTGTGTTCTATTTGCCATCTGTCAGAGGTGGGGCAGTTCTCTCCTGTTCATTGGGCAGTTTTTTCTTTCTCTCTCCCACAGCCAATCCTCCCTCCAGGAGATCTCTTCTGTCCATGGCCAGTGAGTGTCCCTGCAGGGCTGAGGAAATTCCATCATCCCATGGGGAGATGCTCTGCCCAGGGGAGGAGCCAAGCATTCCTACCTGGATAGAATCTGAGCATCTATCTATCAGCAGATCAGCCTTTCCACTGGATTCCCAGAGGAACAGCTGCCTTTTCCACTGGATCTTCAGAGATCTACACCCTTCTACAGGATCACTGCTGCACATCTGCCATTCCAGGAGGGCTGCAGCCACCATTTCAATTCACCTGCTACCAACACCCTGACCAATAGAGTGTCAGGTCGTATTCTGACTCTGTCAGTGTTGTTTTGTATTATTGCATTGTTTTGGTTTGTTTTTTTTTTCTTCCCTAATAAAGAACTGTTATTCCTATTCCCATAACTTTGCCTGAGAGCCCCTTAATTTCAAAATTATAATAATTCAGAAGGAAGGGGTTTGCATTTTCCATTTCAGGGGAGGCTCCTGCCTTCCTTAGCAGACATCTGTCTTTCCAAACCAAGACAATCCCTCACTGAAGAGTTTTCAGCTAAACTGCATCACTCTGCACTTAGCATTGCCTAAACTTTTAAACACACAATTTATGGATTTTAGTGAGTGTGGTCTAGTGAACAGTAGCTCAGCAAATGTGGGGACTTGCCACTCATACCCTAAATTCCTCACGTCTGGTTTCCTGGTTTCAGTGTCTTTGTTATGCACAAAAGCACCTTTTGAATCTTTTATATATTACAATGCATAAATGATAAAGCAGACAGAAAGAGAAAGTGTTGAGGCAGAAGTAGAGAATGCTGTATTATAGAATCCCAGAATGGGTCAGGCTGAAAGGGATCATGGTGAGGCATCTGGTCCCACCTCCCTGCTCACACAGTGTCATCCCAGAGCACAGGAGTGTGTCCAGATGATTCTGGAATGTCTCCACTGCGGGAGACTCCACAGCCTCTCTGGACAATCTGTTCAGGGCTCAGTGTCTGCATAGGAAAGGATTTCTTCCTCCTGTCCAGGTGGAATTTCCTGGGCATCAGGTCCTGCCGTTCCTCTGGTGCAATTGCTGGGCCCTGGGGAGCAGAGCCTGGGCCCTGCTCTGACCCTCCCTGCACACAGGGACACCCAGGGCTGAGGGCCCCTCTCAGCTGGGGCTCCTCTCCAGGTTGAACAGCCCCTGCTCCCTCAGCCTTTCCTGGGCACGGAGATGCTCCAGGCCCTTCCCCAGCTCCAGGAGCTCCTGTCCCTGCTGTGCTGAGGAGCCAGAGCTGGACACAGCACTCCAGATGTGCCTCACAGGGCTGAGCAGAGTGTCTGGATCCCCTCCCTGACCTGCTGGCAATGCTTTTCCCAGTGCTTTCCAGGATCCCATTGTGGCCGCATTTCTCTTCACAGAGAAAAGCAAGGCACAACTTTTCCTAAGGATTTTCTGGGAAAGGCAGTGAGAAGCCTCAGAGAAGAGAAAACAATTCTTATCTCTCTTCTTCACTCCTGTTTTGCATATGTGGAATTTGTTGGGAAGATAGTTTACCTGAGAATAGTTTGTTAATTGGACACTGGTGATGGTTGTTGGGACTTATTGGCCAATTAGGGCCAAGCTGTGTTGGGACTCTGGAAAGAGTCACAGATTTTCTTTTGTATTCTCTAGTATTCTTTAGTATAGTATAGTATAGTATAGTATAGTATAGTATAGTATAGTATAGTATAGTATAGTATTAATGTAATATAATATAGTGTAGTAAAAAAATTGTTCAACATTCTGAATCATGGAGTCAGATGCCAATCATTCTCTCTGGTTGGGCATTGCCTTTCTTCAATATCCCAGTGGCCTTCTCAGGCTTCAGGGTGTAATTCCAAGCACTGCTGGCTCATGGTTAGTGGTCAAGGACCAGGGGATGGTTATTGCTGGGGTGATCCTTGTTACAGACCAAGAGAAGCTATTATTACAGGTGCCCTGTTTGAACTGACCCATTGACAGCCTGCACTGGACAGTGTTGTGCTGATATTCTCCTGCTGCTGGCAGAAATTCAGCTCTGCAGATGGGCCAAGAGCCTGCCTTCCAAACAGCACTGCTGGGCTTAGAATATGGGAAGGGTACTGGCTGACAGGAAAGCACCTCCAATTTTCTCTGAACAGCTACTGATGCCTTGTGAAGGCTGACCTAGAACAGAGACTGGATGGACCTAAGGAATAAAGTAGGGATTTATTAAAAGGCCTCAATGGATCCACCTTGGGCAGCACAACCCAAAATGGCCACAGAAATGAACAACAGGTCATGGGGTCTCTCACTTTTATAAGTTCTGCTCCATTAGCATATTGGAGTTAATTGTCCTTTAGGTTATGAAGTCCCATCCTTCTTGTTTTTCTCTCTTCAGCCCATGTTGTTTTTGCTCTTGGGCCTGAGATCTGGTTCAGCTGTCCTTGGTCCCCAGCTAGAGAAGGAACTGTTTTGTCTCTCTGTTCTGTGGGGAGAGCTTACTGTCCCCTAATATGAAGCCTAGACTGACACACGAAAGCAGAACAGAATCTACAGAATCTGAAAAATATAAAAGCTAAAACCTGAGGCATCACTTTTTTTTTTTTTTTTTTTTNTTTTTTTTTTTTTTTTTGCTAAGGACTTCAAGTTGCACATAAATCTCATTAAAAACACATAATAGATGTGTTAAAGCTATAGCAAGAAGTTGTCTGGTGAGGCCAAAGATGACAAGAAAAAGAGTGAAAAATGTTCCTTGGTAAAAAAAATGGACTTCATTACCAGATGATGAATACCACTCGCTGGGAATTCTCAGTTCTCCTGTAAAACAACATTGAGCTGCAATTTTTTCATAGTGAGGTTTAAAAATAGTTATTGATGGCAACTGTGTGGAAAGGAGCTATATTTTTTGGGAAACCTGCTATTGGTTTGAGTTGTAGAAAGTATTTGCTTCCTGTCTGCAAGCTGAAATTCTCCAAGGAAGTATATGACCAGGATGTTATTTCTACTTTCATTTCAGGTTCAAGTTTCTTGCAACAAATGACTTCAATTATGACTGTAAAAGAGGATTTTTATTTTCTGATATTAAGAGACTTTTTTCTAGATTTTCCAGGGAGAATATTTCTGCTGTTACCTGTTCAGAAAGAATATAACTCTTGACCTGAGTCTTCTAAATTTCACTGTGTATTAAAAATTGCAGCAATTGTCAGAACTTCTTTAATGCCACTTCAGGTAGAGCAGGCAGGTAAACTGCCCCATCCCAGAATTTATGCCTGTGGAGCAGAGCTGGATAAAACACATGGCTGCTAGCATAGGATGCATCCCCAAAGAGAAAATGGTTGGAATGACTCCACAGATTTGTTCCTACATCTCTCAGGGCCAAGCAGGAATTATAGAAATATAGGATTATAGGAATTGATAGTATATAGGAATTGTCTTCCTATATACTTACAGAGCCCACACTGTGAAAAAGCCATGGACATTAGGGAATCAGCCTAAGGAATTACCTCATGGATTGCTCCATGTGCATGCTGGCTCAGGCATTTCCAAGAGGCTTGGTGGGCATCTGGTGTCCAGCCAGGGCCAGCCCACCATGTGCTCGTTCATCCCTGGGGGTGGGGAGAGCTCCAGATTTTGCTTAAAAGAGAAAGGAAAGGCAAGAGTGAGGGACAAAAGTAATGTCCAATTTACCAGTGAGCAAATGAACTAAACATGACTTCATGGGCTGGATTTATCTCTGTCCTGGGTTACTGTTCCTTGCTCTTTATCATGGTTTGGCTTTGCCACTGCTGCAGCAACAATAAAGTCATAAATTTGGTCATGACACAGGACAGTCTGCTTCTCCTAGAAAAAGGCAGTGATAACTATAGGCAGTGAATTGGATTTTCTCCTCTCCTGGAAGCAAAGTTAAGTAACTTTGGGGTGGCAGACTGCTTATTGCAAGGGACTTGAATCAGTTATTGGAAAAATCTTTCAACAAATGAAGGATTCCCAGCTCCTCCTGTGCAGAAGGGACAGCAGGAGCTTCTGTCCCCCTCAGACAGCTCTTTCCAAATGGCTCCCTGGCTGGGCTGTCCCTTACCTTCCACCCAGTGCCTTGAGTTACAGCACAAATCTGTGCTTGTCCTGTCCCTGTGAACTGTGGCACCAAGCTCAGAAAATCACTTGAGTTGTGTCCACAGGGGTGCCAAAGAGAAGGAGATGCAAATGGCAGGGAAGTGCTGAACATCAGGATCCCTGGGCTCTGCAGCCTGTGGTTTGGGAGCAATGTGTAATCCAGGGCAGAACAGTAGCCACAAACCCAGTGGCAGCCATGGCAAAGCTGTTCTGACAGGCAATGGAATTGAAGTGAGATGGTCCAAGATGCTTTAGTGCATGGGGTTCCAAACTCTGGATAGATTTTTCAGGGGAAAGAGGCATATAGAAAGGAATGTTACTCCCTTCCCAGTGCTGCTGCAAAGATGTGGTGCTCACAGGCCAGAGAGGAAATGCTAAAACAGTCATATGCTGGAATTCCTGAAAGTCAGGCTGTCTCCAAAGGGGCTTCTCTGCAGAAAGGGTTTCATCATAGAATGAACAATCTACCTCCACTGGGCCAAAATCTGCCCCTTCACCAGGGCATGATTCAAACCAGCCTCCTGGGGCTAAATAATTTGAGTGTTTCAAGTAAACAACATCTTCCTGCAGGACTTGGGTCCAGCCTAGGCCGTGACTGTTGCATCCTCATTTAGGAAGTCAGCAGAAATGAAAGGTGCTCTCAAGGGTGCTGCTAGAGGCCTTCAAACTGTGCAAACCTCCCAGCTCTTAAAATATGCTCTTAGAGCATATTTTAAAATATATTTTAAATATATTTTTTAAAATATTTTAAATATTTTTAATATATTTTAAAATATGCTCTTAGAGCATATTTTAAAATATATTTTAAATATATTTTTTAAAATATTTTAAATATTTTTAATATATTTTAAAATATGCTCTTAGAGCATATTTTAGCAACTAAATAGCATGACCTTTTCAAGATGTAGATGGGGATGGATAAATCTTTTTGGCACTCATATTCTTATGCTAACACCCAACTGAAAATTAAAATCTATTGTGTGGAGTGGAAAATGCAGCCAAATGAAAATGTAGTGTTCAAGGGCAACAAAGCAGCTGGGAGTGAGGCAATGCTTCATAAATCTCCAGGCACATTTCAGCTGCTTTGCCCATGCCTTCAGATGATTTAGAGATAAGGTATCTGGAGAAGAAATACAGTTTTCACTTCTGCAACGTGGGCTCCTGACTTTTGTTTTCTTTCTCACTTGTCTCAATATAAACAAAAGTATTCAATACCAAGGCAGATCTTTACTTGTTAGGAATGTCATGGCTCTCTCACCATGAAAGAAATACTTATGGGAAAGCATACTATTATGAGAAATACTTATACTGAAATTACTCTTTGGGAGTCCAGAGTTTTCCAGACAGCTGCACTGGGAAGATGATGGTGCTACTGGCAGATCAGAAGGAGTGCCTGCTTCCCTTTTCCATCTAATGCCTTTCTTTTCTAGGCCTTTATGTTCAAACCCAGAGCTGGGAACCGATTAGTATTTAGATTTGTATTTGCAGTTCAAAGACAAACCCCATTAGATGGGTGGGCAGAAACCCTGAGCTATTTGCAGCCTTTGCCCTTCCTTTTGCTGTGTATCCCACAGACCCTAAGAAGGGTCTCCTCCTCTGCCCCAGTGCCCACAAGGATTAGGCTAATTGCTAGGTTTTTCGTCTTTCTCTCTCTCTCTCTTTTTTTTTTTTTTTTTTTTTTTTTTTTTTTTTTTTTTTTTTTTTTTTTTTTTTTTTTTTTTGGGTTTTGTTTGTTTGGTTTGGTTTGGTTTGGTTTTGTGGTTGTCTGGGGTTTTTTTGTTGTTGCTGTTGGGTTTTGGATTGGTTGGTTTGTTTTGGGGTTTTTTATGCTTTAGAGTGGTGTCAGTTGTGTTTGTCTAAACCTCTTTTAGTTTGTTTATTTGAGCAGTTTGTCTGTTGGTTTGTAACCAGTAATCTGTTTCTGTTTGGCTTATTGCTGTAACACAGAATATTTTCTCTGCAGCTGTCCCTCACCTGCAGAGACTGAAGAGAGAAGCAGCAGCCAGAGCAACACTCCCTTGCCATGTCCCTTGCTGGCACAGGACATCAGCTCCTGCAGATAAGCAGGGCTGATTCAGGATTGTACACACACTAGATAGCACAGAGGAGGGAGAGGGAGCATGGATTCTTACTCTATAGGGATTCAGATTTCCTTCAAACATGGAGCTGGGAGACAGTTTTGCTTTTTCCAGTCTGTAAAAGCTCCAGTCACGGAGCTGAGTGCCCAGAACCTGCTGCTGTGAGAGTGTGTGAAGGGGAGGGAGGGAAGGGGGGAAGGACACACGAGGCTGCTTTTGGAATTCCCTCTCCCAGCTGCAGCTGGGTCCTACCTACAGTTATTGGGATCAGGGTGTCATGGTTCCAGCTGTAGGAGCTGCCCACCACTGGAGATCCAGCAGATCCAGATGTGCTCATGTGCCCTGAACACCCTGTGAGGCTTCCCTGATGTATTTGGTGCTGTTTGGTTCTGCCAAAGGTGCTCTTAGCACAGCAAACACAGACATGGTTTTCCTTATGGAAAAGATTTCCTACGGGAAATCTTGGGCATTGGAGCGAGATAAGATTTAAGGTCCCTTCTTACCCAAAGCATTCTATGATATTTCTTTGCTTTCGTGCACAAGTACAGGCTCGGGTCTAAACTCCCAGACATTTGGATCCTGCAGACTTCTGACTCTCTGGTGACAACAGGCACTGAAATCACCCTCAGCTCCCAGGATTAGCATCTTGTAAAGCACTAGGTCCAGCAGCTCACCTGTGTCTGGAGCAAATCAAGTGTTATTTTTCTGAATATGGATTTCAATGATAGTGGTGCCTATAGCTCATGCTATAAACAATCTTTGTGCATTTATTTTCAAACTGCTCCTAAGAAACAGAAGCAGCATTCTTGGCCCAACAGAGCTTTGTAAATTTTTTTAGTACCTTGAAGACAGGTTGGCCTGTAGTTAGGATTTGTAAGGCAATTCCATGAAGCTAGCAGGCTAAAAATATTATTGTTTGTAGAGAAAGCCCTGTCTGATATTAATCTAAGACACATTTATCCTGTTTCATGGCATAACTGAATCTTCTGCCTGTTTTAAAAAGCTATTTTTCTTATTTTCAGCACCTTCACCTGATGCTCAGATCCATCTGAATTCTGGATAATGGAAAAAAATCTTACATTTTGTTTAAAAACTGCCCCTTTATCAGAGTTTGTTCCTAAGGAAGCCTGAGCACTGGTGTACCCTGTGCAGGGGCTGCACAACCCCACGTGTGCTCCAGTGATATTCAAGTGAGAAATTAATGACAATTGGGCACTTAATATCTTCTCAGAGTCTGGGGCAAAGTGTCAGCACTTCCAAGTGTTTCCTTCTGGCTCCAGGTTCCCAAAGGGCAGTGCTGTAAAGAGCATTGTAGGGGAGGATTCAGGCCCAGGAACTGCCACAACATTTGTGCAGCCCCACGAAACATCTCTGGCAGATTCTCTCCTGCCTTTCCAGGGACACCAGCAGCCTCAGAGGAGCAGTGTTCCTCAGGCCAGCTGAGGGGCTGCATGAAGCCAGAGGTCTGTTTGAGATGGTGTGATGCTGGGTGAAGACACACAGGGACTCTTAAAAGTCTTTTTTTGCTCGTCCATGGCTGCCAGTGCCAAAGCACTGGAATCTATCAAAACGTGTGACTAATGAAACCATGCCCTCATTAACCAAATCAGCTCCTTTGTAATTTACTGAATGCTCTCTGTGGGTCTGCTGTCACCACTGAGGCAAGGCAAAGGCTTCCAATTTGCCAAATACACCAACTTTCATGGACTGAACAGTTTCCTCTCCCTGTGAAGGAAAGGCATTTCCCACTTGCTTCCATGATATTACCATTTGAAAATAAGATCAAAGAACCAAATATTATTTCTTTTTGCTTTTTAAATAACTCACAGAATCAAAGAAGATCCTTTCTGTCAGAATGATGAAAAAAGGTTCATTTTCAGGCCAGCAACTTCAAGATATTGGAGGCAACATTAGCATCCCTGTGAGCAAGGCCATGATAAGCCCAGAAAAACACTTTTCATTTTTCTTTTCACTGTGTACAAAAACCACTGAGCCTCCATTTTCCAACCACAAATGTACAGAAATCCCATTTAGGAGTCCCCTTAACCCAGCTGACTGCTCTGGTGTTTGCAGTTCTTTCCCACCTTGTACAATAACATGCTAATTAGAAAAAGATTGAGCAGAACTCTTACCAATAGCCCCGAATTTTCTCCTGGAGCTGACAGCCCTGTCTTGTGTTGTAAGATGTGGTTTGGGGGTGTATATTTTATTTGCCATTTGTCAGAGGTGGGGCAGTTCTCTCCTGTTCATTGGGCAGTTTTTTCTTTCTCTCTCCCACAGCCAATCCTCCCTCCAGGAGATCTCTTCTGTCCATGGCCAGTGAGTGTCCCTGCAGGGCTGAGAAAATTCCATCATCCCATGGGGAGATGCTCTGCCCAGGGGAGGAGCCAAGCATTCCTACCTGGATCCAATCTGAGCCTGGGAACAGCACAGCAGCCTTTGCCCACTGCATTCCCAGAGGAGCAGCTTTCTCCTGCACTGCATTCCCAGAGCAAGAGCAGGCCCATCTCCAGCAGCCCTGGAGCTTCAGAGGAAAACTCCCCCCTTCTGCAGGATCCCTGCTCCACCAGAGCCACCCCTGGCACTGCAGGAGGAGCAGCCACCATGGAATGGGACTGAGCAACACCCTGACCCACAGGGGGTCAGCTCCTCTTCTCACTCTGGCAGTGTTGTTTCGTATTACTGAATCTTTTAATTTTTTTTTTATTTTCTTCCCTAATAAAGAACTGGTTTTCTCACTCCCATATCTTTGCCTGAGAGCCCTCCTAAATCTCAAAATTATAACAATTCAGAGGGAGGGGGTTTACATTTTCCATTTCAGGGGAGGCTCCTGCCTTCCTTAGCAAACACCTGGCTTTTCAAACCAAGACAAGCCCTCTCCTGTGTGTGCAGCTTCTGCTGATGCAGTCACCTGGTCTGACCACTGCATCTGTCCCTGCTAAAGCGTGGGTGCTGCTAGAGTGGCAAGCCTTGCACATTGAACAAAGTATCTGTGGTTTATGGGAGATGGAGAATGGCTTAAAATGGGGTTTTAAAACCCACTCAACACTTGTTTTTTCCTTTATTGCTGGTTTGTTTTGACTGGGCTTAAGTCAATCACTTATAAATTTAGGTAATAGGAAGTCAAGGAGCTGCTTCAGTGAAATATTTGCATTCACAGCTCTGTGACAGCTTAAAAATCTAATTGTTCTTATTTTCATCAAGGACTTTGTTGGAATTCCAGAACCAAGGTGTAATTTGGGTCTGTTAACACTTAAACTCTGGTGTTGATTCATATTGTCAATTATCACCAGTAGGTATGTGTCAACTTCCAGTTAAGGGGCTACCATGAGAAAATAACCTAAATCATATGTCCACGTGTATCCTTTTCCTCCTACTCACAACTTGTGACTGAAGGTGGCATTTCCATCAGATCAGGAAAAGGTTTTTTACACTCTTGTGCCATTCCTAGACATACCTTTGACATTTTTATCCATATGTAGCTTTTTGTAATACAGACCTGGAACAGAGTGCTTCCTGGCCATTCAGTCAGGATTTACTCCCTCCTTAAATGGATTCAATTAAAATGTGTACACAGGGTGGGTCTGGACCAAAGCTGGTGACAATTTTTCCTGAGTGAATGTGAGTCAAGAACTGCAGCAGTGCTTTGAACACTTTTCATCTCAATTAACCTTCAAGGGAAGGAAGGCCTGCAGTGAAAAAAGTGACACCTCTACAAATGTGAGTCTTGCACCTGTCTTCTGTAAGTGCAGAAAAGACTGATGGAGACAGGGAATATTGGTGCAGTTTTGATTATGTACAAAGGCAGAGTCCTCTGTTCCTCATGTGCAGGAGGGACTGAACATCAACCTTGTTCGTGGCTCTAGGACCAACCCAGTTTCACCTGCTCTTTCTGAACCACAGGTAGAGCTTGTCCGAGCTGTGTGTTCGTTTTTCTGGCTTTTTTAATAGCCAAAGATGTTTTCTCTCTTTCTCTTTCTTTTTTTCAATCTGTATTGTAAAAGGTACCTATAAAAGCTCTGTCTGCATATAATTTTATTCCCAAATTGATTTTTTCGTGATTTTTATCAAGCAGAGCAATAAACAGCAACAACCTGTGCATTAGGGCTCCAGAGAGCTCCTGGACAAACTCTGCACCGTGGCTACCAAAGCAGGCTGGCAGAAATCCAACGATAAAAGTTACATAACAAAGGCTACAGTTCCCAACATGAGCATTTCTCACACACTGGACAAAGCATTCACTTCAAAGGACACTCTCTATGGCTGTCCAGGCAGAAAGTTTGGCAAACTGAGCTGTGACAGAGGGGAAGATAGGCTCTCTACATCTACAGTTTTCAGTGAATTTTGAGTACCTGGTTTGTTCAGTAACTGTTGAAAATGTCTGCAAACACCATGTTCAAATTATAGCAAAGAGCTGGAGACAGTCAGGAGAAGAACAAAGTGCTGCCTTCCCCTGTTCTTCTGAAATAGCGGATGGTGTGTTTAAACTTTGCTTTGCAAGGAATGCACAAGCGGATTCAACCACAAACCTCTGTATTCACTGCTTCTGGCCAATTTGAACTGAGAGCTGACTGATATTCCAATAGTCTGGAAAAAATAGTGATCTGAGCTATACCACGAGCCTCTGTGCCCCCACTCATCCCCTTAACAAACGAGGTGCAGGAGAAAGGGGGAAACCCCAGGGTCGCTGGGGCCCAGGCTGCTGGTCCGGGCTGTTTGCGGGGCTCTGCGGCGCTGCCCCGGGCAGTCCCCGGGAATGGCGCAGGGAATCCCGAATGCCGGTGTCGGTGCTCGGGCAGGGCAGGGCGGGGCGCTGCCCCGGGCAGTCCCCGGGAATGGCGCAGGGAATCCCGAATGCCGGTGTCGGTGCTCGGGCAGGGCAGGGCGGGGCGCTGCCCCGNGGCGCCCTCTGGCGGCGGCGGCGGGCGCGGCCTGCCCTCGGGATCCCCTCAGGGATCCCCTCAGGGATCGGGGCACACGCGGATCCCGGGATCGGGAGCGCTCCGAGCCGCGGCACCCCGCCCTCCGGGATTACTGCTGTGCCCACGGCTCTTCCCACTCACGACCCACAGGGATCGCAGAATTCCAGAATGGTTTAAGTGGGAAGGAACCTTAAAGCCCATCTCGTTCCATCCCCTGCCAGGGACAACTTCCAATAATATCCGGGGTTGCTCCAAGCTCATCCAATCTGGCCTTGGGACACTTCCAGGGATGCGGCAGCCACAGCTTCTGTGGGCAGTCCGTACCAGGGCTTCACCACTTGTTCCCTCCCAATATCCCGTCTAACCCTGCCCTCTGGCAGTAGGAAACCATTGCTCCTTGTCCTGTCACTCCAGGTCCTGGTCCCAAGTCCTTTTCCAGCTCTCCCAGAGCCTCTTTAGGTACTGGAAAGGACTCTAAGGTCTCCCTGGACCCTTCTCTTCCTCAGGCTGAACATGATTTCATAACCTCAGTTTAGGTGTGTAATGGCTATTTCAAACAGATGTGATGTCTTCAGGTTTTAGCACCGTGGTACAGTCTGGCTCCAGCCAAGAGCAGGGCTTGGAATTCAGCCAGGCAAACCCATGAGAAATTTGTTTGGAGGGCTGGGTAATACTCAAAAACACACTCACATCCTCCACATGTTTCCCATGACTGGGATTTCCACTGTGCCATCCCCCCAAATTCAAGGTTGCATTTGAAGTTTATTCCTCCCAGACTGTGACTGCTCGTCCCTGTAACTTGGGCAACTGCACAGTACTTGTATTGCGCTCAGATTCTGAGCTGTAAGGATTTGAGCTTTAGTTACTGAACTTAAAATTCTACTTGACCTGCTGGCTCATAGGCCTCTTCCTTTATTGTCACAACTGTTGCTCTTCAATAAAATAAAAAAAAAAAGTAGAGTAAATCTGTCATTCTCTGTGTTTCTACAAACTCTTTAACCCAGACTGTGCTCTTCTTACCAAAACTTATGTAGGATTTTTTTCCACTAAATATCAGATCAAATATACAAGTTCCACCTGGTCTTGGCAAAATGTATTTGGTAACAACTAATTAACAAGTAATGCACCAGCACTCTTGCATTTCTGGAACTTAATTAATTCACAAGGAAAGCAAGGAAAAAGAAAGAACAGGGCAGTCCTGCATCCTGAACAGTCTGTTAGCATGGGAAGGGGAAAAATCAATGTAAGGTGATCTTCCAGGTGTGCTTTGACATTGTGGGGCTACAACCAGGAGCTTCAAAGACAGCATTTTGTTGTCTGTATGGAGGAACCCCAGCCCAGCACTCCTGGCAGCTCCTTTTCTCCTGAGGTTTTCCAAGTATCATTATGTTACATGTTATTCACTAGACAGCCCAGCTGAAGGGAATCTCAGGATTTTTGATCATCAAGTATCTCAGGGTATTTGTCATCAATAAAACACTTTGCCTGAGTATTACTGACAAAGAAAACAGAGAATCTTATTCTAGAATGTGTTAATGGATATGTTATGGATGGGGCATTAGGGAATTATCTGAGTTGGTCTGGTACTGCCCAGGAATGTGATGGAAGTGCTGTGCTCAGAACTGGGCACTGAGCTTTAGGAATATGGACATTAAGTGAGGCGCAGGAGACAGCAATGGAATCGAGAACAAAAAGTTTGGAGGGGCTGGATTTGCATGTTTTGAAAAAGAAGGCTGTGGGGGCAAGACAAGAAGGGGCACAGTGATATTCCAAAGGCCTGTGGCTTATCACACAAGGAACACTGAGCTGGTGTGTCCTCAGGGACACCACAACGACCACTGGGTTAAGTCACAGCAAGAAGGGTGAAGAAATTTTGTTGTCAGGCACTTGAAGAGGCTGCAGAGGGAATGTCTGTCCATGGTGGTTTTTAGGAACAGCATGGACACACATAACTGGGGAGGATACAAAAATATCATTATCCTGTCTCAGGATAGGAGGTTGGTCTAGGTGAGCCCTGGGCAGTGAGGAAGGTGTTGGGGCAGTGCAGGCACAGCCATCAGCAATCCACGTGCTGCGGCTTCATGCCAAGGAAAAGCATCCCAGAGAAGACAGTCTCATATGACAGGAATATCAAAGCAAAAGTCTGCAGCAAAAGAAGGAAGAAGAATTTGGTGGGAGACCACATTCAGTGTTATAGCAACACCAAACGTGTCTGATCAACATATTTTCTCCAGTGACCAGGGACAGGACCCAGGGAACGGCTGGAGCTGTGTCAGGGCAGGCTCAGGCTGGATCTCAGGGCAAGGTTCTTCCCCAGAGGGTGCTGGCACTGCCCAGGCTCCCCAGGGAATGGTCCCGGCCCCGAGGCTGCCAGAGCTCCAGGAGCGTTGGGACAGCGCTGCCAGGGATGGACAGGGTGGGGCTGTTGGGGTGTCTGTGCAGGGCCAGGGGCTGGGCTGGGGGATCCTCTGGCTCCCTCCCAGCTCAGGATAATCTGTTACTCTCTGATTAAAGAAGAGCTGCCTGCAGCACCTGAAAATCAACAGCATCCCTGTGACACAAGAGCAAGTGACAAAGATACAAATGTGGGGTAAATACCCAGGGAAACAGTGGTACAGAAGGAAGAAAGAAAAGTAATCTTTTGAAGCTGGGTTTCAAGGGTTTAACAGAAAAGTATTGTAGTCATCTTGGGAAGAGCTAAAACTGCTCCTGTCCTGGTGCCTGCTTTGTCTCCAAAGTGATGGCTTTGCTAACAGAGCATGCTGGGGGCCCTCATTGCCCACTGAGGCAAGTGGGAAAGGCAGAGGAAAGGAAGACCAAGGATAGACAAAATGTTTCTTGTGGGTGATGACAAAGTTAAATGAGAGTCTGCATAAGTTTACATCACCTAATGCCAAGTTACGGGCCTTCAATAATCCAAATGGTCTGGAAATATTAAAATGTAAAACAAGCCCCATAACAATGTATGGGCTGATGGCTCTGCATGCTCTGACACTATGTCTTGCATTAAACAGATGACCTTTAAATGTCAGAGCTGGTTGGGAGGCAGAATTTTAACACCTCATGGTAAACAGCTGTTTTCATTGGTGCCATATTCTTTTATTAGGTAGTATTAGGGGAATGGAGTGAAAGGGGTGTCCCTGCCCTTGGCAGGGGGTTCAAACTAGTTGATTTTTAAGGTCCTTCCCTACCCAAAACATACTGTGATTTTATGACAGAGGGATTGGAGGATCTGAGCTGTGAGGAGAAGCTGAGAGAGCCTGGTCATTCAACCTATAAAGAAAAGGCTCAGGGGGATCATATCAGTGTGCACAGAGGTGAATACAAGACAGAGCCAGACTCTTCCAGGTGACAGAAGGGGCAGAAGACACAGGCTGAAATACAGGAAAATCTGCTTAAACATAGAAAAAAAGACATTTTATTGTGAAGATGGAACAGGTTGCTCAAAGAAGTTGTGGTGGCCCCATACTTAGAGATACTCAAAATGCAGCAGAAGGTCCTGAGGAACCTGTTCCCACTGCCCCTGTATGAGGAGCCTGGACCAGATACTCTGGGAGTCCTTTCCTACACCCACAAGTCTCCAGTTCTGGGGATCACACAGGCTGACCAACCAACCTGTACCCACACGAGCTCACCAAGGTCACCTCTCTTTTCCAGCTGGTACATGACACCTGCCTGGGGGCTTTAAGCTATTTAGGAGGAATTTCTTCACAGAAAGGGTGATTAGGCAGAGGAAGGGGCTGCTCAGGGAGGTGGTGGAGTCACTGTCCCTGGAAGTGCCTAAGGAAAGACTGGATGTGGCACTCAGTACCATGATCTAGTTAACACTGTCGTGTTGGCTCAGAGCTTGGACTCAATAATCTCAGAGATCTTTTCCAGCCTAATTGATCCTGTGATTCTGTGATTCTGTACTCAAGAGTGAGGACAGGCTCCTTGCCATAGGAACTGATTGTGTCCCAGGAGCCATGATCTCCAAAGGTGTTTTCACGTTATTAAAAAGCAGAAAAATGTACATTCTTACATACAAAAAAGCCCTTGATGTTCTGACAACGGGGTATTTGCAACAGCATGTCCCATTAGAGACATCAAGGGTGCACTTTTAGGGTGTGGTGGAAATCTCTGTTCAGAGCCAGGTCAGGAAAAGCTCAGCAAGCAAATGAGACTTGCATGGGAATGCCAACATCCCAACACCAAGCTGGTCAGAGAGAACAGTGGCACAGCTGGAGGCCTGTGGGAAACCAGGACATCTC
>WBNO01032030.1:0-23995 GCA_013400575.1 Peucedramus taeniatus | reverse complement strand
GGCAGTCTTTCTAAATCCAGTAATGTCCCCCCTGCGGCTGCCATCAGGAATATTTTTAGTTTATAAAGATCAAGCATGAGCCTTTTAGTGACTGGAGTTTTTTAATTAAAGATTCTTTTTAGGATAGGTATGTATGTGGTACTTTTGATAATAATTGTATTAATCATGATACCTTTCAATGTGTGCAGAGATTAATCAATAAGGCCATTAAAGGAGTGTTTTTGGTGGAAAGAAAAGGGGGAGGTGTTGGGACATTGGGACACAAGACAGAGCATGGACTTTGGACCTGGTTAGTGTAAGAGATTTGGTAACAGGATGCCTTGGCAAGAGCAAAGAGAACTTTGAGATCTAAATCAAGATTGTAAGAAGGTTAAATCAGACAGGTTTACCGTAAAAAGAAAATTTCATTAAACTCTGCAAGCAAGAGATGTTGTAATATGCATAAGTTTGTGTATGTGATTTTATTTTAACCTAATCATTGCAGTAAACATTACTAGTCTTCCTAAAACAGTATATAAGCATTGGTAGTCCATAATAAATTCGGATTCTGATCACCAAATCAGTCTTCCCCGTCTCTCTTCATCACCGGCAGGTATCTTTCCTTTATACTTCTCAAGAGCTGTGTCCAGAGACTGATAGAGTCAGACCCCCTTGCCATGCCTTGGTTGATACCCGAATCGTGACAGGGATCCCAAATGCCTAGCTTCAGTACTGTCAAAATTGTATTATCACCTGCAGCGTCCCAAATACGGACTAACCAACTTAATATAAAGTCATCAGACTGTTGGGTGTAATCCTTTTTTAGGCCACAAAGGTCCTTCATGGACAGGGACTCAATAATGATTTCTGGTTCTGAATCCTCTGCTGGCTTTGAGGGTCCTTCCCCCGCATCATTGTCTGTTGCTATACGACACAAAATAAGCTACATGCACACGCTGAGATGTCCAAGGCAAAAAAGGGGCCGTTTATTTCCCAACCTTGATATTTATAGAATTCCAAAAGTGACCCTGGATTGGAGGATGAAATTGCCACCTCTCCAATCACACTGGCCAAACCAACAGTCCCTCAATTCTCTCCTCCTCCAGAAAAGAATGCAAAACAATCATTATTTACATGAAAAGTGCGTGAGAAACTCCATTACAAAAATGCAAACATCAGAAGGTGTAGAAGAACTTTAGAAGAACAGGGAGACAATCATCATCATCATCCACTGGGCGATTTGTTTTGGTTTTGTGTTTTCTTTTCTGGATAGGAGCAACTGCCATTGGCTTAGGCTCCCTGTCTGGTTTAGATGCAGCCTGAGTGACTGGGGTGTCTGCTGATTTACCTTCCTGCCCCTCTGCCTTTATCTACTGCCCTATAGTATCTAGCAGCATATGATAAACATATGCCAGGGCCCAGCATATTGCAATGAGTTTCTTCTCATTAGAGTTGTCATTGCACTTCTCTTTCAGATATTTCCCCACCTCAGCTGGCTTCTGAATTTGTTCAGGGGGGAAGTTCCAAGCTATCGGGGCAGAGAATTCCTTCAGGGTTTGGACCATGTCCTCCCATTCCCCACACCACTCAGAATTTTCCACACCTGGGTCAGGTGTCTGGTCAGCCCCTCTGGACATCTCAACCCTCGTTCTAGATGAGCTGCAGACCATATAGAGGAAGCCTACCAGATAAAATACCAGGAAGGTGGTCTCTTTAACATCCAGGGGAAACAACATTCTCAAAGGTGATGTACCAGATTTAAAGGGGAAGAAGGAGATGAAAGGGGAAACTTCATCCCCTGCTTCTCCTCTAACAAACTGGATGCAATTACTAATAAATCCCCAAAGCAGGCCACCAAAACTAGGATGGAGAAGCATCAGACCATACATATTTTTAACAACTCCCTGTAGCTCTGTTAACCTTCTATAAATCATCACCAAGCACATCAGTACAGCAAGCCTGATTTGTACTCCTGCTCTGTAAAAGTTACATGCCAGG
The DNA here is from genome assembly GCA_013400575.1 of Peucedramus taeniatus. Classification (NCBI taxonomy): domain Eukaryota; kingdom Metazoa; phylum Chordata; class Aves; order Passeriformes; family Fringillidae; genus Peucedramus; species Peucedramus taeniatus. The sequence goes on along the minus strand of WBNO01032030.1, from coordinate 22,018 downwards.
GACAAAATTGGCGCTATCTGTGGATAGGTAAACAGGCATAGGGACCAGAAAGACATTATCACCGCAAACCACATTGTGGCTACTGACTGCTTTAGCCCAATACAAAATGATTAAAACCAAAATGTAATTATTAGAAGTTTTTTTTCACTTTCCCCAGCCATGCACTGGGTGCCAAATTCTTTGTCTTGGTTCGAGACAAATTAGGAGGAAATGTCCTGAAAAGGGTGTCTCCTCTAAAAAACGGTAGGTTTTGGCAGCCCTTCCCCCACATATTCAAAAAGAATTTCTTGGAGGAAAGTGAAAAAAACCTGTTTATTTAACAAGCAGGATGCACGAAGGCACGAGAAAAAAGAATGAATAATCTTAGATAATAAACCTTCTCATTATGGAGAAAACTGGTGGATTTCTTTGGAGTCCTGCTCCTGCTCTCCTGAGTTCCGGAGCCAGGGTACAGTGTCCCAGAGCCTTCCCTCTGGGTCGTGACATGGGGCTCCCGGCGATGTTCTGATGTTTCGGACTGGAGCAGAGCTGAAAAGTTCCAGAAGAAGAAGCCACAGTCCCAGGAAAAAACTTCTTGCCTCAGCTAAAAAAAAAAAAAGAAACTAGCTAAAAGCAAATATGTTCTCTCTCTCCGTGCTAGACAACACAGCCAAGAGAGAACCCGGGGTAGGATGAGCGAAATTCACGCCTAAAGAATTCCACCGGCTTCCCCCCCTCTCCCGGACCTAGCTTAAAAGTACAGGGCTCATGTCTGAGCATAAAGCAGATGATAGGGGATACAGTACCATACAGTCACCCCAAGACAGGGAATTTTTAGAGGTCTACCAGCAGAAGAGTGGGGAAGGCATACTGGCACGGATTTTGCGAGCTTTGGATAGTGGCACTGCATCTTTCCACTTTTTAATGTGTGAAAAAGAGCTATTAAGCTCTACAGCCAGTGAGGATCAGATACAATGGGGATATGCTCAATTACAAAATATCAGGGGTCCTGATGGCCAGGATGCTGCTGCACCTACGCTATACAAAAGGTTGGGTGCAGCAATTTTAAGAGCATATGCAGATGCTGCCGACTTAGTGCTGTTCCTTGGAAATTGGTGTACAATGGAAGAAGGTATTAGTTTCTTGTGACAGATGGGGATGGATCATGTTTTAATTACAGCATCTAGTCTGGATGCGGCAGCATTAACGAAAAGTATAAAAATGCAGTTTTTGAGTGGGACATCTGTTTCACTGAAACCCTTGATTCTAGCAGCAGTCATGAGTGATACTGGTAATATAGGTACCCTAGCAAATACCTTGAGGGAAATTTGGGCTCTAATTTTGGAACCAGCTGTGCGGGTGGTGAATGAAAATAAGTTGACAGAACCAAAGAGTTACCTCACAGGTGACAAGTAAACAAATGTGGAATGATCTTGTGCAAGCTGGTGTCCCACCATCAGAAATAAATGGGATCGCAGCATCAGAAGTGTTTCATCATTGGTAAAAGTTAGTGCCTATGCAAAAAAAATCTTCCCCTTCCACCCCACCTGCCACATCACAGCGAGGCACTGCCTGGCAAATGCCAAACCACCAGAAATGGACTAGGAAGAAAGCTGTTTGGCAATGGACCAAGCAACAAGAGGCCTCCAGTGCCTGCCAAAATGTTTTGCTTGAGCATGCTCAATTACACACTCCTAGGCAAGGATATTCTTTTGAATTAGAAGTAACAATTCTGGATGATATAGCCTTGTGGGGATTGTGGCAGATGACTGGGATGAATAGTTGAAAAGAATCTGTGGTATTTTGGTCCAAGGGATTACAAGACTCTGCTATACATTATACCATGATGGAAAAATGAATTTAAGCCGTAGTTTGGGCACTGCAAGAAAATGGAAGAATCAGAGGCCAAAACAGCATGACTGTACACCGCCAGTACAAAACACAGTGAGGACTGAAGTTCTTTCAGATGGTGTCTCTCTTAAAATACTAGCCACAGGGGAAATGGAATTGTTTATACCAATGGATTCTGTAGTGGGACTGCAACCTATTAATCTAGATGTGAACATTCATGTAATAACCCCTGACAATGCAGTGTGGTTCTGTACTCTGTCTTTTCCCCTTATTCTATATACGATGTCATTATCATATTGTTGAGTTCTTGACTTTCAGGCATCTTTGACAAACCCAACATCAAATTGAAGTTTGATCTGAAAAAACATAAGCCAAAACTCTTCAATCTGTGTGGGCTATCACTCCATCTCAAGCTACCAGGCCTGGAATAATTTTAGCAGAAGGAGCTGGAGCAACAGCATACGTATTACCGGAAGGAGATGACATTCCTATTTTCCTCCCTTATCACAGGTTGTCTCATGGGCTTGTACTATGAGCACATACCTTGGATACCTTTCTGCAAGATCATTTTGTAAATACCTGTGTGTAGCTGTGTGTGGTTGCTTTTTACTGTAATTAACTTATCATCTTTTCTGAGTAGCGACTATAGAGCACCTGATGTGCCTTTGTGCAAGGTTTAATTTGGACATCCAAGGCAATTGTTGCCTTAACTTTGTGAGTAACTGCTGTACACCAAGGAACATTAATTACTGATAAACTACTGTCCTCTTCAACATCATAAACGCTGTTGAGTTTGAAGGCTGCTTCGACCTGACTGTTGAATCAGCTGGCATGGAGGATGATATTCAGCATCTTCAGGACTTAATACATCAAATCACACAACCTATTGGTGGTGCCTGGCTAGCTGAGTGGTTTAAGTCCCTGCCAAGAAGGGTGAGACACAACTCAGAGCATTAGATGCTTATTCCTTTTTCCGTATGTTTTTTTAAGTGCCTCTAAATTCCCTGTCCCACATTTCCAGCCCCAAGCAGCAGTGGTCTCTTGAGTGAGGGGGCGTAATGTTGGGAGGAATAGGTTAAAAAGTGGAAGACTGGCAAGGAGGACTGTAAATTGCTCAAGTGACCTTGCAGCTGTGAATAACCCTTGATAAACCAGTGTGAACAGCAGCCAGTGATCCTCTGTCATGGACCGAGTTTAACGGTGCCTGTCTCTCCACTTGTGTGCTTCTGACTGCGTGTTCCTTCAGGAATCCCCTGGGTCAGCAAGGTAACGGGAAAAATTTTACTCTTTGTGTTTTAGTCATATGTTTGTGGTTGACCCAGCTGCCTTCCAGTGCTGACTTACACATAGGTCCTTCATTACAAGAGACACGTGGACATGCTGGAGACAGTTCAACCAAGAGCCATGAAGATGATCAAGGGACTTGAGCTCCTCTCCTATGAGGAAAGGCTGAGAGAGCTGGGACTGTTCATCCTAGAGAAGGTCTCAGGGGGCATCTCACCCATGTATATAAATACCTGAAGGGAGGATGGAAACAAGACGGAGCCAGGCTCTTTTCAGTGGTGCTCAGTGACTGGACAAGAGACAATGGGCACAAGTTGTAACATAGGAGGTTCTGTCTGAGAATCAGGAAACACTTTTTCACTGTGAAGGTGACTGAGCTCTGGAACAGGCTGCCCAGTGGGGTTGTGGCATCTCCTTCCTTGGAGATGTTCTAAAGCCTCCTAGACATGATCCTGGGTAACCAGCTCTAGGAGGCACTGCTTGATCAGGGAGGTTGGACCGGGGGACCTTCAGGTGTTCCTTCCAACCTCAACCATTCCACAACTCTGTGAACAGACAGGGGCCCCAAGACAGAAATGCATGCACATGTAGACACTTGGCTTTTGAGGCAAGCTACAGTGTCCATAAGTAATCTTTAGCAGTCCATACCCTTAAATAATATGCCCAAGATAGGTTAAAAAAAGCTCTAATTTCTTTAAAAGACAGAGAGAGACAAGTTAGAGGTACTGTCAAAGCTCACAGTTCTTCCAGTCTCATTGCATGTCAAATGAGCAATCATGCCGGTACTTTCTGTGCAGAATCACTATTAAAATATTACCTTTGTGTGCTAAGGCCAGACTGCTGAGCACATCCCATGCTTAGTTTGCAACCTATTATGTTTCTATTCAAGACCCAAATCTCATCCAGACCAAGTGTCGTGTCTTTCACCAAGGTTGATAGCAAGTTAGCATTAAGAATCCAAATTGTAACATGGAGATATCTGGCAAGTCAAATACTCAGTCTCTCCTAAGGAGTCTCTGTAAACTGAAGAAAATACATAAATAACTCAAAATTATAAGGACTATGAAGTCTTAAAACTAAAACAACATAATCCAGGTTAACACACACACACCACCAGTGAATATATCAATAATTTATACCTAAATAAGGTATATTTAACACAAAAAGGAAAACTTTGAAGAAAGTTGAACAAAATTTGGTGTTAGGGCACACAGAAGCCCTTTGTAGTAGATTCCAGTAGTGGCCCTTGTTTTTTGTCTCCTACAGATGACTACAAAGTTCAATTCCACTTGGATATGACGTCTAACAGGGCAACACAGTGGTCACAATACAGCAAAATGTCACACTATGTAAGCAAAAATATAGCCCATTGCAGAGTTTTCATTAATATGCAGGGACAGCACATATAAAGGTCATTGGTCATGTGTTACTCAAAGGCTACTTCATAGCTGCAAACTGCTAGTGAGCCTTAATATTTTTTTGGTTTTTTGGTCACATTACCTTTGAATAATGGGAAAGCTTTGGTGTTTTGGGAATGGGAAACCACTACAGTGTTTTATAGTTTTACTCCTTGTACTTAGATTTTTTTTAATTACAAGGTCACTAAAACTCATGCACACTGAAATAAAAATCATGCAGTAGTTAAGGTAAACCATCCAAGCAGTTTTTATTCATTAATATTCATAAATACACACAGCAGCTTCATTAGAGATTTTTTCATTTTTTCCTCTTCAGTTTGAATGTGGAGTATTAGGAGAGCTTTTTTGCACGTCAAGCTACAGGACACAGACCGTTTTTTTCTCTGCACTGCAACCTATATTTATCTGCTAAAAGTAAAAATTGGTTAAGTGGAAATGATTATCGTATATATCTTTTCTCTTTTCCTTTGAATGTACACAATGTAACAAGAGTGACAGACCTGAAATTACAATCACCAAAACAAACCCAAGATAGTTGTTGTCCACTTTCATTGGCAAATACAGCACAGAGGACATTGTCTGCAAAGTGGGATGCCATCAAAGAGGAGGCTCATTTCCTTTATTATTCTCTTTTAAATTTAGGTTTTCTAAAGCAACATCTAGAGGCATAATATCTACACAGCCCATAGCACCAAAATCTGCAATCTCCCCCCGTTCATCCTCATCTGAGGAGGAACTTTCTTCCTGCATCAAAGTGGACAGTAGAAGCTCTTGAACAAACAAGCTGTGATCTGCCTGTTCACTTTCTTTTGATTGACGCTCTGCTTCTGACATCTTAGGATCATTCAACCTGCAGAGCAACACAGAAAGATAAGAGAGGCTTAGTAGTATCATCAACAAAATTGGCTTTCGCTAATTGCCTAAACAGTTGGACTGATGCATGCTGAATAACATCTGAAAGCCATTTCTTTGAGAAACAACCTAAGTAATGCTGCACTTCTTTTGACATGTACAGATCTGACAATATCTGGCACTCCTGATGCAGGAATACAAACATTTAACAAACTTGTTCCAAGATGCTTCAAAAAAATCCTTCATAGAAGTAGATTCTAAGGCTGAAGGGAAAATAAAATCTATTTCTGAAGTTTGTTTCCCCTCAGAGGGATTTTGTTTTAAGGGGCATTAAAATTCTCTAGTCATCTCTTAAGTGCTCATTTTGTCCCCAGGACACTTCTAAATGCAAGCATGACACAAAATACATTACTACACACATAATTCCCAGAGATTCCCAAAGCACGGTACATCATTCCCTTTACTTATCAGTCCATGCACCATCACCTAATAGAAGCAAGAGAATTGCTTGCTTCAGTTCTATCCTAGCTCACAAGATCAGTGACTGACATTTGCAGATAGGTTCCTTAAACTTATGATTTTCAAAAAGCTTTGGATTGAGATATTATCACAAGTTTTGATAGAAATCAGCATGACAGCAATAACTTATCACAACCCCAGTTTCTAGACACAGAAACTGTTTAAATGCTTTTGTTCTTTCTCAACATGCAACTGAAAAACATCCTCCCCCTTGAATCCAGAAAATCAATATTCTAAACCTCCGAAAAGAGCTGGAATGAGAGTGGACAACTCTTTTATAGTAGAATGGACTAGATGATGGCTGTAGGCCTCTTCCAAGTGAACTATTCTATTCTACAGAACTGTAGGATCTAACTTTACTTTCTGAAACAGATATGCATGCTGGTTATTAATAGCACAATCCTTCTTTGCTTTTTTTAATCCAAAATATTTTATATATAAACCTCCATTCAACCTTCAGCCTTCATTAAAGATTCATTTCCTATTAAATTAAACTAACTTTAAAGTTCTCTCCCCTCGCATTATCAGCATAAAAATTTGAAACATATTATTGTAAAGGCTCTTGTCTTATCAGAAGTAGTAGGGTAAACAAACACAGGTTAACAAGGCAATATCCCATACGTTTCTCTGCAAATTGAAAAACAGGTAATATTTATTCATTGCCTAGGAACAAACAGCAGAGTTGAAAAGGTGATGTTACAAATGCAAACAAAAGCATAGTATCTCAACTACAAACTTCATTAGTGATCTGGCAATAGTTTCACTGAACTCTATGTCCACAAGAAGACAAGGAAAACAGAAATGGAAGAGTTAAAACCACAAACCAAATTACCTCATAAGAAGAAACTGGGAATTCTGTATAGTCTGATGATTGTTTTCTGTGTTAGATGTATTGGTTGCTGCTATAGATTGTGTAAGAGTGGTGGGTATGCTGCTTGTGTTAGTACGTCTAGTGGCATTGCGTGCAGTTTCCAGTTGTTGTCTTGCTGCCTGTGCATGCTGTCTTTCCAACTGCAGTTGCATCTGCAGCTGCTGTAACTGAGAAGCAGAAGGGCCAGAAGAATTGAGCTGCCCTGCAGAACGTCTCACGCCTGATAACTGAGATAAAAGCTCTGCCAGAAAAGAGAGAAGTTTCTACAGTGAAATCTGCTTAAATACATATCACACAACAGCATAATTATGTTTTGAATACCAGTATATAAATTCCTTTGCTTTCTAAAAACTTTCATTGATGAAATTCATTAACAAATTGTATTGATTTGAAAAGCTTAGTGGGCTATCCATTACAAGCACCCCATGTCTCAAAACCCACAGGAAGATTAAGAATTATTTAAAGAACTATGTATAAAAAAGAGTCGAAGCTTAAAGCTTTTTAAACTGATAAGGGTCAACCTATGGGGAATACCATATAGGCAATATCCTGAGCAAGATTTCTAAAATATTTTATCTTCAAGTTAGTCAAAATAGTTATTAACCACTTCTATTCTGACTTCAGTTGGTGGCTTTATGCACCTTCAATGCATATTCCAGAGGGAAGCTGTGCTGCAGAAAAGACAATTAATTATAGCATAATTTCAGACATTTTTAGAAAATATTCAGTTCAGAAAGGCTTTTTAAACGCTGCATTATATGAAAAATATTTGACCACAAGAGGGGATTTTTTTTGTGCACTTTTTGACCTCTGCTCAAAAGAGAAATTCTAATCATAAAAAAGTTAAATCTAGCCTGGATTCCTTTCCTCCAGAGTTCAAGACTGTGACAAATTATGTCCATGCTAAGCATTTCCCAAAATAAACATTAATAATAAGCTATTACCCAGCAATTTGCTACATATTATATTCCACACAAAGTTGTGAGTACTACTTTGTTGCATATGATACAAGGAGGGCAGAAGTAGTAGATTACCTTTTTTCCCTATCCATACAGTCCTCATTAAAGCTGTAAGTCATTATTACAGGTCATGAAAATTTTCCTTCCACCTCACTTTCATGATATAATCCTTTGAAACTAGGCTTTTCTTAGGGCAATAAAGCACAATGCAGTAGTTGTTTGCATCTGGAACACTTCATATCACTATCAGCTACCAATATTTTATTTCACTAATTACTGATAACAACCACAAGAAAAATAAATAAATAATGTGTACGTGTCTGTTACAAGCACAAGTTCTAACTTCTGGTAGTATGTACTAATTATTACCCCAATACAAAGGAAGATTTATAACACTGCCAGGTAAGACATATTTTTCCTTGCTGTTTGTAAGATCACTTTGAGTACAGTTTAACAGAACCCTAGTAGCAGATGTGAATTTATGAATTTGAGACACAGGCTTGGCATGACACAGACACCCAGCCAGGCTGCACTACATTGTCGGAATGCAAAAAAACATTGACACAAAAAAAAAAAAAAAAAAAAAAAGACAAGACTCAAAGGAATGCCATTTTATTACACATGCTCCTAAACGGGAAGGTCTTGTGAGGCTGAAATAAACCAAGGCAGCCACTTCATGTTTAACTCAGCTAAACTAACACCCACTGCATCAGTAAGAGAAAGTGTTGCACTCCAGGACTCCAGGAGACACAAACATCCTCCCTTCTTGCACCAACTCTAGTGCTTTAAAGACCCATGACCTAACTTAAGTCATTAGGATGACAGAAAATTTTTCTTCCTCTTTTGCTGGGATATTTTTAGTAGCAGGAATGCAGCCTGCAGGTCTCAGGAAGTGATTTTCCCCCTCTATTTGGCACTGGGGCAAAGCCACATCCAAAGTTCTGTGTTCAGTTTTAGGCTCCCCAGGACAAGAGACGTGGACATAATAGAGCAAATCCAGTGGAGGGCCACCAAGATGATCAGAAGGCTGGAACATATTACAGGGTGAAAGAGTGGGAGAGCTGGTTTTGTTCAGACTGGAAAAGAATACACTGTAAGATATCTTACTGCTGTCTGAATCTATCCAAGTGGAAGATACAGAGAGAACTAAGATACTTATCATTTTTTACTATATGAGTGTAAGATTGATATCTCTAAGATTTTACATTAGATCATCAAGTCCAACCCCCCTGCCATGGGCAGGGACATCTTTCACTAGATCAGGTGGTTCAAAGCCCCATCCAACCTGACCTTGAACACTTACAATGATGAAGCATCCAGAACTTCCCTAGGCAACCTGTCCCAGTTACAATGAGTTACCCTCATTGTAAAAAAAAGTCTTCATTATGTCCAATCTAAACTTATCCTCTTTCAGTTCAAAACTGTTTCCCCTTGTCCTGTCACTACAGGCCTTCATAAAAAAATCCCAACTCTGTCTTTCTTATAAGCCCCCTTTATATCTTGAAAGGTTGCAATAAGGTCTCTCTGGAGCCTTCTCTTCTCCAAGATAAACAACCCAACTCTCTCAGCCTTTTTTCATAGGAGAGGTGTTCCAGCCCTCTGATCATTTTTGTGACCCTCATCTGGACCCACTCTAACAGGTCCATGAGGTCCATGTCTTTTTTGTACTGCTGACCCCAGAGCCGGATGCACACTGGATGCAGGACCTTGCACGGCCTTGTTGAACTTCATGAGGTTCCCATGGCCCCACTACTCAAGCCTCTCAAGGTCCCTCTGGATGGCATCTCTTCCCTCTAGGCAATCAACTGTTCTACTCAGCTTGGTGTCATCTGCAAACTTGCTGAGGATGTACTCAATCCCTCTGCATCACTGATATTAAATAGTACTAGTCCCAATACAGGCCCTTGAGGGACACAACTTGTTACTGATTTCCACTTGGACATTGAGCCCTTGACTGAGATTCTTTGGATGCAGCCATCCAGCCAGTTCCTTATCTGTCTAACAGTCCACCTGTCAAACCTATCTCTCTCCAATTTAGTGGCAAGAATGTTGTGAGGGATGGTGTCAAAGGCCTTACAGAAGTCCAGATAGATGACATCCATAGCTCTTTCCCTGTCCACTAATGCAGTCTCTCCATGATAGAAGGTCAGTAGATTAGTTAGGTATGATTTGCCCTTGCCTAGGGCATGTTGGCTGTGTCTAATTCCTGCTTTCCATATGCCTTGACATAGCTGCCAGTAGGATCTGTTCCATGACCTTACCAGGCACAGAGATGAGGCTGAATGGTCAGGAGTATCCAGGGTTCTCTCTTTAAAAAAATTTAATTTGCTGTATATATTAACATGTGTTATAAGTTTTTTCCTAAGGAAGCATTACATAATACATGGATACTGTAAAAAGATTGGATTAAAGTAACAAGCATTAACAGAGATACAAAACTCAACCTAGTCAGACTGAGTGCTGAGCTAGCAATGAACTATGGGTAATCAGCCTTTCCAGTTGCAGTCTTCACAGTGGAAAACACGAGACAGTTAAAAACATATGTAACTTGTTACAAAGATTACCTGTAAACAGTTTCTCTCCATTGGACACCTGGAATTAGATTCAGTTCCAAATATATATGAGAGTTTTCATTCTAAACTAAGAGAAAGGTCTGTTACCATGAAGTGCGATGTGGAGACGAGCTCTGAAGTGTGGTACTCAGATGCTTATGGGAGATGGGTAGATTTTGGCAGCTGGAGATGGAAATATTTTTAAAATTTCATTTTAAACACAGAAGAGGGACTTTGTGTTTGAGGGCCTAAGTGTGATATTAATTTGTGAAGGACTGTGCTCAACTCCTCCCTTTCCCCTCAGCAGCTAAGACTCTCCACAGAAGCCTTCATTCAGTCATTCTTGTCTAGTTTGATGGGTTTGGGGAATTCAGCGTAAAGCTCCACTTTGGTTTCCTGTTCAAGTGCATTTCATGCAATCATCTGGAAAGTTTGTTGCACATTAATGTCCTCCTTGGCACAGATTTCAAAGTAAGGGATGTCGTTTTTACTGTAGCACCAGGCTTGCACCTGTTTTGTGGTGACTTGTCTGTTTTCTAGGTCAAACTTGTTTCCCAGCAAAAAAGAGTCCTCAGGATCTCTTGGACTGGCCTGAATGAGGAATTAATCCCTTGGGCTGTCTAGGGTTTTAAATGTGTTGGGGGCCATGACATCAAACACCAGGATGCAGCAGTCTGCTCCCTTGTAGAAGGCAGCTCCCAGAGACTGAAATTGTTCTTGGAGTGCTATATCCTGTATCTGCATTGTCACTAGCCTGTCATTCACCATGACCTCTTTTGTCAGGAAGCCTGCACCTATCTTAGCTTTGTACTGGTTACCGAATTTCTTGTTTACATACTGGTTCATGTGTGATGTCTTTCCCATCCCAGAGTCTCCAATGATGATGACTTTTAGTAACACTTTCTTCCTAGAAGTCATCTTTTACAGTGGTGCATGTGCTGTGGCACCTGGCCTGAGACTTGCTGCCCTCTTTTACTCTTCTGAAAAATAGGTGTGATGTCTGCCTTTTTCCAATGACTGGGGACTTCACCTGACTGCCATGACTTTTCAAATATCATGGAGAGTGGCTTGGCAACACCATCAGCCAATTTGCTCAGGACTCTAGGATGCATCTCATCAGGTCTCATACACTTATGTACATTCAGGTTCCTCAGGTAGTCATGAACCTGATGTTTACTTACAGTGGGAGGGACTTTGCTCCCCATGTCCCCATCCTGCTGTCCATCCACTCAAAAATTCAAAAATACATGCATACATGTCATATGAGGAGAGGCTAGGAGACCTAGGACTCTTCAGGCTGGAAAAGAAAAGGCTGAAGGGGGAGGAATCTTAACAGTGTATATAAATACCTGATGGGAGGAAATGAAGAAAAGGAAGCCAGACACTGCATTGCCCACTGACAGGACAAGAAGCAATGGGCAGATATTAAAAAAAAAATTAAATCCATCTGAACACAAAAAAACACTTTTTACTGTGAGGGTGACAAAATTCTGTAACAGGCTGTCCAGAGACATTGTGGAGTCCATCGGTAAAAATATTCAAAACCTGACTGGACATGGTCCTGAGCAACCTGCTCTAGGTGGCCTTGCTTGGGGGCAGGAGGGGAGGGAAGTTGGATGGGGTTGTAGTAGGTGATCTTAAAAGGTTCTTTCAAATGTCAGCCATTCTTTGATGCCATCTGTGAACAGGTCAGTCATGGGAATGAGCCTAGAAGTCTCTAAAAGCACAAGCTAAAGGGGCAGTATTTTTCATTTCAGAAGTTCAAGGTTCAATCCCTGTAGACAATCCAATTAAGGATACTTTTCATCAGTAAATACCCATCAATTATGACATTGGGAAGCATTTAAAAAAACCAAACCAAACCAACAGAAAAATAAGACAACCATTTTCATCATGGACTTTGTTTCAAAGTCTATTTAAGGACTCTGATCTAAAATCAGTGGTTACAGCTCTTACCAGCTATAGGATCCATGGCTTCTCTATTGCTTGGAGAATATGAACTCTGAGAAGATGAAAGCCCACCGCTGGAACTGCTAGTAAAGTGCATGTTTGATCTACGTGCACGGGGGCCTCCCAAACCTCGGCCTGGATGAAACATTCTACGTACGTGCCGAACGCCACTAGATTCATCATAACCACGCAGTTAAGAAAAGTCTATTGCTATCAACTATTGAACAGCAAGAACATTTACTAGACTGAATAATCGGGCAACACATTCCTCATTCATAAGACAATGATTCAACTTTATAAGCACAATGTAATCATAGCTATGGTGCCAGTCAGATCGATAGACGTGGGCTCAAGGCACCCAGGGCTCTTTGCACCAAATTCATCTTTCCCAGGCTTTTTATCATGTTTAAAAAATGTCAGGATGGATTTTCTGCCTTATGGATTAAAGTTTTTACTAGGTAATGCTACAACTGATGATGCATATTCAGCAGAACATATTACTCAATAGACAAGGATTTTAACATCAAAATTGGGAAAGAAAGGTATTTAAACACTGAAAATTATCTACAAAATATTATTGCTACTCTTACCATACAAATGTGTTCTCCCAAGACAGTCTAGGTAAAACTTCCTTTTACCTTAAGAAGCAGTAGTGCAATTAATGACTAAGCTAGGAAATAATGTACTTATGCATACCATATTTTTCCAATTTCTAAACTAGTAGCTTTAGCTCACCTTATAGCCAATTTTCAAATAGCATGTTTATCACTTGTATAAAATCTATTATCTGCAGCAGACTGGTGCCCAATGTCTTATCCCACAATGCACAATTATGGTGTAGCATTCATTTCCTCACGATAGCACTGAATTGAAAAATTTAAGACTGAAAAATTAAGATTTCTTTTGGCAAGTAAGAATATCCAGTTACTGTAATAAATACTTTCAGGAAGAATTGATTCTTTAAAATCTATTATACTATAGAGCATAAAACATTTCACTTGCAGGAATTAGGAGGGGGAGAAAATCTCCCTTGGGACAAAATATAGTTGTCTAGCACAGATTGGTTTGTTCCTCCTTTGAATCTGTTGATACTGGATACTAGTAGTGACAGAACATTGTAACTAATATTTTACTGATTGACTGCTTCTCTCAGGTAGCTTGGGAAGCTTTCCATAGCTACATTTGACAGAAAAATGCCCCCATTCTGGTCTTTTTCAAAAGTAAACTTGGAAAATAAGATAACTAGAACATCCTTAATATAAATACTTTGAAAAATTACAGCCTTGGTCTCATTTCGAAAAGTATCATAGTAGCTTGATAACTGCACCTTTCAAAGAATTTTCAAGAAAAATAACATTATTTAAATATACTAGTCAAGAGTATATTGATGTCTCACCCAACTATGCTGGGGTTAAAAAAGCATTTGGAACTCTTAACTCATTGCAAACATATACTGAAAACAACCAAGCTAGAAGCATTTACAAGGTCACGACTAAAGCCATGTTTTAAACAGTAAAACAGTTGAAAATTGTTTAAGAAAGAAACTGGAATTTAAAGAGCTGTCCAGAGTCTCCAGGGATAAAGGTGGTATCTTGCAGTGTCTGCACAAGATTCTTCACAAGAAATACGTGCAGCCATTTAAAACAGCTTTAAATAACCTCCTAACTGCTAAACAGAAGACTATATCCTTTCCTAAGCTGATAGCAACTGGGCAGGGGGAAATCTCTCCCCCATTTCTTCTTTTTAGTCTTAGCTGTCAGAAGATGTGAAATAGCATCCAACATGGAACAACTAGTCCAGAAACTCTCAATTTTTGTGAACTTGACAACACTGATTGCTAAAGTAATGTATGAAAACTTCTATATGCATTTCCTACAATTATTTATATAGATTCTCCCCATCAGTGTTGTGATGACTGACACTGTGGCCTTACTCAGTAACTGAAAAGGTTATTCTGATTTCTTTAGCTCTTATGTAGCTAGTAATAAACATACATTTCCCAATTAAAACTTATCTGACATCACTGATGTGGGAGGGGAAGTAAAAGCTCCAGAAGCATGAATTCTAATCCAATACCTCATCTACTTCAATAAGAAGTCAATTTCACTGTGTAATTGGGACTGACAATTTAAATGATAAATTTAAATACAGACAACAACCAAAGTGAAACCATTTCCTCTAATGTTGCTAGCAGTAGATATAATGAACTTGAGTTGTTAGGCCTTCTTTTTTTTATAAGAAGCCCTGAAAAAAAAGGGCACTATCAAATTACACTAGGAGTGCATTTTTTAAAATGAGATACAGAAAGATCACTTAATGAGCTTTTTATGATGGCTTGTACTTCCATGAAGTAAGAGTATCTTCTGAAATTGTGTTGTAAGTATTTGTACAGCAAAAAACCGAGCCACATTATTATTCCTAAGACCAAGTAACAGAAAGAAAATTGTACTTAGAAGTGCAAAGAAACTGACAGTTTGAGCTCTTCAGTCATTGACAGTAGTTATAGCACTGCAATATGCAGTTAACAAAGATAGCCCTAATCCCTAGGAAGTCTCCTGATAGGTCTTCTAGTTATATCTTTAAAAAAGTCAATAAATAAGAGGCTGCAACTACCCTATTGAAATACAGTAATAAAACTAATCAAACATTTAAGATCCCTCAATTTCAAAGTTCAACACACTCTCTAACACATATGCTTTTGGTGAAATCTGCTTTCAGTCTTGTAATTATCTATAAAACACTACTGCATCTGGATTGCTGCTTTCCCGGACACAAAATGGCATCAGAACTAACGGCCAAGAAGGGTAAAAATTGCAGAAAGAAGCAGCTGGGTGTTAGAAAGATCTTTAAAAGCTTTTGCTATCAGAAATAAAACAAAAACACACACCCACATTGTCAAGCAACACCTAAAGCCTATTCACAGTCTGATGGATATATATATACACATATAAAAAATTCAGGCGTATAGTTCCCTTATAACTAAACATCAATTCTAAAAAATAAGCTAAACTGATGGAACCACTTGACTACAGATGTCAAAACAAGTAGTTACAGCTATCATAAAGAACAGTCTATCCCTTTTCCGTCAACTTAAGAAAGGATATTAAATCTCTAGGAGCTCTGTGTTCCAGTGTAAGATGAGCTGCAAAGTCATCTGTGACATGATTAGGATCCCCTCCAGGTAATGCTGCACATATTGGACAGATCTGAAACAACAAAGTGAGAAAAAAAAAAAAAAACAAACACAACCAACTTTACACAAATCACAAAACACAATTCAGAGTTGATCACTTGATATGGATTCTTATACTTTAAATATCACATTCTAATCCTACACCTAAACAGCCACAATTTAAAACAGTAAATGTGTTCAAACACAGCTGTTAATTGTAGCATCTTTTAAAGTCTCACTTTTCCTTGTAATTATGCTTTTAATAATACCATGGAAACCAAAAAGTAAAATTTTCAAATCCTATCTGCAATGTTTCAGCTTTCAATATTGTCTTTATATGTCAATTCCAGAACAGACAGTAGGTCTAATTACACAGGATTACTGCTTGAATGTACCTACATATGACATTATCAAGTTCATTTACTGCTCTTTGAATCCTCAAGCGACTTCTCATTCATCTCACCAGTGAAGTGTAGGAAGGAGAATGAAACCAGATGCAAATATTCATTAAAATATCCCAACTGAGACCACCCACTGCAATAACACAAGTAGAAATTTGGTAGAGAAACTCCTTATTCCTACCAAGTATTTTGAGAGACAGCATTATGGTTTTGTTTTTTTTCTTAAGCCTAAATCCACATTTAAGAAAAGTCTAGGGACACTTACTGCCATAGCAACCTTCATTTATTATTTTGATTTTTCCCCCCAATGACTGCAACCACCTGAGAGAACCGTGCCTTAAAAGTCCTTTGCAACAGTTTTGCAGGCCAGCCTTCAAGCTTGACAGAACACATGTTAATAAGCCAGAAAGCAGAAACTTTGATATAGTATATGCTAGGTCTTAACTACTCTTGCAAGGATATCAACTTGGACTTTGCAACTGATAAGGCTGTAAATTAGGGGGGAGACTCCAGATTGGGAGGGGTGAGGGAATCAATAGAACCATACAAACCTATGAAGATAAATGCAGGGGGAAGGGAGAGCCAGGACAAACAAAGGGGAGGGTAGACAGAAACGTGTATAAAGTGGACTGGTCACATGTAAAACAGAGGTGGTCAGTATGTTTGACTAAACCTGATCACCACAGTCTGCCTTGTCTTCCTATATCTTCTTATTAAATTTTAACAATCTCTGCATAATGTCACTGTCTATCCCATGTATATGTATGCTGCAAGGACTAAGTGCCAGCTACTGGTGAGACCTGTGTATGTATGAACAAAAATTGGTGCCAGATACTGGAGTCAGACTAGGGTTGTAGGTGTCTCTGTGGCCTGTGGTGTCAGCTACTGGAACAAGTATCAGTAGTTGGAGGGGCCATAGCTCTTTAGACCTAGGGTGGGTACTACAAACTTTGTGCCTGAAGTGCCTGCTACTGGGGGAGCTGTCATAAGTGTACTTGGTGCCAACTACTCCAGTCAGACCAGAGGTGCAGGCACCCCTGGCCTGTGGTGTTGGCTACTGGACTGAGTGGGGTCTTAAGATCAGCTACCAGAGTGAGTCATGGTCTCTGCCTCCAGCCACTGAGGCAGGAACAGTATGTCTCCCAAAACACAGCTAACAGGGGAGAAATCAGCATGAGTGAGGAGTCCAGCACTAGTAGCTGAAACAGGACAATCAGTCACGGCCCATGTGGTACCTGGTGCCAGCTGCTGGGGAAAAGAGAGTGGTTGCCTGCATCTTCCCCAAACCTGGTGTGCATGTGTATTGGCTAGCAAACTTCAATCTGGACCTAGCAAATGAGTAGAGAAGAGCCTCAAGTCTAGGCAGGAGTATTAAGCAGACAAGAGTCTGTGCTAGTATGCCCAGGGGGACTTGTGAATGTGGAGTGTTTGTGAGATGAGTGCATGAGTGTTTGCTAGTGAGCATCAAGCTGGACTAGCTGGCAAATAGGAGACCTGTGAAGCAGGTAACAGTGCCTGGGATCCAGGCTGGGGTACTGGACAAAGAGGGCCATGCCAGTACTCAAGGGATCACAGTGAACATATGTGTGCTTGTGAATCTAGAGAGCATCATGTACCTTCACTAGCAGCAACCTTTTATCTCTACCAGATGAAGAGGAAGGAGGGAACTTGGCTGCCTATACTTATGTTTTATGCAAGTTCTACGTGTAGGTGCTGTTGAAGGCAGCACTGTGTCTGTGGTCATCTGTGTGATGGGCCATGTGTCAGCGTCCTCTGTGTGTGTACAGGTCTCCAAAATATGTGCTCGGCTTCAGTAGTGGTTGAACCTCCAAATGGGCAAGTGGCAGCTGCATCCCTCAGTCTGGACATGGGCCCTACATCCCCAGGCTGGGCTTCAGCAGCTGAGCAGAAGGGAGTCCTGAGCTGGATAAGGCAGCCATGCTCTTAACATCCCTTAAAATTAACAGATCACCATATTACTTGGAATGAAATCCAGTATATTATTAAAAAGCCTTTAGCTAGTTAGCCTTCAAACATCACACTTGACAGTTTCTGGATCTGTTCCCTTATTACCATCACCTCCCCATGTATACAGGTATACTGGTTTTGGCTGGGATAGCGTTAAATTTCTTCATAGTAGCCCATATATTGCTATGTTTTGGCTTTGTCACCAAAGGAGTGTTGATAAAACACCAATGTTTTAGCTATTGCGGAACAGTTCTCAAACATCAAGACCTTTTGTGTCTCTCACACTGCCCCAACAGCAGGTAGACTGGGGATGTACAAGTAGTTGGGAGGGGACACAGCTGAGACAGCTCATCCCAACTTACCAAAGGGATATTCCATACCATATGCCATCATGCTCAGCAATAAAAAACACAGGGAAGAAAGGAGGATGGTTCAGTTACAGTGTTTGTCTTCCCAAGAAATCATTACATGTGATGGAGCCCTGCTTTCTTGGAGATGGCTAAACATCTGCCTGCCAATGGGAAGGAATGAATTAATTCCTTATTTTGCTTTGCTTGCATAGGCAGATTTTACTTTCCCTATTATCTCAACCCACAGTTTTTTTCACTTTTACCCTCCTTATTCTCTCCCCCCCTGCCATCCCATCCCATCCCATCCCATCCCATCCCATCCCATCCCATCCCATCCCATCCCCCTAGGGGTGGGGGAGAAGTGAGCAAGCAGCTGTGTATGCCGGTTGCCAGCTAGGATTAAACCATGACCAGTATTTTTGGCATGCAACCGAGGACTCAAAGGGTTTTAGATAATGACAGATTTGACCAGAGCATATTAGAGGGAACATAGAATTATTATAGCTGTTTAACCACTGCTGACCATAATATTAACTTATCTGTTCTCAGTATTAGTTTATCTGATCTGTGCCATGCTCCCTTTTTTGCTGTTCACATTTAAGACTTTTTGGCTTGAGAAGACAACAGGAGCTGTCCCCACGGCCAACAGAGCCAGTTCCAATCAGCTCGAAGACAGACTTGCCCCTGGCTAAAGCTGAGCCAATCAGTGATGGTGGTAGCATCTCTGTAATAATATATTTAAGAAAGTAAAAAAACTGCACAGCAGCAGCTGTGAGAGAGGAGTGAGGAAATATGAGAAAAATAACCCTGCAGACACCAAGGTCAGTGGAGAAGGAGGGGGAAGAGGTGCTATAGGCAATAGAGAAGAGATTCCCCTGCAGCCAGTGGAGAAGACCATGGTGACACAGGTTGTCCCCCTTCAGCCCTTGAAGGACCCCACATCAGATCAGGTGGATGTGCTCTGAAGAAAACTGCAGGCAATGTTGAGGAGCTGAGTAATGCCCCTCCTTATCCTGACCAATGATAATTTTGCCATATTTTCTACCCATCCTGTTGCTGGGGAGGGAGGTGAGAGAGAGGAGCTTGATGGGCATCTGGCAGCCAGCCAAGGTTGACCCACCCCACCCTGGACCTTTCACTTCAGTCTAGTTGCTGCTTTACTAAATACAAAATTAATCCGCTAAGTGTGACTGAGTAGCAGAAAAGTGATGTCTTCATTCTGAAACTTGATTCAAAGATGATATTTGATTGCATTTCTTACAATTTTCAGAGCTGCAACCCTAAAAAAGACCCCTCTACCTGAATGCTGCTTTTGAAACCCAATATCAACAGTAACAATCATCATAATTCCAGCCACATACATCTGAACATGTCCTGCATTTCTGACCATTATCCTTAATCACTTGATGGAGAAATAATAATTACTCCAGTTTTAAACCTAAAAATGAAAAAAATATACACCAATAATTCATATGTTTTTAGGGAAGACCAAGACACTTTTGAGTCTCAGAATAGGCTGACTAGTTGTGAGAGACTGGAGGACATTGCTGGCTCAAAACATTTTGGGTGCGTGTGTGAGGGGAAGGAACAGGTCGGGCCTTGCCTTTGGTGAGATGATGCACTGCCCCGTACACCCCACTCTCCCTGGGCCTGTATCCCAGCCCTACAATGGCTGCCAATCACTGGCACGCTGGAGGCAGTGTTCCACATCTCATCCCTGGAGCCTCAGTCTAGCCCCAGAGTGGCCAGATGTCCCACCTGAGGGAAGGGCCCAGGAGAGCCAAAGGGTACTTAAACCAAAGCATGAGGCGAGCACATGTCTTGACCCTACCTCCTCTTGGAATTTCTATCAGATGAACACTGCTGGAACCAGGAGTGGCAGTTATGTTTGTTCTTTTCTATATTTATTCTCTTTCTCTTTCTTAAGAAACTTAGCAAACTCCCTCTTCTTGGAGTTTTGACTAACTTAAAATCAAATGGGCTTGGAGTTTGCTAAGTTGAATGGGCTGAAGTTAATGCTTTGTGAAATGCTTTATGTTGATTGAATGTTGCTCTAAACTTTTACCAAAGTTCTCTGATTTTTTTAAGTTGCCAGTAAAGTTTTTTTTTGTTGTTGTTTAGACCTCTTGAGAATATCTTGATGGTATTTCTCCTGTGCGTCTAACTCAGAGTACATGAAAAACCGTAAGCCCTTTTAAGAGGCTTGTCAAGAGAGGTTTTGGGGGTCTTACACCAGTTTTATTTCTTTTACTACTCCTTGATATAAGGCCCTTGGCAGGCACTAAGGGGAGAGATTGTCCTTCTCCCACATAAGTTCTCAGAAAAATTTTCTTCAAGCATGCACATTTTTATAGGGATCTACAACAAAAATAACTAAACAACAGTTCCCTGAATGTCCTTCTGTAATCATACATTCCTCAGGCATAAACAGTATTCACACACAAATATGAATATATTTCCTACTGCTGGAAAGATATCCAAATTTCTTGGTCAAGAATTTAACTTAGGATTGATAACACACATAACTGTTGAATTAGTGAAGTGGGTGTTAGAAATAAATACAAAACATACAACTGCACCATAAAGGGAAATCTAAAAACAGGGCTACAGACTTTCCTAAAAAGAAAATTGTCTGAACACAAAGCAGTGCAAGCATGTAGTTTCTCAACACTGTAATGAGGGTTGAGAACAAACTATTTCTAAGAGTATCAAAATCCAAGTTATTTATTATGTTATTGTTTCCATAGCAAAGAAGTCACCTTGCATTTCAGAAAAATTTCAGACCTTCTGGCACAAGCAACAGTAACATCTAGATGTAAAGACTTGAGAAGACTCGAGGAGAACGCTTACTGACAAAAACAGAAGCAAAACAATTGTTGCATTAGGCTATTATATGGTATGTAATTGCTCTGCATCAATGGCCACTGTTGAAATCATCAGAAAAAATCAAGTGGAAGGGTTGAAGGAAACAGCAAGGGCCACTTTATAAAAAAACCCCAATATATTGAAAATCAATATATCGATATTTTAAAAAGTTTTTATTTTTATAAAGGTTTAACCTTTTCTGTAACACCAGGATTTAGTGGCCTGCACACCAAGGACCCAGGAACTCAGCTGCATAACTGACTCAGACTGATGAGAGAGTGCTGTGAGAAACTCTAGAGAGAAGTAAAGGTGATGATGTAGGCACTGTTAACAGCTCAAGGAGTCAATAGGGAAAACACCAGCATAGCGTGTGTGTATGTATGCTACATACCTTCCTGGTCAGCATTTAAATTACCACATACTTCAAGGAAAAAAAAACACCTAATTTTCTGGATATTTTAATATACTTTCACTGTAATTTAAAAACAATGCTGAAGCAGCTTACCACCTCTGTTGATGTTTCTGCATGTTCAGAAGCAACATGTTCCTGAAGAGATGTTTCTGTATAACCCATCTTTCCACAATAAGGACAAGTAAAAGACTGTGGCTGCTCTACAGAGAAAGCTTCTCCACCATAATACAAATCTGGAAAAAGATGATATTTTAGGAATGGTTCTTTTCAAGCAGGATAGCTCATTATTTATATAACTTCTGTATATATACACTTATGTACATGCAATCACTATAAATTTCATTAAATAATTAATCAAAATAAACATTTTCCTTCTGCACAAAGTGTATATGCCAATACTATAAAGCTGTTCAATGACTTAACTTCCAAAAAAATAAACAGACTACATGATTTTTACATTAGCAAACAACATGGCTCTTCCTGAATGTTAGCAAACTAAGTCTGATGGTGCTGGTGAACCATCATTTTTCTCCCCATCCTTGTTTTTCACCATAGGTGAGCTTGTATTACAGGCAAAATCACTGTAGATGCATTGTGCTCTCACAGCAAATCTAT
>WBNO01032029.1:274786-303351 GCA_013400575.1 Peucedramus taeniatus | reverse complement strand
TAAAATAATAGTAGCATGTCCTTTCCCATGATAAAACAGAGGTGATATACATTCCATGAGTTAAAAGCTCTACTCCAAACCATAAATCATCTTCAACATATAAAAGGAGGAAACTATTGTTAATACAGACATATGGGCTACAGCATCAATCTGAATCTCTTCTGATTGGTTGCACTGGAATGCAGGATTGCACCCCTCCAAGTTCCTGCATTAGCCACGCATGTTCAATGCTGACAAGTCGTATTAAAATTCTTCGGGAACCCTGATCTCTCTAGGAAAGCACATCTGCAGGTCACCCACTCCTACCCGACTTCACAGAACACTCTGAGCTGGAAGCCACCCACATTCCTACGTAAGTGGCCCACACAGGGACCAAATCCATGACCTTGGCATTAACAGTACCATGCTCTAACCCACTGAGCTGACCTCAGGGTGACTTAGAACCATCTGAGAACTACTCATGACATTCAACACAACCAGCTTAGACTGGACCTGGCAAAAGCTTTTCCCCAGAAGTCTATTGTAGCTTATTGCTGCTGCTGTCATCTAGGATCCTAAGTCTTCAGAGGAAAGCACAGGTTGGTTTACTAAAATTATACAGCCTTTAAACAAGACAATTTCAAAGACCAAAGACCTTGTGGATTCTTTGAGGTCCCCCACTTCTCCAAAGATCTTAAGTGTTGTGGTTAAGAGTTTCCTTTACCAAGTATATCTCTTCCTCTGGGTGTACTTTCTCTTCAGTGATGAGGGATAGCCTTTCCCAGCCCTCCCAAACGTGGTCTTTCAGATCATAGCTCTACCTCTGACACAGACCATAGATAAGTAAAAATATCCTGGTTCAAAAAGAGTTAGTTATGTGCCCATTTTCACCCAAGATATCTAGCCATGGCAACTTTAATTCCTTGAAGCTTTGTACTGGAGGAGCTTCACTGCCTCACTGAGTATGTCCTCAGCATGGCATATCCCAGGCCCTACACCATACTAGCAAGGTGGTCTAGTTTCAAAACTGCAGCTGGCTGTGGCTAGCCAGGCTTAGCCATAAACTGCCATCACAGCTAAGATGTTGGATGAGAGAGAAAATGGGAGTTAGAGAATTAGTAACCTACTTACATAAGGAATTTACCAATCCATGTGAAATAAGATTAAACAATGTCATTCTTCACCACAGAAAAGTTATCCTGGGACATGTTGCAATGAATGTTGCATTCCAACAACATTTGACAAAATTACTATATTCCCTATTGCTTTATTCATAGAGATTCTTCTTCAACAGGAGAAAGCTTTACATACAGCCTACTGCAGCACAATCTTTTTGTCTACAATAACATGAACTGAACCCTCTGCAAGTCTGAAAAGCTCTGTGTTCACACCAAGTGTACGAAAACACTTTGTTGCCAAGGAATTTTTTTTTTAATCTACCTACACTACCAATTTTAATGAGACAGATATTATAAAATATTGTGAATGTCCTTTTCCTCTTCTAACCACACCAAAAGACAGTAGGTGTTGTATATGGGAATATATAATGTATGTCCCTGTGGCACCCCCAAATGCATATGTGAACCCTCTGACTGTGCCTCTTTACATTAGCTATGCTAGTATAAACTAAAGTCACAAGTCAATTTGTTTTTAGAAGAACAGAAACAACACATTAGCAAGCTAGAAACAGGTTGGTTTCTGGGTTCTAAAAACACAATTTGGTTAAAAAAGTAAAAACAAAGACATATTGCTCAGTCCCTGTCATCTCCTCTATGTGCACACACATGTCACCACACAGAGTTTATCACGCGAGGAGGAGGAACATTTCTGAAAGACCCCATTGTCCAGATCTTGGCAGCACATCACCATAGTACAACTGTTCATTTCATACATGTGTAAGACAAGCAGAATTTGACCTTTATTCTTTATTCAATGGAAGTTCAGAATTTGCAAAATCCTGCAAAAGCTACAGGGTGCATTCTGAAGGTATATTTTATATATGCATACAAGCATGTATATGCATGTTTGCTACTGTCAGAACAGTAGAGCAATTTTAATAGATTTTGTAGGATACTTTTTTGGGATATCATAGAATCATAATCCTTTTGTATCTGTAGATTTCAAGTTTTTACTCCAAAATCTTATCTGTTATTAGCATGAGGGTATTGATTGGAAAACAGAAATACAAAAGACAAAATCAATCCCCTACAGTTGTGAAGTAGACTAGTAAGTCCAGAAGTATAATTTACTTAATTGTAGCAATAATTCAGTGTCCTACCAACTGAACAACACTCTCATGAAAGAACAGCACAAAGAACAATAAAAACAACACCAGAAGAAAACATTCATGTGAATTTGCAAAGAAAGCCCTGTGTTTACAGATTACCTGTTTACAATCTGAAGACTGAGCTTTAACAGAAATGCAAGACGAACTTTACATAATCTTGAGTATTTATGTGCCAAGAAATGTAAAGGGCTATAGGTTAAAAAAATTAGTCACAGGGTTACCACCTGGAATTTTGCAAGCAAAGGAAGCACCACCATGCTACGGTACCACAGTATCCTCTCCAGTGCTACCAGCAGACATTTCCTTGGACAGCTGTACTGCGCTGTCACTGGAGAATGAGTAGCATGGTTATTTCTCTAGGGTATAGAGCAGGTTTTGATTTCTACACAAAAAAAACTGATAGACAGAAGCTTCAAAGGGGAACAAGTCCCAGCTCTCCCCTGTTCCTCTCACATCACAGCACTGATGGGCTAGCAAAGATCAAGCATAAAGGAGCCTTCAAAGAAACATTGCTCCCATTCATAAAGGCGTATTTACCTCATTCTGTCTAATTTCACCACACAGAAGCTACCCCAAAAAACATAAGGTTTAACCACTCTTTTGAGCCTGAGGACACAAAACTGAGTTGTGAGCAGAAGTCAGGCAGACTTCTCAAAAGCTTTTAAGTCAGGAAACTGGTTCACTTCCTTCTTTTCATCACAAATGCACAATCAAACATATCTATACACGCTTTAGGATTCTTTCTTTAATGTGGTTATTTGCTCAGGAAAAAACAATGCTCTGAGCATTACTGCAGTTCAGATAATAATGTCCAGTTCACATCTTTAAATCACTTCCTTTCAAAATGTATTAATGTTACATGACTTTAACAGTCTCTCAGATCCAGTGTTCCACTCAAAACAATAAACAGAGCAACAAAACTACTTCAGTAGCCTCTCTTGGTCTTTGTATAGAATATATTTGTCACTATTTTAACAAGCAGATTCCACAGACTTGGAAGACAAATTTATAGAGAAACATAATTAAAGCATAATTTTACACGCCTATCATGGAAAAGAAAATGAATGGTCCAGCTTACCACTCCATTTAGAATGCTGGAAGTTAAATAAAATAAAATATATTTCAATTTTATTTAAGTGACTTGCCAACACCAGAGAGAAAGTGTCAGATTTTTACTTTTCTCTTACAGCTTTATACCTAAGATATCATTTGTATTAAAAGAGATACCATTCCCTTATTTAAACAGTTACGCTGCTTCATGCTTTGTACTCACCATTTGTGGTCATGTACTAAAACATTATAATCATTTTCACTGGATCCAATTCTACTATATCCTTAAAAAACCAGGAAAGCAAGCCTAAAGAAAACAAACTAAAACAGGCGCTCTTTCCCAAACTGTTCTTCTTGTATACATTGTCACTGCAATGCTGCTCCAAGTCACTGCTACACTGTAGAGCCACAGTGCCTACAAAGCAATTCAATTTGCACCAAAATTTCACAAACCCAGTACTTGTCTTTTGGTTACACACCAGGTTCGTGCATCCAGTCCAAAATCCAAAAACACTGAAAATACCAAAGAAGAAAAGCCTATACTTGTACCATGGTATTTCAGCTTTACAGATACTTGGCTAAAGAAATTATTGCCCCAAGGAAAACTACTTGAATGCTTAAAATGAGAGTCTTTATTTCTTTATTCCTAAAACCTGAGAACCGTGGAAGTAGAAATCCCAGAGGCAACTTGAGACCGTCCCCTTCTTTAGAGACAACTGTTTTGCTTAGAACGCACAAATATTTAAAATGAGTTTTCATCAAAATCTGTCTTTTCTCTCCTTATATTCACCTATAAATACCCATTTGATTTTACCAAGAATGACTTGCAGTTAGCAAGTAAATATGAAAAAGATGCATTTGCTGAAGAAGATTAGGGAAAATGGCTGCAATTTCTGAGTGCAATTCCTATCAGTGTGGTTAACTGAATTTAGACACCATTCACACAGAAATTCTTATATCAGATAATTAAGCAAATCAGGTTTTATCAGCTTTGTAAGTTCTTAAACCAATTCTAACACAAGAATTTTCTGGTGATAATGGTATTCCTAAAGCACATATAATTAACTTCAAGCATATGGATAGTCCCATGTGAATTGTTTGCATGACCAAAGATATACACATCCATACTGGCATGATCAGAACCTAAACTGAAAACAAAGATGTTCTGATATTCTTCCCATGAAGTCAAACACATTGGTAACCTAAAAAAAAGTTTGGGATTTTTTTTTTAAACAGAAGTGTCAACAACTGCTTAGATGTATGAGTAACAGTAATCTTTCTTAAAACTCCCAATGTCTTTTTCCATATATAGGAAATTTTGCTATGGGAAAGTACCGTTATTGAATTATGTCTCAGACAGATGCACACACTACTTGTGCTGAACACGGTTAGAATGTCAGAAGAGATGCAACAGCAGGCACGGCTTTGCTCTTGGCTGTTATTTTCTGGAAATCAGCTCTCAAAAACGCTCCACATCTTCAAGTTTTTTAAGTTTATGTTGGTATGTTGCATTATTAACACAAGGTAACATATCCAAAGAAGTTGACTAGGCACCAATTCACAAACTGTGAGTTTTCAAAAGAGTATGTTTCTTAAAAATGTTTTTTTTGGTGAATAGTAAGGCAACTAGACAGAGATGTTGACTATTTGTGTTAACATCTACTGAGTGACTCCTTGGTCCCTTCTGAATTCTTGGTCTACCAGCATCCCAAAGTTCTGATTACTCCAAAGAACAAAATAATGAAATCTCATAGAAGTAGCGTCCATTTCCGCACAGAAAATTATCTACTGAATATAGCTACTATTAACTAAATTGTAAGCAAGCAACTACTCCAAATTATTTTTAAACCTTTAACTAATAACTGGTTAGATAATAAATAATAACTGATAAGATAATTTCACTGCATTATTTCCCATTAATTCAAACACTGGGAGCTAAATCCACAGTCGTGAATTTAACACTCACATTAAGAGTATTGTTGAAGCCACTGTGACTTTTCTCTTGAAGCAGGCAGGATTTGGCACTTCTGCACTAATACTCAGTGGTGTTCCTACTAAAAGGACACTGAAGCTGTTAGCTATCTTTAAGATACTAAAGCAGCCTCTTGACTCATTGGCATTCTTTCCATAAGATAATGTCAAATGGGAATATCTGATCTCTGCCTTTTAATTGCTTGGCTTTGGGGGTTTTTTAATGGCATGGCAGTTGAGGTTACACATACACATTTAATTTTCACTAAGGATTATCCCCAGGCACATGCTTATAAACTCTGCTGATCTCAGCTTCTTACAACATATTTTCATGTCTTTACCATTACTTCTAACTACACTAGTGGGTAGGGTTGTTCATCCACATTCCATCCCCTTTTCTTCAAATATCAAACTGTGAAAAATATCAGACTGTGAAAGCTGAGATGTGGCTTCCAAGTGGACCTCAATAGGCAGATCCCAAATAAGAAAATGGGGGAAAAAAATATATCCAATTTAAAATCACAGCTAGAAAGGTCCATTAGATACAAGACCAGCAGAACCTAGCCCAGAAGAGTATTTCAAAGTTTTTGTATTACGATTTATTTTTAATTTGTTTTACATCATGTTCGGGTAGACTAAGAGCACAAGCCAACAGGAATATATTACTCAAGTCCTCTCATCTCTCTGAGCTGGGAGAATACACCCACTCCCAGAGGAAAAGTAGGGAAGACCCCAGTGAAATTTATCAGGCACAGAACCAGATGTTAAGAGTATGCCACCATGAACCACCAGAAGAACCAGGAATAAGTACCAATTCCTTAGCAAAATCTACATACACTAAATACCCAATGTCTGTGGATGTGGGCTTTTATTGTGCACAAACCAGCTAACGGCCCACAAATACCTGTTTTTCAGAGGCAGGTTTGACATGCATTCTTTTATACTTCATCATTATTCAAAGCCAGGTCCTTTGTGCCTAGGAAAGAAAATGTGAGGAAGGAGCAGAAATAGACCAAATATCGACTAAAAGGGAAGGTTAGGTACTGACAGTAAGCACACTGACATATTTATATATATTCATTTTTGCTTTGTCCCACCAGCAAGACAACAGAACAAAGAACTAAAGGGGTAAATTACTTCAATCATATTCCCTCAGAATTAATTTCCTTTCAAAAATTGGTTTCTGCCTAGGAGGCATAGGTTAATTATTGAAAATGTTGGTGATCATTTTTCCCTTCACTACCTCTCGCTAATAAACTGCAAAGAAGGGCAAGCCACGCAGCATTTCTTCTTATTTTCTTTGTAAATTGCACTTAAATTTTCATCTCTCAACCGAAACAACAGTAATTACACTTCATTACTCATATCTGACGCAAAATCTGCCTGTAAGCAAAAGCCCATTATTCCAGCAATTTGCAGATGACCCTGTGAGTTTTAACATCTATTGTATTGCTAAAAAATTATTTTGCTACATTCAGAAAGGCTGAAAGCTGCAACAGCTTCAATTAAAATATATTAAACAACAATTGGCAAAGTGAAATGCAGAGCTGTATAGTCATATTTGAAACAATATTGAAAATATTATAACAGGCCAAAGAGTCTGATAAACATTTCCATCCATGTGTAACAGTTATAAATAGAGGAGACCATTTATTTTAGCTAAAGGACAACACCACTATTTCATGAAAACCTCCAAAGCTTCAAAATATGGTCTTTATCTTCATAAGAACAAAACTGTTTTGGCACTTTCCCAAAGCTGAAATAATGTTGAAATGTTTGATTCTGGAAATAAAACTTTAGCTTTGGGTTCTGGGTAAGGATTTTTCCTCTGTTTTCCACAGAGGAATTATAAGATAGACACGAGAGCTCATTCAACTCCATGTTCTGCTTGGGGACAAAAGAGTTTCTTGCTGTAGCACCAAATTGAATCTCTTCATCCCAGATATGGAAAAATGTCATCAAGCAGTGCCCCAGCAAATCCTTTCTTCCCCATGGTTAAAGAGCTAATGGGTGCCCCACCATGGAGAAACAAATTGTTCTCAAACAACCCTGACACTCCTGACACAGCCTCATGAAATAGGATACAAAAGCATCAAGCTGCTGCAGCAGATCCCTGTAAAGATCCTCCTAAATCTGATAAAGGGACATGAGATATTCAGGAAAATCAGAGAAAATGAAATGGAGAATGCAGAGTCACAGAAAAAAGAGGTGAACACAGTTTTGTAAAAAACCAAAAGGCAGGAAATTAATTTATATTTTTGTTTTGTACAGAAAATCACCACAGACACCATTTGTTAGTAACAAATTGATTCTATAAATAAATATGATTCTACAAATATATTTCCTTAGACCATTTTAGTCAGGTCCTGAAAGAAACAAATGTGTGCCTCATGAGGAAAGGTAGATATTGACATGCAGTGCCAATAATAAAATAAAAATTGCGAAAATATTTTAGTTTGACATTATAAGTAATGTATTTTACATGGTTTGCTTTGGTTTGGTTTTGTCTATGAGTCAAGCAAAAAAAAAATTTTTTTAAATGCTAATCTGTAGTCCTACATAAAGATCAAAATAATTCAATGTAAGTTAAATACTTCAACATGATCAAAACCGAATAATTTTCTCTACATAAAAAACCCTAAATCACTATATCTCTATAATCAAGATTTAATTGTATCATAACTTGTCAGAGCAAGACCATCACAACATTTTTATCAGTGTTATTAAAAGGCATAGTTTAAACACCATGTGTAGCTTTAAAAAAATCACTCTAACAAAAGATTCTCCTATTACAAATGGTAATATCATGGCTACATTTGTCTTTGTTTTTAAGACATAAATTGTCACTGTGATTTACAGCTCCATTTGCAGCTCATTCCCAGGTCCAATAATATATGTTAATATGCTAATAAAATACAGAAGTATTACTAACTTGCAGGGTTGGCATTTCCAAGAGAAAACTATTTATATTGCAGGGATCTTTCCAAGATTATTTCAAAACACCATATATGGCTGACTTACAAAATCCAAAAAAATTCTAATCAGCTAAAGTTACTTTCACTAATTAGGTGATTTAATTATTCAGCTGACATGTTTTAGAGAAAATCACCAATACCCTTTCATTTAGTCTGCAATTCTTTTTAAAAAAAGATTGTTCATTCTGGCTTTTTCTTTCTTCTGTGAGTAGAATTAGACATGACAGCTTTGTTTCTCAACTACTTAGATTAACAGATTATCAAGCATGTTTTTATTCTTCAATAGTAAAAGATGCTTTCAAAGACATGAAAGATGTAGTGGCTAGAGGCTACGTAGAAATTACTTTCTGCCAACTTTAGACACACTTTCATGGCAGTAACTTTTTTAACAAAATAGTTAACTCCATTATATTCCTAGGGACATGGCAGACTCTAACTGTGAGTGCTTTGTTTTAAGCTATATGGTTTTATATAAATAGAGCTTTGGATAGGGATAACACTGTAATGAAATCTGATTGAACACAGATGTCAGAGTAAATGAACATAACAGTCCTTTCTGGCCCAATAAAGCATGAAATTATCCCACCAATTCTCTTTTCATCTCTAACACAGTAGATTTTGCAGACCTCATCCTTTGCAAAGAAGGATGCCAAAAGACAAGAAGCCTCTTCATCTTCCCCTCCTGGCTATGCTGCCTTGAGACATCTCCAAAGGCCTCACCCTAGCAAGGGAAGGGCCAGAGCTGGCCTCTGCCCTTTGCCATTTCAGCTGAGATGTATCAGCTGAGCATTTAGCAGAGATTGTCTCAGCATGGGTGGTGGTCTCAGTCCTGGCTGCAGCAGCCAGGGAACCTCGAGGCTGCACTGAGCCACAATCTGGGCATCCCTCCCTGCCATGGTGACTCTGAGAGCACCAAAGAGCAAGGACACCCCAGAGAAACTGACCTGGAGCCGGTACTGAACACATAGACACTGCTCAGGCAGGCTCAGGAAATAACGTATGAAGTATCAAAGAAAATCAAATCTATTTCCTGATGTAGATTTTGCTCACTCAAGCAACTCAGTGACCTTTTCCCTTTAGTATCTTTGTCCATTTGCATTCATTCTCATAGGGAACATGTTTTCAGTTATTTACACTAGGAAAATTTAATTGAAGATTACACTTATGCACACAGTCTGCAAACCATCACAGCTTTCAATCAATTTATCACAAAAAAGCAATTTGCTGAAACTCTAATCTTATGTTTGTAAAGAAAATTCAATTTGAACCCTAAATCCCACTGAAATTCACTGGAAGTCAGGTCCCTTGACTTCCTTAGTCTCCTTGGGAAATTTTAACCTCAGTTATTAAGTTATTCTGACAGAGAGAGAGAGAGATTGACAGGGAGGTCCTCAAGGAACAATACTGGAGTTGCTTGGAATAACCATGATTGCAAGTGTTACCAGTGGTCTCTGCTGCTGTTAGAGCTTTTCCAAGTCTAATGAAAATTGATCTGGCATCTTCCCACTCTATGGGAGTTTTCTACAACATGTGACAGAAGAGACATGTCTTCACACACTGTTGGATCCTTAACTACATGTTCAGATTCATACTGATGAATTTGCCAACATAACAAGTGGAAGCCCACAGCTCATAAGCAAAGAATAAAAATGCCCATCATTTAAAACTGAAACACCTAGTACTCCTCCAAAGAGCAAATATAAAGCATGTATGACATTTTTATACTGCATGTTATACCTAACTGCAATTGTTATCTACTGTAGTGATCATTTTAAAGAAATTATATTGTCATGAGATTAATTTATGACAGTGCTGACAGAGTTTCAACAGGGCACTCACAAATATTTATTAAACACATACATTTGAAGGTGCAGTGCAAGCCCTTGTTTGTCTCTTGTACAATGACTGGTTGTCATTGTACAAGAGACACATAATGTGAAAGTTAAAAGGATAAAATGCAGCACTAGCAAGAAGGCTCTTAATTTTTCAATCAATTTTAATCATACTGGCTTCTAACAAACTCTGCAAATAAAAACACAGTCTACAATAAAAACTGCCTCAAGAACAAACATCTATCACATTGCCTTGAACTAAAACTGTTGTATTAATTATTTATATATGCTAACAGAACATACTTAGATACATATGTTTGTATCATTAGACAGATAATTGTATCTGACACATGCCTACTCCTAATCCACATTTCAGTTCTCTAATAAATTTTAAAAGTTTTAAAAAACATCCCAAGAGTACAAGTCTACTTCTGCCATCAGCTATATTCAGACCACAAATGGCACAGACAAAACAAAACAAGTTTAAAAAG
Source organism: Peucedramus taeniatus (assembly GCA_013400575.1). Classification (NCBI taxonomy): domain Eukaryota; kingdom Metazoa; phylum Chordata; class Aves; order Passeriformes; family Fringillidae; genus Peucedramus; species Peucedramus taeniatus. The sequence continues at coordinate 292,766 of WBNO01032029.1, read as the reverse complement.
GGTCTGCAGAACTTTTGAGAAACACAGACCTTCATCTCCTGTAGCCTCTTATGCAGTTAAAGTTCTTCAGCTGCTTTTATCAAGTGTATCATGGTAACACTCATACACAGAACACAGGAGTCAGAACACTGAAAACAGGGCACAGTACATTCAGTTTTGAGATCTCTCACAGTAATTTCCTTTTCCACCAAGCAGGTCACCTGCTGCATGCCCAAGGTCACCCCATGTTACACCAGAGTAACATGTCCTTGCCTAGAGGCCAATTCTAACCCCCAAAACTATGTAAACCCTTCTCAAACAGATCATGCCTGCTCCATTTGTGCTCCCAAACACCATAGCTAGTTTGCTCATCACTTTGTAAGTGCTTTGTGGAGATTTTCTGAGCCAGAGACATGCTTGCAGAACCAAGGCTTTTGCTGGTTCAAGCACATTTAAATCACCATCTGCTAACTCATAAAATAAACCACTCAGGCAAATGTTTCTTTCAGAACACACAAATGATAGTAAGACAGCATTATGCTTTTCAAACACTAAAACTGTTGAGAAAAGATTAGCAACTGAAAGATCAAAACAGTGCACTGACAACACCAGCAGAGATGCGGCAGCAGAACCAGACACTTGTTCCTAGCTAACACAGCTGAATAACCAAACTAAAATGTTACTTCTCAGTTTCATACCTGTGAAACTGTGTAGGTAATTCTAACAGCATGCATCTCCTTTTTTAGTGGAGGAACAACTCAGAGGTACCACCCCAGGCTTTTCCCTTCAGGACATTTAGCACACAGCTGATGGACATCGCCTTTCCCAGCTATTTTTTGTGAATATGTCCATTCATTTCTGTTGTACCTTTACAAATGTCCACAGAGAAAATATTTTATTTGACACAGTAGTTTTGTTTCCATAAAATCACAGAAAATATGTAATGTTTCAATTACAGAATTGACTCAGAAGACGCATTATTACATAGTGCAAAAAACCTATGTGCATAGTTTTAAAAGAAAATAAAAAGTAAAAAGCTTAAATCACACCATGTTCTCCTTTACATTGATGTGATACAGAAAAAAACCGCACAGAAATCAATGAAATGTCTTCAGATTGTCATAGGAAGAAACAAAATTAGAAAACAGCCTTCTCCTCCTTATTGCCCAGTTTCAGGACTATTCTGAAGACTCCCAGATGGAAAATAGGAGCACTGATTAGGGGATTAGTAATTAGCCATTTAGCACTTAGCTTTTCAGTAAGCTCACCTGAGCCATACGTTTTATGTGCTGTTTATGTTTACTGTTGCTACTTTATTCCACTCAAAAGAAAAGAAAAAATAGGCAGCTTTCATTTTTGAGAGATCTTCTTCCAGGAAAAAAAAAAAATTTGCAACAATTCTAAATAATTTTAGCTATTACTATTGACTGGTTTGTCTAATTTCCTTTCCAAAGTCCTCCACTGTCATAGCACCACTGCACAGCTTCCCAGAGATCTTCATGCCAAAGACATCATCACTCAAATAATACAAGGTATCTGTGGCCAGGGAGGAGATAAAGGAAGGCCAAAAATTGAAGTCTTAATCTTAAAGAATGGAGCTATTCACCCTCCTGAACTTATAATAAATAAAATAAAACCAATCTAAAAGCACACACACAGGTAGCCCTGTGACAGTGGAGATACTGATCTTTGAAGAGACTCATCAGCTTTATTTCTGAGGGGGAGGAAAAGCCAGGCTTGAAAACATGCCCTTCCCCACTGGTGGGGTTCAACACTGGTTCCCTTTAGCACTGATATGTGGAGGTATCCTGCCTTGTGGCCTCACACAGCTTTTTCAGCTAATATTTCCGCAGGATCACCTTCTTCCATTTATTGCCATTTCTAAAAAATAGAGTGCATTACTCTGTCTTCCTATTCTATTCATCTCTAAATGAAAATTCTTTGAACTTTCATTGTAAGAATAATGTATTTGGAATCAGAATAAATACCTTACTGGATTGTAACATCCATCCCCCTATGTGCTACTCAGTGAAAGAATGGCGTTTAATCTCAAAGGCTATTCTACACTATTTTTTTTAGATCAGATTCATCATTGCAGTATCCTAAAGGAGATTACAAACACTTTAGCATGAATATAATTTCTCCTGGTTTTAAGAAAAGAAAACAAAATGTTTGAGGCAAGGGAGAACAAGGTACATTTGGCAGCATCCTGGGGAGATGTCTGCTTGTCTGTTCAAAATGCAGGGAGGGAAACTCCTACTGCAAAGGAAAGAAAGGGAGCATGTCTATTATCAAGGGTGACCAACCCCTATTACATTTTCTTCATTTATCACTTCATCATTCATTTTCAATACTTAACACTGTATAAGACCAAATGGCTTTTATATTTGGCTTCTGTTCTACACAAGCACCACATTTATGAATAATGTATTACAATTCATTACAACATAACCCTGAAAATTGGTATTTACAAGTGTGTAAGAAGCTTATCAATGCATAATGTAACTGTTAGCTACAGTGTGGGAGTTTCAAACAGACACAATAATAGACAGGAAAAAACCTCTAGAGAAAATATTCCACTGAAAAACGTGCAATGAGGAAGTCATCGTTCCAAATATGACATTGAAGAAAAAGCCTCTCTTCCAAAATACTAAAAATACATGAGCTATTCAGCTAAACACCTCTCATTTCAAGAAAGTGTCTGACTAAAGGAACAAAAGTTTCAGGCAGTTGTTAAAAATCCAGATGTTTGTGGCAGCTGCCTTTTCTGTGGCTCAGATGCTGGGTGGGATTTCACCCCCATGTGTGCAGGCGGCTGCCCTGGGTGGTTCCGAGAGCCGCCCTGGCTGTGCTGCTCCATCCCATGAACGCTGGCACACACAGACGAGCTGCAGACCTGGCACGAACCTGCCCTGGCAGCCATGTCAGAGCAGCTGGAGCTGTGCTCAGTGCCAGTCACAGAACCCTCCAAGCCAGCACCAGGGAAGGGCAGCAGCAGGAACCCAGAGCACAGGGAAAGGACCCTGCCGTCAGAGACCCCCTCCAGGCAGCACATCACACCAAAACACATCTGCTGATGATAAAAGCTAAGGGAAAGCTTTTAAGCCCTCAGGGAAAAGAGCCTCCAGATCCAATTCAAGTTTATGCCAAACTAGCACCGCAATGCTCAGCTAAGGTTTGACTCAATTATCTTAAAGGTCTTTCTTTTCCAACCTAGATGATTCCATGATTCTATGGATTCCATGATTCTACTCTATTCCATGTAAGCTATTACCTCAGCAGTAACAACGTTCAGCTGGAGAGTCCCAGAAGACTAAGGAGACAAAAACCAGTGCACTTAAAAATCAATCAAAATGGGAAAATCCAAGCATTTCTGTTCAGCTTTCTTCTTGTAACATAAATAATTACCAAAGGCTGTGACCCTCATCCAGTACTCTTCATTTATTCCTTGGCGATAGTATAGATTAATTACCTTGTTATGCAAGTCTTGGGCGATACGGTAATGTGCAGTAAGAATACTTTAATTGCACAAAAACTGCACTAACAGGCAATTAGTGTGATAAAACTCTATATTAACTGCAATGTGATATGGAAGCTTGCTCCCAAAATAGAATAATAAAGATGTTTATACAGATAACCGTTAACAGAAGAGGCGACACAGGGATATTTAAACACAGGTAATATCTAACCAAAACTAAAGTTTGTAGATTACAACTCAAACTGGATTATATTGGTGCTCCTGCACAAAGAGTAAATCATCATAGAGATCATCCTTTTATTAACACACACTGCTGAAACCCGTCAGGGAAACATTTATAAATATAAAAACACGTAAGCCTGAAGCCACAGAGCTGGTATTCTCATGAGGAGCAAATGGAAAAAGTAATCCTCTCCAGCATACTGGAGTCTAGATATGTCTTGAATGATGCACTAGAAGAAAACAGAAGCAAGAGTTACATAGAGAAGTGACCTTCAACCAAAAGGCGTTTTACTTGTATTCTCCACCCAAGAATGAATGGAAGTTAAAATGAATAAAAATAGAGAATTAAAAAGCAAATTGCATCTCAAAATGTCAAGCTATGCAAGTTAGTATACATTGGTGGCTAAACACTTTTCCATCAAAAGTAGTTTTGCCATCAAACTCAGATTAACAAAAATGATACCTGCCCAAAACTGTTTTCACAATGGAAAGAAAAAAAAAATGGTTTATTGCTCCCTAATTGCTTTGGTGACTTGAAAAACGTTTAATAAATGACATGCTTTTCCCATTATTTCAGATTACTTAAACAAATGTAGTACAAAAATCCCAAACGGCCTTGTTATCTTTTTAAAAATGAAAAAGCTTTACAGATCAGACCCTGCTCCCACTCAGTATCAGGTGTACCTCATTACCTTCAGGGGGAATGTGTCCCAGTTAGTTGTAATTTATTAACTTTTCTGGAAAGCTTTACTAAATCTAATGTTCATTAGATACCAGGTTTGAGAACCACGAGAGCAAGGCAGCAGTAAGCTGCTGGTCCTTGTAAGCACAAAAGCATTAGTATTAATTAAACGCCTCCAGACCTCCTTTTCTGCTCTGACTGTGCTTGCTGTCGAGCTAATTGCTTCTCTCCTCCAGCACAACTTATCGTGTCTGCCCTGCTGCAGAGCAGCCAACTTCATGTTTTCTAAATGGGATGAACAGCCTGCAGACAGTAACTGATCACTTCAGATCTTTTCAGGGTTCCTTGTAAGACAATTGAAATGTTTTATGGAGACAAAATGATCTTCAAATTTTTCTTCATCTGAAGTTTTCACATTAGGAAATGAGTTGAATTATCAAAGTCAAAATCTCTGTGGCCTTTTTAAAGCAAGAGCATCAATTAGAAAGATGAATAGGAAAGTCTTGATAGCAGCTGACATCACTATCATAAAACATAACATTTGCAGGACTTAGAAGAAGGACTTATTTAACATAAAGATTAAGAAGTACTAAAGAATCTAGGAGATATGAATAGCAATTATGTTTATAAAAAAAAATCTCAGACCTGATGGCACTGACTTGTGCTCTATTATTACTTACTTGACAATCCCACATAAGAGGATTACTGTCTATTTTGGCACGATGTATAACAAGAGTATACAGCACATCACCAAGGGGTTGCATCACACCCACACATATTCTTCAAGTCAAATCTCCCACATCAGGAAACCTCCAACTGTCAGTTCTCTGAATTTCATGCCATTATGTTACTCAAGAAAATTAGGGGAAAAGAAAAAAAGAAGTCTTTTTAAACGGAGTGCAACACAGACTACGTTAAGGGCAGAATTCTTGTATCGTTCTTTGGCCCCCTGCACATAAAAATAACCATGCTGCTCCTCACACTCTCTATCCTGATTGAACAGAAAAGCAGCAGACAGCAGTCCTAAGAGCATCCAGCGAGTCTCTCTGACACAATCACAAGGGTTACATCAACCCTTCTTTTCTAATGCTATGCTACTAATTCTCTTAATATCTCCAAAAAGGCCATGAAAACTGCAACAAATCCAGCACTAGAAGAGTTGCTTAGCCCCACAGTTGTATTTTGGAGAAATCCTAATGCTTAGACTACAAAATAATTGATCTGAGCATCCTATTAAATTAGACAAGGGAAATGTACTACATTCCTGATATACTGCACCATTTTTTCCTGTCAGGCACAATCCAAAAAGCAGCTGGCTCATAGTGTAGGATGCCTACCTGCTAACATAAACCTTATGGCTATCAAACTCTTCTACCACAACCACTTATCAGTCCTCTCACTGTGTCTACAGTGTTACAGAGTAGTTACATCTACTCTTCCTACAGGAACACGGTCAACCTAGGCCCAGCATTTAGTAAAAAATTCAGTATGCCATGTTGGGCAAACCATGACATGTCATTTCTCACATATCCTGAAACTGCAACACATGATAGACCCCCTCCTTAGTTTCTGTAACACTCAAGGTATTTATAAACACACAATATAAATCTGATAATAAAAACATGGAGTTTTCTTGAATGTGAGGCACTGCATCAGAAGCATGGTAAGCTCTTCTTTCAGTAGGATTTAAATTTGCAGTGTGGGGATGCAGGGGAGGATGAAGAGGGAAGTAAGCATGAAAGGAAGTTAATTATAGATCTATCTGATGATACACAGCTCTCTCTCACCTTATCCAAATGCTTAAAATGTATTATTAGTTATAGAAAGGAGTAATAGCTGCTCTAATGACAGTGGAGGAACTCTTAAAATTATGTTAGTTCATACATTACTCTGTTTTTCTCTGGTTAATTGAATCTCTTATCCTTAGTGAAGATGAGAAGGCATACATGTACCCAAGGCTTCTGACTCACCCAAAGGGCTTAAAAGCTCTTTTCAAGTTCTTTCCCATTAGCTGGCCTGGCCAATATTAGTCCACCAGTTTTACCTCATTTCTTATAGAAGGCTGATTTCCTTTTAATTATCACAAATGCATGGGGGCAGAAGCCTTAACCACTCTTTTTATATTGTTTTTCAAGGCCACATGCATCCCTATTGTTGTCTGTGTCCAACTTGCTTCTGAGTGTCCAAAGCTAGTGCAATTAACCACAAACTCAGTAAGAACAATAAATGACCCCATCTAAGCAAAAATCAATTGCTAAGAAACATCAAGACAAGAAGCAAAAGCTAATGAGGAGAGGTCTGTTTTTATACTTCTCCATAGGCTGAGTCACAGAGATACTCCTAAATGTAGAGGGCACTCTGAGAAGTGCTCACCCTCCTCTTCCTCCCAGAGGTTCTGGGGAAGCCATAGATAACAGTAAACACGTGGATACTATTGCCTACTTTGCCTCTGCAGTCAAAGAAGTTCTCACCAGCCAGCTCTATCCTCGACATTATAATCACATCATTAAACTGTTAAGTCATTGAGGTCAATAATTATATATAACTTCCATATATCTAAAAATTTAGAATACAGCTCTTCCTTCAAGCATCAATTCAATCCTCAGCTATGGTTTTGAAAAATTATTTACAGTATGGCATTTTATTACAACAATGTAGTACTGAGTTCAGTCTTTTTACTCTCATCGTGTAACAGGACTAATATTCCACCAGTAACACAATTCAGGTGTGGTAACAAACTAACAGTTATTTGTTTCAGATAACCCCAAAATCCCACTTCTTTCCCTAGGTCATGCTACTAGCAGAAGAAACAGTTTTTTTAAATTCCTATTTTAGGCCAATTATATAACTTACCAGATAAATGTCTACACTGATGTACATCAGCACTACTATACTGCAGACTCATGTGCTATTTTCTCCTGTGACTATAAAAATTCCCTAGGGATACCTTCACTATTTCTGTCACTAGACAGCTGTATTAAATCAAGTTGATATACACTGCCCATCATATTTACAACAATTACAGACTCTATTATTATGTAATATTTTTTTTTTACATTTTTTAAACAGGAGGATTATTACTGAAGCTCTTTGCACCCTGAGAAGGTTACGCTTATCATTATATCTCTTTTTCCCTCATGGGGATGAAACATTAATTTCGATTAAAAACTCAAAATTAAAAACTATTTTGCTATTACTTTTTAAACTCCAGCTACTGAAATGGCAGGCACCAATGAACTGCATGGAGAGGCACTTTGGGCAAAAGTGGAAATGCTGTTCTGTGAGGAAGAAAAGCACGGCAGAAGCAAAGCTTCTGTTCTCTGCATTGCCAAAACTCCCCAGCCTTGCTAGGGACTTTCCTGTACTCCACAGACACTTACAGCAGCATCTTCAGCTCTTCCCAGGGGCTCCAGGTACTGTCCCTGGCAGGTGCCTCCTGACCAGAGTCCATTCTGGCTTGCAACACACAAAAGAGGCACTAACATCCCATGCTGCTGACACATACCCTCCTCTTCTCCTTCACTCTTCCTGGGGGTTTTTCAGCTGAAAGTTCCCACCTAACCAGCATACACAGATGATTCTGCTCATGAATTTCACACAGGTTTGACCTTTGAGCCTATGAGCTGATTCCTTTGGAACCTCTGATGGAAAAGATAGTGTTTTCAGTTGTTACACAAAGCAAAATCTACTGAGGTAACAGCTCAGCTGAATACAGTCTCTTCAAGTACAGGGAGAGCTTAACACACAGCAATGTCAGGTAACATCTTCCAGAGTATTTCCTTTAGACATCTGTAGATTCAAGTGAGGCTTGCTTGACACATTCTGTTTAAGTAATCACAGGTTAGCAGCCACCACAGCAGAGCTCACAGCTATTACCCTGTCTACTTTAGATTATCTACAAAAATGCATTACTTGAAATGACTTCTGGGGAGGTCGGGTATTCAGATTTTAATCTAATCAGAGAATGAAAAAAGGAGAAGCAGGAACCAAGGTGTGACTGAAAGCACTTGACTTCAGAAGCACATCAGCACCTTTCAGTGTCTACATAACACCTGAAGTCAACAGCTGTGAAGAAACCCAGGACAAACACTGGAGTAAACTACAAGTATAAAATAAGTATAAAACAGCTAATTTTTAGCAAATAAAATGGCAAAATTTTAAGTATAAAATAGCAAATCACAGGGTATCAGAAGATACCTCAGCTAATATATGCATTATCTGAAATATTCTGACTCTAGAGGATAGCTTAATTAATACAGAAAGAAAAGGGTACAATCACAGGGGAACCCTGCCAGGATTTAATTTTTGTCACTTCGAAGAAGTCGACTGAAAACAGGTAAATATGGAAAGGTTCTGCTAATTTAGAAAAGCTTGCTAAATTCAAAAAGCTGAAGAGCTGGTAGCTGATTTCAGAACAGCTAGATTTTAAGAAAATCACTGCTGAGACACCCTTGAGAATTTCATTCTAATCCAGTAAACATCAAAGATAAAAGGTGCAGAGGGCAACCACCAGATTGAGGTCCTACTGTGCATGGTGCAATGTAAGTAAAGTGTTAACATCAATATAAGCAAGGAAAGAAGTGGAAGCACTAAAAAAATATCCTGGCGAGCAGATGAAAAGGAAGCAAGCTGATGAGAAGAAACCTGTACTGAAAATGGGGAAGAGAATCAAAGATGCACAGGAGCATACAATTAGTGGACATGTAGGACTGCTTTGCAAGCACTTCACATGACACAATTCATCTACCTGCTTGTTCAAATTACAAGGAAAAATATACATGTTTTTTTTTCTGACTGCATCTCCTTCAAACTCACCACAAAATCTAATTCATACCAGAGCATGATGTTTTTCACTGGTGTAATTTGTCTTTGCTGCCAAGTGAGCTGTTTACTTACATGAGAGTTAATATTTTCTGATTAGATTATCGGGTCTAACGGCAGCATAAAATAACACTCGAATTTCTGTGTCTGCACTTCCTGATTTCTCAGGTAAGAAGAAATTCCTTGTGGCAGAAATGAAAAGCAGTTGAAAGCCCCAGGTTCGTTAGCTCTCTTGTTAATGCTGGCAGTGTCTTAAGTTTCTGGCCTTGTGACAGCACAACAGATGCCCAAACTGCTCAGCAGCAGAGCAGGACAGAGCCCATACATCTCCACACTGCCGAGCAGTGATATATTTGTTCCCATCACAGGAAATGTCCTATTTTTTACTGGGCACTTGGAAGGAGTTGGAGTATAGATTTGGCTGACTCAGGTGAAATCAACCTGCATGCACGCTGCAGAGCTGTCTCTGTCATAAATTTGCTAGCTCCAGCCCATGTGCCCAGATTGTCCAACTGAGCTGAGGTAGAAGGACCACGGTGCTTGAATAAAAGCATGGACACCAGCAATCAGAAAGCAAACAGTTTGCTCCCTCTTCCAACTGTGCCATTTCAGAGCTTTCCCATTACAGCCCTAGTAAGTCCCCGCACCCCTGTAGCTGCAGAGGGGATTGCAGAGACACCCTTGGACTTGGGAGCCGAAATTCTGACAGTTCTGGTTACAATTCAGAGGAAGACAGGTGACCAGCTTGCCCTGCCCTCAGAGTTCCTGTGGCACTGCCCCATCCATCAGCAGCCAAGTCAGAGCTTACTTTGACCTTTCAGTCAAGAGTGGCAAAAACTGCCAGAGGAAGCCAGCTGAAATGTGTGCCATTTTTGCATGGTTTCTCAACTGTTTTCGAAATAAATATGAAAGGCATGTAAAAACAACAAAAAAGGAAAACTGAGTTCATTGTTCACAAGAAATAAGAGTTTTAAAAGTGCTATCAGGGTAAAAAAGACCTCATAGGATTAAAACGAGAGCATGAAAGTTTAATGATAGAGTTTTCTGTTCTTTTAAAAAGAAGAGATAAATTCCATTCATCTACTTTAAAAACCTGAATTTTTAGATGCTGGCCTTGAGGATGAAGCAGAAGGCTGAGACTCATTTACAGAATTGCCTGTATTTCCTGCACAACCAAGAGAGAAGCCCATGCGTCTTTGATAGTACAGAGAAACTCAGCCTCCTCTCTTTTGACTGCATAAGCACTTTCACAGCAATTAAGTCCTCCCAGGTGAGGCGGCCACTGAATGAGAGTTAAGGGAAAATGGATAAAACACAAAGCATCTCTAGTCCACCTGCAACAGGAGTAGTTACAGTGACCTTTTAGAAAACAGTCAGGGTATCCAGCAGACAGCTAAAGTTTCCAGCCCCCAGGTAATCAGACACTAGATCCCAAGCCTTCAGTTCCTGGCAAAAGCTACAAACAAGCTGTTACTTAAAGGCCACTTTCATGTCTAGGTTTCCAAGCTGCTCCGGGACCACGGCAGGTGGAGACACTTGTCTGCACAAACCAGCCCTGCAGCAGAGCTTGACGGAGAAGGGAGCTGCTCTCCAAGAAAACACTATTCCCAAGCTCAAGTGGGTGAAAAGGGCACTGTCAACCTCAGAAACAAAATGCTAACCATTTTGACAAATGCTAAGCAAGGGAAACAACTGGGCCTGGGAATTCAGTGAGTTTCAGAACGCTGGATCCAACCCAGTTTTTGTCCTTTAATATAAAGGGAAAGAGAATCAGGGAAGCATGTGCCTAAGTCTCTTCTTGCTCCTAAGAAGGACAAAGTGCATTTTGCCAGTTACTGGAAGTGATGCTTTGTCAGTACAGCTGCTTGTGAACAATGCCATAGCTCATGGCAAGGACACAACTGGAGAGACACAGAAAGCATCCCTAAGGGACACAACACTGGCAGAGCAAGTGCAGATGTATCACTCACGACATTAAATCCTGCAGGCAGAAAACTTCAGAGCAAAGGCTGCCCCCACTCTTTACTGAACTCACTGTTATGTACACATTGCTTAAATGGACCAGAAAAAACAGCTTCACTAAATGCTTAAGAAAATGGTATCTAGGATTACAGAATGAAAAAGAAGTTATCAGTCCACCTATGGTACAGGAAACTAAAGTGAAGAAGAAAAGTAAAATCTATCTTTCTATTTCCTCAGTTATAGGAAAGGACAATAAAACTGCACAGTGCTACTGTAAGCAATTATTAGGAACTGTGCCAGCTGCCTGATCAGCATTTTAACAAAAAAAAGGGATGCTAAAGAGTGCCAGAGAAGCACAATACTGCACCCTCTGAGTGTTAAATCACCTGTGGGAGAAAGCAGTTTAATCCAAATACACAAAGAGCTGCAGTCACTTCACCTGCATCCCAAGATGCTCCCTACCCCCAGCCAAGAGCACAGCGAGCTCAGCTTCTGCTAGTGCTGCCCAGCTGAGTGTGCAAACAAAACAAGTGAGTGTTTCACACACACATTTCATGGAATCACAGGATATGCTGAGTTGGAAGGGACCCACAAGGGTCATCAAGTCCAGCTCATAGCCCTGCACAGGACCATCCCCAAGAGTCACACCATGTGCTCAAGGGCACTGTCCAAACACTTCTTAAACTCTGTCAGGCTGGGGCTGTGACCACTTCCCTGGGGAACCTGTTCCAGTGTCCAACCCCCCTCTGGGTGAAGAACCTTTTTTTTTTTTTATAATATCCAACCTAAACCTCCCCTGACACAGTATCAGGCCATTCCCTCGGGTCCTGTCACTGGTCAGCACAGAGAAGAGATCAGTGCCTGTCCCTTTTCTTCCTCTCACAAGGAAGTTGTAGACTGCAATGATGTCTCCCCTCAGCCTCCTCTTCTCTAGGCTTAACAGACACACTGACCTCAGCCACTTCTCATACAGCTTCCCCTCAAGGCCCTTCACAATTTTCATTGCCCTCCTTTGGATGCTCTCCAATAGTTTAATGTCTTTTTTATATTGTGGTACCCAACACTGCACAGTGTTCAAGGTGAGGCTGCTCCACTGCAGAGCAAAGGGGGACAATCCCCTCCCTTGCCCAGCTGTGCCTGAGGCACCCCAAGTTTGCACAAAAACAGACTGCTGATGGATCAAGTCTTAGTGTTTGCCTCTGCATAAAACAAGATGTGGCCTTCTCTCAGATAAAGTAAAATCATGTATTTGAGAAATAAGTTCTGCACGCTTCCCCTTTACAAGGAAAATAGAGCAAGCAAGAAAAAATACTAGTGAACATGCCCTTTTGCCTCAGTTTTTGGTTCAAAAAATCTGCCTTCTCACAAGCATGCTGTAAAAATAAACACACTATTTCTGTAGGGTTTACCAACTATAGGAAGGAAACCCTGTAGGAAACTACCCTTTTTGGATATTAGGAAGCAGGAAGCATATTCCAAAAGTAAACCAAAAGTGGTCATAAGCTGAATGGTGAGAATAAAATTAAATGCTGGTCAGCTGTTTCCCTACTTCCAGATGGTCCCTTCTGCTCAGCTAGAAAGGTGATACTGTCTCAGAAAACCTCAATGACCTTGTAGCATCCACATAAAGGACCTGATGCTCCCAGTGGGCTCCAATTGCTGTCTCCCAGGAACATCCATAACCCCAGAAGCAGACCAAAATGGATCAAAGTGGCACAAAAATCCAGTGCTTCCTGTGCCAACATCCAAGCAATGGCATGTTACAGAGATCTAGCTTGTATGGCAGCTGGGCTATGCCCTGGGACCCAGCAGGCAGAGGTGGTGGGTTTCTGATGTGAAGCTACCCCTCCTGCCACTCCTGTCAAGTGGGATGTGGATATAGGCATAGATTTAACTAGAAGTATAATAAATACAATCATCATACATCCATATATAAAGAATTTAGGGAAGTCTGTAACAAAGATATGAAGGGTATTTACACAGAACAACCACCTGTAAGACACTGGTAAGGAGGTGTTTTCCAGACAGAATACAGTCACAGTGAAATGGTTTACCTAATGCTAGAAACAGCAACCCACAAATAATCCACATGAAAACAAAGCAGGATTCCAAAATATTTTCGAAACTTGTCTACATTATTTTTTCCAGGTTATGAAATGACTTTACTTCCCTAGCTTTCAGCCATTATCTGTACCAAGCCCATTTGCACGGGCTTATCCAATTTTTCAGCCATTATCCCATAAAACCTTTATCTTTGCATTTTGTAATTACAGTTTCTTCCAAAACCTAGGGACAGTCTGCATGAAATTAAACTGAGACACTTTTTCTCATATCATATCCTAACCAGCCTATAGTATTCTGGAAATCGAAAAAAAACATCCTTAGCACAATGACCAATTTGCTCATTTTGGGGAGGTACTGGTAAACGCCATTCCTGAATGCTAGAATATTTTCATTCATGCAATATTTCTGTAAAACCTAATCCTGCCTCTCTATGTGTGAATTTTTAGGGTAAATTCATTTTTATAACAATATCCCCTTGCAAAACAAGAAAAATATTTAAAAGTTATTCAGGCGCTGTAACGCCACTAATAAAACTTCTAAGTGCCACACTTAATTTTAAAGAACTGCTTTTTAAAATCCTGATATAATACAAGGCAAATTCACATTTAAGACAAACTGTTGGATCCCTACCAAAAAAACCCACGGTGTTTAGAAAAATCGCAGTGTTTTAAGTGCTAGAATTTGAGAAGTAGCAGAAACACCATCAAGAGTACAAAACAAGACTCAGGAAGTCCAATTCAACTTCAAATTGAATTGCAATTAATTTAATTGGATAAATACTTAAAAGAAGAACCTGCACACATCAGGCAGCTGACAACAGACACATCACAGTACAGCTCAGCACAGAAGGGAGAGACTTTGGAGAAGATAAAAGACCACTTAGTGACTGCCCAGTTTTTACACAGTGTGCAACTTCCCTTTTGGATTATCTGTGATTAAGAGAACCAGTTCTTACATTTCCTAGGCACCTGTTACAATCATGACTTGTTTTCAAGCCTGATGTTACACATTTCTCAAAGTTAGCATCAGGGCATCAAATTATTGTCAAGTTTAAGGGGAGGGAGGACCCGGAGGTGACACTGCTTCACAAGGAAGAAACATCCCACACAAGAGCTCACACACTGCTATGTGGGCAGCCCAAACACACATCCCTGCTTGGCACCTCTGTCCTACTAAAAACGACATAGCACCTTGTAAACTGGCACTGTGCCATTCTGACAGATGGACTTAAGTGTAGGCAGCCAAGAGACTATGTATAAGCATCAAATATGTTTTTTGAGAGGAGGACTTCCAGCCAGGAATGTTAAAACAGCTGTCCACATTGAGCTTGCATGCCTACACTTAAGAGGATATGCTATGGCCACTCGAGCCCTGAGCTGGATTAACTTGGAAAATAAATAAGATAGCTTCCACAGCCACATAAGGTGAGTCTTTGCAGAATCAGGATTAGTGATACTCAAGGGGGGCTTTACTGACCTACTATTAGTGGGCACACTTGCAGGGTCAAAAAGCTCATCAGTTCTAAAGCTCAGAACTGATACACACCTTTTATCAGGTGCACACTTATATGTATTTATCTTCCTTTGGAAGAAAAACAGAATGCAATACCAGCATGATTATGAGCAAACACGTTAGTGGCCTTCCATTCTGCACTAGAGGATACTTTTTTATGAATTAGCTGTCCTCACTCAAACACATGTATCTGTGTGACTGGGACATGTTTCCCTGGACTTTCATGTCTTTTTAAAACCTCAACTGCCACAGCCTACTCCAAGACTTTTTGTTAGTTCATGCCTACACATAGACATACATTTTACATTTTGACATCACTTGCATAGTTTTCCCCCGTAATAGAATCACACCACCTGGAGAACCAGGCATTGCACAACACAGGATGTGAGGTGACAGGCCTGCAGAGCCATGCCCAGACCACTTCTATCCCATCCCTGCACCTGGCTGGGCTGTCTGCTGCCTCTACTCAAGGACATGCAACATTCCAAACCATTGAGAAGATTCAACAAAAACATGTTTGCTCACATCAACATGCCAAACAGGGCTCTTTTTCTTTCTCCCCCAGAAACTCAGATTTTATTCCTGCCCCTCAAAAAGTCACTGGCCTATATCTAAAGTGAGACAAATATTTAAACGTTAACAAATTAAGTATTTCCTCAGAACTGCACACTATTATAAAAGATAATACCAAGATTTCCAACAGCAGACAACGGTTGCTTCTAGCCCTGAGAGGCTTCAAGACTAAATGGAGGTGATAGTACATTTTATTCAATATTTAAACACATTTTGTGTTCATTTTAATTTTCCCTGTGGTCACAATCGAATCACAGGCATAAATTTTTCACATACACTGTAGCTGGGTGTACTCATCATTGTTATCTTGAATCACTAAAAATGAACTTCGATTCTACAAGAGTCCCCCCAGTACAGATCAAAGCTGCATTCAGTGCCTGGCAGGCACAGGGTCACATGGAGTCTACCCAGCTGCTGGTGCCTTTAACCTTTGTTAACTTCGCTGTAGCTAAAGTCACCTGAGTAATTTCATTACTATTTCCTGTGCTAGAAGCGCATCAGTGGTAGGCATCATTTCTCCTGCACAGTGAGGATTTCCCCTCATTGACCTTGCCTTCCCCTTTGTTGAAGAAAGATTTCCGCCCTCTCACCGTTCACCTCTTTTACCCTTCATTCTTCACCTACAGCATTTCCTTTTCTTTTTTCGTTTTTGAGGACTGTGTGAGATCATCTACTTGCAAAAGTCCCAAACTACAATTTAGTAACCTCGTAAGGAGATGCTTCGCTTCTCATGCTGCCAATAGAGTCGATGCTAGGTTAATCTTAATTTCCATACCACTTAACCTTTCTCAGACAGGAGAAGAGAGGGAAAAAACACTTTGTCAAATACTTAATCATGCAGATTAGCAATGCAGTGAATACCTCTCTCTCCTTCCAAAAACCTGCAGTGCCCCAGGCTTTTTCAAGACACTGCACACAGACTGTGCATGGCTTTAAAATGGTTCAGAGAACAGTCAAATTGCCAAAGAACAGGTCAAAAGGAATAAAACGCTGATCCGGATCACTACTTCTGTTCAGTAAAGTAGTTACACACACACACTCCACAAGTGCATAGCTTCCATAAATATGTGTTTTACATGCGATTATTATCTCCATGGCTATTACAAAGCCAAAGAAAATTAAACTGGTAATGCTGAGTATCCAAAACTCCAACACAGCTCTCTCAGCCCCCTAAGTGCCTCTCCTCATTTGAAAAGAATTTGAAGGGTACATGAGGTTCATTTCTTACAGAAGCATGTAAGGTGCTAATGCAAAGTCAGGGAGCAGTTAATCTTCTTACACATTACACAAACTATCACGATCAAACTATAAAGTTTAGTACCCAGTTATTTGAGACACCCTTTCTTCCCATCATCGCACAACTATCAAGAAGACTTGTCTGTACCTGCTGAAAAACGCATGCCAGATGGACTTTAACTTCATTGTGCTCCTTGAGCTGTCCTAACCAAACTCAACTGAAGGTTTTACATGCTTATCAATGGGTTTTTAACTCTGAGATGCCAGACAATGTATCAATGCCAGTCAAAATTCATTGATAGTTCAAGGCAAATGAATGCTAGAAAAGTAAAACAAAGTGTGCCAAAAATCTCTCAAAGTGCTTATTGAGCGTTAACAATATAGAGACTTCAGGCTAAGGGTACAGCAACCAGAATTTAGAAACATAAAGCTTCTGTGTTAGCAAAAAGAAACTTGGAAGGGCACGGCAAATTTTAACACTACTTTCTGAAAAAGTCAATGGCTACTGCCAAGCGCTGAAATGCATTAGAGAAGACAGCTTTCTCTGTTGTTCTATTACCCGTGCAAGAGGGTGTGGATACAGCTGCTTTTAGGCACACTACGTTAGCTTCACCCGTTACTACTGTTCACCATGCCACAAAACACTTTAAACCAGGAGAGCAGGGAAATTTTACTTCAAAAGGTCATTTGAAAAGGAAAACTTAGCACAGATGCTGTTCTGCAGGACTAAGGCAGAAGTACCTGTAACTGGTCCCTCAGAGAGATCTGGGGTTCAGCAAAGTACCCAGGTACTTAAGTTGCCTTACCTAGGTAAAGCGAGGCGTTTTCTTTCTTGACATTGTCATCTAAGTAGGTTGGTCCCAAGGTATAGATGGGTGTCGAGCCCATGCCAATGAGGATTTGGGCACAAATGAATAAAGCTACATAGAGAGAGTGGTCGTTTCCACCGGTGTCCTTGATGCAGGCCGACGAGTCCCACTGCTCTTTGGCAGTGCCATTGCCAGCCACGCACAAGCCCTCGTTACTGACGGAGGAGTTCAGTTCCTGGATCTGGTACGGCGGAGAGATGAAGTGAGGTAAGGAGAAGAGCGCAGCGCCCAGGGCGATGAAAAGCCCCCCTACGGCCAGCCAGAGCGGCCTCCGCCCGCGACCTCCGAAGTAGCTGATGAAGACCACCACCACCAGGCTCCCGATGTCGAAGCAGCTGACCAGCAGCCCCGACTCCGAGCTCTTGAGGCTGTATCTCCGCTCGATGGTGGTGATGACGCTGCTCAAGTAGCCGGAGACCATGAGGGACTGGATGAAGGTCAGGAAGCACATGCACACCAGGAAGAAGCGCGAGTCCGCCAGCACTGCCCGCAGGCACGCTCTGCCCGGGGGTCCCGCCAGCAGCAGCGCAGGCGGCGGCGGCGGCAGCAGCAGCGGGGGGCCCAGGGATACCCCTCGGCCGG